>CM044552.2:33350839-33483339 GCA_024416835.2 Perccottus glenii | reverse complement strand
CTGTAGCAAGATTTAGATTACAGTGGTAAGAACATTTTTTGCACATAATTTGAGGCTGTGCATTGGTGAATAGAGATTTCTTTACTGTATTCATAATAGAAAGTGTGTGCAGAGGATTTGGATCTGTAAAATGGATTGTGCGCTACTGTACGTACAAACTCGTAACTGTGTTAACATGAGTCTGGTCTGGTCTGGTCTCACCAAAAAGACATGAACAGATTTTATACTTGTATTGATTTGTAATTGTTAAAAGAACATGTGCAAGTGTGAACAGGATATACTTGAAAATATTTTGTGCACAAAATTTGAGGCTGTGCACCCGGCGGGTGGGCGGTTCGATCCCCGCTTGAAACATCCCAAAACATCATAACATCCCTCTCTCCCCACATACTGTTGTTGTGTCCTTGGGAAAGACACTTAACCTACATTGCCTCCAGTGAGTGTTCTATAACACTGGTAATTAGTTTAATGTATGTAAAGCGCTTTGAGTGCCTACTACAGTAGGTGGAAAAGCACTAAATAAAAAAAAATGAATAATATTTTTTGTTAACTGATTGGACAAATGGCTGTTATGTGGGCGAAGTCTGGTCTGAGCAGGCTAAAGAGCTAATGCTGCGGTCCTTGTTATGAAAAGTGTTTTTTTTATTTATTATTTATTAAAGTAGGATTGTAGTGATTGTATTATTCAGTTTTACTCTGTAGTGTGTTGTTTCTGCTCTGTGTGTGTTAGTTTTAACAACACAATGTAAAATGAAAGTTTTTGTTAATTTATTTTTAATTTTAGAAATTGTGTAAGTGGTTGATTAAGTTCCAGGAAATGTATCTTAGAGATTTTGTGGAAAAGTGTATGTCATTGCATTTGGTCATTACACCACTCCTATTTTAGCAATTACAAAAACCTGTAAAACCAACAGGACTTGACTATTGACCAATAGGAAAATGTGATTGAGGAAAACTTAAATATGTGATCACACAGGGACCAGCTGATCTCTGTATTTTTCTGTCAATAAAAAAGAATTGCCCTTCAGCCACAGCTCTGGACTTCCTGTTTGGCAGAGCTGGACTGATAAATCAGTTTGGTATCCTCGTCATCACATTTCACGTCCCCCAGTTTTCTTTTTCTTTTTAGTAATATATTCATTTTATACATTTGCTCAGCTTTATTACACAAGCATAATCATGACTGCTGCAAATGTGCATGCATACATCAACATTAATAATTTACAATGAGCAATGAAATGCTGCACACTGATTTATTTTTTCTGGTGAGCACTGCTTTGGTGTAATACATATTACCTGTAAACTGAATATATCACTTATGATCTGATGCTGAGAGGATTGGCATCAACTTCATCTGAATCTGATAATCTATAAGCACTGCATAAACACTGTATCAAGAATCTACTGCTGCGGAGGAGGAGGACCAAATCAATACAGTGTAACACAAAACTTTCTATATCTTCCTAATAAATGGCGAGCTGTGGTCAGCCGGTCCCCTCTGCTGTCAGCCTTAGATATATCTCTTGCATGATTTTACTCTGAAACAGAGAGCCTGAGAGCCACATGCTGCAGGGAGGAGCGACTCCCTCTGGACAAAAGGCTGTAGTACATTTTAGTCTTAGGAAGGTTAGGGTTTTTAAAGAAGCATTAAACTCTAAAACTATCCAGAATTTACCCTGGGAGCAGAACTAGTCAGCGAGTTTTATTGTTTAAGCAGAAATATTAGTTGCATGTTAAATGGATTTTTTCTATTTTTTTGGTTGTTTTTCCTTCTCCTTGATGGACACTCTAAGGACAGTGCTGTTGTCTTGTACAGTCTGTAAACCCTTTAAGAAAACTGTTGTGTTACTGGGCTGTAGAAATAACAACTCTCTAATGACAGACTCAGCAAAGGTCAAGTTTTAAAAAGGACACCTTAAGTTTCCTTTGTGCAATAGTTCTTTCATTTTCTTCTGGTCCATGTGCAGGCTCCCTCTGTTGCCAAGCATGTACCAGATCACTGCTGTACCCCAGGACTACTTCCATTACAACCTATTGTAAAAATCTGTCAGTAAACAGGCCTGACATTGTAAGTCTCTGGTCTTTAGCTTCTCTACAGAGGTGCATTTTTATGTTGCTTGACTCTATGTACACTGGGCCTTGTTTCAACAGGTACACACACAACTGCTTTGTGATTTTTCCTGTGCTTATGTGTTATAAAGCTTCCACATATGCTTTTATGTATTTTAAAGGTCAGATTATTTTCACCCAGTTGCCTCACAGCTTCCAGATCAGATTACACGCACAGCTCGTCACACATGAGCAGTACTACACCCAGCAGAACAACATGTAGCTCTCATTAATCATGCATCTGTGTTGATAACATTATATGAACATATGTTTATGTTTAAAGCTGCAAGTCCCATCCAGTTTTATTTTTGAGACCTGATCAATCGTCTTGTCCTATTTTCTGATTCTTCACCTACCTAAGCTTCTGTTAGGGCTGGGGTAAAGTCAAAAGGAGTTGAGAGTGGTGACTCTGAAGACTATAAATCACCAGAGAGAATTAAAATAAACATAAAAATAAAAGATAATTTAATGCAGAAAGTGGTCAAAGAAGCAGAGGCAACATAACATTTTTATTAAAAAAATAAAATAAAATATAAAAATAAATAAATAAAAAATAAAGGCAAGGCAATTTTATTTATATAGCACAATTCATACACTGGGTAACTCAAAGTGCTTTACAGGAATAAAAGACAATTTACAAGATTTATATTAAGAAGCATAAGAAAAAAAATAAAAACATTTTAAAAAGAAGAGTGCAGATAAAAGAAAAAACAAACACTTTAGGTTGTAGTGTAGGCGGAGCTAAAGGTTTTTAACCTCCCCTTGAACATTGTTAAAGTTGAGGCTGTTCCAGGTTTTTGCTGCATGAAACTTAAACGCTGCTTCACCCTGTTTAGTTCTAACTCTGGGCACGAGCAGAAGGCCTGTCCCAGATGTTCTCACACAGTCCGAGGAGGTTCATAAGCAACTAGCATCTCAGAGATATATTCTGGTGCTAAACCATTTAGAGACTTGTAAACCAGCAGTGCTGTTTTAAAGTCTATTCTCTGAGCAACAGGAAGCCAGTGCAGAGATTTTAAAACTGGTGTGATGTGGTTGTACTTCCTGGTTTTGGTGAGAACCCGAGCAGCTGCGTTCTGAATAAGCTGCAGCTGTCTTAACCCTCGTTTTGAGAGACCAGTGAGCAGGCCGTTACAGTAATCTAACCTGCTGGAGATAAAAGCATGGATAAGTTTCTCTAAGTCTGGTTGAGACATCATCCCTTTGACTCTGGAAATGTTTTTAAGGTGATAAAATGCAGATGATGTAATTGACTTAATGTGACTGTGGAAATTCAAGTCTGAGTCCATGATGACCCCTAGATTTCTAACCTGGTTTTTACATTCTAGAGAAAGAGACTCGAGGTGACTGCTGACACTTTCTCTTTGTTTCTGTGGCCCAAAGATGATTAGTTCAGTCTTGTTTCTGTTCAGTTGGAGAAAATTATATTGCATTCACACATCAATCTGTTCGATGCAGGGACACAGTGAATGGATTGGTCCATTTTCACCTGCTGTGAGTGAAATGTAAATCTGAGTGTCATTGTGAGGAAGGACTGAGGACTCAAATTATATATATTTATATTATATTATATTTATATTATTATATTTATATATATATTTTGATCTTCAATTAATTTATCCGGATCATAATCAGGCAGTTCTGGTTCTCAGCGTCTAGTGCGTCCATTTCGTGGAGTAACCTTGATGTTTCCTATCCATGGTCAGGTCCGTAATACCACGTAGCAGCTCACCGGTCTGTTTCAAGATGTTGTCCACTCTTCTCTAGGTGTAACCCCTTTATATCCGTTAAGCCACGCAGTAGCTCACAGGTCTGACTCTCGGTGCTGTTTACTCTCTTCACAGTCCGTGCTGAGATGTTCAGTCAGCTTATCGGACTGTGCGTCTCTTTGTTGTAATCGTTTCAGTCTGTCACTCACGTCACAGAAGCACATTTTAATTTCAGCAGACATCGGCTTGGTAGATTTAAAGGCAGCTGTCTTACAAATTTTGCGATAGTTTAAGGCAGTCCCCAGACCAATGAGCAGGAACCTCACTATCATAAATCCAAAAGAAATGCATCCTCCACGTCCTCCACGGGCAGAACTTCTAAACACAGAACTTGCCAGTTCTTCCAGGCGTCCTGTGAGTATAGCCTGCCGTAAAGGTCCCGCCAGGGTAAAAGGGTTCTCCCCCGATGCACCCTTCTTATGGGGGAAAATTGTGTCAATTGCGCTCAGACCAGGTAATCAGATCCATTTCCAGTTCTTAGGAGTCCAGCAAGCAGTAAAGTAAAAGAGAAATAAGAGAAATTTAGTATGACGAGATGAAACAAAAGAAGCATACACATACACCAGAAGCAGGAGGAGCAATAGGAGACGTCTGCCTTGTCCGAGAGCAGGAAGTGAAGAGAATATGCCGGAGCACCTCAAACGAGCTGGGCAGGAGGAGGGGGCCTGGTGGCGGGAAACAGAGAACTCTCCTGAAGGGGCTTGATCCAGGAAACATGAAATGTCGGATGAATCCGCATAGACCGAGGGAGCCTCAACCTTACCGCCACCGGGTTGACGATCTTCACTATAGTAAAGGGACCAATAAATCATAGAGCCAATTTCCTAGACTCCACTCTGAGAGGAATGTCTCTGGTGGAGAGCCAGACACGATCCCCCGCCTTGTACTGGGGACGATGCTTGCAGTGGCGATTGGCTGCTGCCGAATACTGGGTGGAAGCTCGTAGGAGAGCCGCACGAGCCCTGTTCCATGTCCCTCTGCAACGGTGGATGGGCTTGGACAGACGGGACATTAGCCTCCCTCTCCTGGGTAGGGAATAGTGGTGGCTGGAAACCGTATGCACATTGGAAAGGAGACAGTCTAGTGGCCAAGCTCGTCAAGGAGTTGTGAGAGCACTCCACCAACAACAGCTGAGAGGACCAGGAGGATGGAGTCTGCACAGCCATACACCCCAAGGCCTGCGGGTGAAATCCAGAAGACAAGCTGACTGTAGCCCCCAAAAGGGAGCAAAACCCCCGCCAAACGGCTGACGTAAACTAGGGGCCCCGGTCCGACACAATGTCCTTTGGTAGGCCATAGATCCGGAAGACATTCTGGAGTACTAGTTCAGCCGTGTCCTTTGCAGAAGGCAACTTAGGCAGGGCTACGAGGTGAGCCATCTTCGAGAAGCAGTCAATTCCGGGAGACCTGTAACAAAATCCAGGGACATGTGAGACCAGGGTCGTCTGGGGACCGGAAGTGGTTGAAGAAGACCAGATGGAGCATGATGAGAGGGCGTCTGCTGACTGCAAATGGGACAGGCAGTGACGGACATCCTCCTCCTCCTTAGGCCACCAGAACCGCCATTGGAGAAAGGAGAGTGTCCACCAAATCCCAGGATGGTAACTGAAGGACCTCCGACCGCAGGCCCGCAAGAACAAATATTTTTCCCTCTGGACAGGAACTGGGGACTGTGATGGTGTTCAGGGCTGCCTTGACGTGCTCCTCAATAGACCAGGTGACGGCTGCTACCAGCTGGGATGAAGGTAAGATGGGAGTCACTTCAGAAGATGTCTCCTCCTTCTGGAATTGCCGGGAAAGGGCATCAGGTTTCTGATTCCGGGAACCGGGTCGGAATGACAAAACAAAATTAAACCGGGTAAAAAACAACGACCAACGAGATTGACGAGAGGACAAGCGAACAAGAGAGCTGGACCTTGGGCTGGAACTGAACCGAGGACCGTAACCGAAACGTAGAGCTGGGCCAAGGGCTGGAGTCGTGCTGGAGACTGGGACCACGCCGAAGAGCTGGACCGAGGGCTTGAACTGAACCGAGGACCGTAACCGAGACGTAGAGCTGGGCCGAGGGCTGGAACTAAACCGAGGATCGGAACCAAGACGTAGAGCTGGACCGAGGGCTGGGTACTGAGCCGAGGACCGAGACCGAGCCGGAACAAAGGTTGGAGGCGAGCTGGAACTGGGACCGAGCTGGAGAGCTGGAACAATGGCTGGAGCCGAGCTGAAACTGAGGCTGGATGTTCACACAAGGCATGCTGAACGATCTGGCAGAGAAGAGGTGGACAGGAGAAGTTTAAATATCTCACTGATGGCAATAGGTTGCAGGTGCTTGAAACAGGTGGCAGTAATGAGGTGAAGGAGGGAGGAGAGAAGTGGAGCGGATCCCTGAGAGAAACAGAGTGGATCTGACAGTCATCTGCATAATTATGGTAGGATATTTATTAACTGGCCTAAAGGAAGCATGTAAAGATTGAATAATAGAGGTCCCAAGATAGACCCCTGTGGAACCCCACATGTCAGGGCCTTTTGGTCTGATACACAGTTACCAACTGAAATAAAAACCTTCCTGTCTTCAAGATAGGACTGAAACCATTTAAGGGCAGTTCCAGTGATACCTATCCATTCCTCTAATCTTTGTGTCAGGATTTCATGGTCCACTGTATCAAACGCAGCACTCAAGTCCAACAGAACTAAGACAGAGACTTTGCCCGCGTCAGTGTTCATACGGATGTCATTTGTGACTTTGATAAGTGCAGTCTCAGTCTGTGATGGGGCCTGAATCCTGACTGAAAAGGATCAAAGCAGTTGTTAAGTAATAGAAAGTCATTAAGTTGTTGATATACAACTTTTTCAATGACTTTCCCTAAAAATGGCAGATTTGATATGGGCCGATAGTTGTTGAGCACTGTATCATCAAGACTGCTTTTCTTCAGGAGCAGCTTAATGACAGCAGTTTTTAAGGCCCTTGGAAATGTTCCAGGCTGTAAGGAATTATTGACTATATCAGTGAGTTGTGGTAACAAACTGCTTAGTACTGATTTTAGAAATCTAGTGGGTAAATCATGGAGGCAGCAGATGGATGAACTCAGGCTGGAGACAGTTTTTTCAATTGTTCTGTCATTAATGGGTGTAAAATGTGTTTCCTAGGTGGCTGCAGTGTTGTTCTATGCTCTGTGGACTGGAGCATGTTTAATGCCTTGAACCTTGTTGTTAAAAAACAATGCAAACTCATTGCATTTAGTGGTGGAAACTAAGTCTGGAGGTAATGAGAGGGTTTGTTAATCTGGTCACTGGAGCAAACAGGACACGCGAGTTGTTACTGCTGTTGTTGATGATCTCTGAGAAGAATATTTCTCTTGCTTTTTGCAAAGTTTGATTGAAAACGTGCAAATTTTCTTTGTATAACTTATAATTAAGAGTTTTAATTTTCTTTCGGCGTTTTCTTTCGGCTTTTCGGCATTTCCTTTTCTGTTCCCTGATAGAATCCCTGCTCACCGGTTAAAGTGGGAGTGCTGGTGAGCAGGACCTCCTCAACACATCTCCAATCTCCTGCAGCAGACCCTTCCAATGCAGGCTTTGATAGACTCTGGGGCGGAGCAGAGTTTTTTGGACACTAACCTCGTTCGTCAGGCGGGGAACGCCACTGAACCATTGTCGGAGAAGACCAGGTGAGTGTCCTAACAGAGAACTTCTGGCCTATGTAAGTCACCAAACAGAACTTTTACATTTAATCCTCTCTGACAACCATCATGAGACTACTTGTTTTTTTTTTTTGTGTTCAATTCTCCTTTATGGTGGTTTTGCGGTTTCCCTGGCTCGGTAGTGGCAGGTGGGCCGTTCGATCCCTGCTTGAAACATCCCAAAACATCATAACATCCCGCTCTCCCCACAGTTCATACTGTCGTGGTGTCCTTGGGCAAGACACTTAACCCACCTTGCCTCCAGTGGTTTTCCAGCTGTAACACTGGTAAAGCGCTTTGAGTGCCTACTAGGTGACTGGTCTGCTAGAAAGATTGTTAGCTCGAGCTTTCCTGTAATGCAACCTGTCTCCACTGCTCTACCTCCTACAGAGGGTGCCAAAGCTTCCAGACCAAAACCACCTGATCTGTCCAGCATCCATGCCACCTATCACAATTTGGCAAAGGTCTTCAGTAAGGACAACGCCTTGTCTCTTCCTTCCCATCGGCCTTGCCGGGTGCACCATTGCCCACGGGACGCCGGTATAATCTTTCTCAACCGGAGAAGGAGGTAATGGAGAGCTATCTCAAGGACTCATTGGCTGCAGGTATCATACGCCAGTCTTCCTCCACCATCAATATGGGCTTTTTCTTTGTGGACAAGAAAGATAGGACCTTGAGACCTTGTATTGATTACCACGGCCTAAATAACATCACTGTGAAGAATAAGTACATGCTACCGCTAATTTTGTCTGCGTTTGAGCCACTTGTAGGCGCCACCATTTTTACCAAACTTGACAATCTGAATGCCTATCAACTGGTGCGCATAAGACAAGGGGAATACGGCATTCAGTATGGGCCACTTTTAATACTTAGTTATGCCGTTTGGACTAACTAGCGCACCTGAAGTTTTCCAGATCATCATTAATGACCTTCTCAGAGACCTTCTCAACCAATTTGTTTTATTTCTACTTAGATGACATTCTTGTGTTTTCTTGTTCTGTGAAGGAGCATCAAACCCAAGTGCGCCAGGTGCTTCAGCGCCCCCTGGAGAACCGGCTGTTTGTAAAGCCTGAGAAGTGTGGGTTTCACTCGCCCTCAGTCTCCTTCCTGGGTTACATTATTGAGGCAGGGCAGGTGCAGGCAGACCCTTGCAAGATCCAAGCCGTGGCAGAGTGGCCCAAACCCCCCACCCGCAAACAGCTTTCAAAGTTCTAGGGTTTCTTCTATCATCGGTTTATAAGGGATTACAGTCGCTATGCAGCCCACCTCACAAAACTCTCTTCTCTTGGAGTCCTGAGGCCTTCACAGCCTTTGCGGATCTCAAGCGCCGCTTCTCCACCACTCCAGTTCTAGTCCAACTGGATCCCACTCTGCAGTTCATTGTCGAGGTTGACGCATCGGATGTGGGGGTGGGAGTTGTCCTGTCGCAACTGTATGAGGCTGATTGAAAACAGCATCCTTGTGCTATTATTTCCAGACGTCTTTCTCTAACAGAACAGAATTACAACATTGGCAATAGGGAATTACTGGACCGACCATAAAAACTTGGCCTACGGCGGCACAGTGGCAAGGTGGTTAGTGCTCCTGCCTCACAGCAAGAAGGTCCTGGGTTCGATTCCCATGCAGGGCAGGGCCTTTCTGTGTGGAGTTTGCATGTTATCCCGGTTTCCTCCGGGTACTCCGGTTTCCCCTACCACCAAAAACATGTACAATAGTCTCCCCCAAACACACATGGGGCCAGGACTCCCCTGAAAAAGAGATTTGTAATCTCAGTGGGACTATCCTGGTTAAATAAAGGTTAAATAAAAACATCCAGTCTGCCCGAAGACTCAATTTCCGCCAGGCCCAATGGCTGCTGTTTTTTTGTCCATTTAATTTCTTCTTGACCTACGGCCTGGGCTCTGGAAATATTAAACTTGACTCTCTCTCCCGCCAGTTTGTCTCTGACTCCTCCAGCTTTCCTCTACTGCTGACTGTTTTTCTAAATCTGCCCATTTTGTTGCCCTTCCCAATTGCCCTCAGCCCTGGAGACTGCTGAGCTGCATGTGTTTCAAATTCATGGGATTCCTAGAGACATTGTTTCTAACTGCAGGCCCCAGATCATCTTGCGGGTTTGGAGGAGCTTTTGTAAGTCATTGGGGACAACCGTCAGCTTATCATCAGATTACCATCCCCAGACCAATGGCCAAACTGAAAGAGCCAAACAGGACCTGGAGACTGCACTGCGCAGCATTGTGGGCGCCCATTCGACCACCTGGAGCACTCACTTGGTTGTGAGTATTACCACAACTCCCTAACCTCATGGGTTGCTCTCCCTTTAAATGTGCCCTAGGTTACCAGCCCCTGCTGTTTCCTGAGGAGGAGGTCAAAGTTGCTGTGCTGTCCATCCAGTCGCATCTTTGGAGCCGCAGAATTTGGACAGAGACTCGGAGGGCCCTGCAATGCTTCACTGTTTAGAATAAGCAACGGTCCTTTGCTCCACCCTACACTCCAGGTCATTCGGTTTGGCTCTCTACTAAGAATATTCCACGAAAGACTGAGAAAAAAAAGCTCTTGCCCAAATTCATTGGGCCTTTCAAGATATCTTGGGTCATCAACCCTGGGGTTGTTTGCTTGGAACTTCCAAGGACCTTGCGAATACACCCCTTGTTTCATGTTTCTCAAGTTTTCCTCAAAGAGCCCCTGTCTTGGTTGTGATGCTTTGGTTGCATACTTACCTGCTCTCAAAAAAACCTTTGAACTGTATTGGCTGCATCTGCGTTTGGGTCTCTTTCTGGGTGTTGTGACATAAACAAACAGCACATTAAACGTGCATTGCAAAACAATAAACCAAACACCAAATTAATGAAAAGAACACACACAAAACAGAAAAATTATCATTAAAAACAAGGATTTCCGTGGTAATGAGACTTCAGAGTTCCCCAGTAATTGGGACACTGGCTAGAAACAGTGTCTCAACGGAACATATGTGGGCTTATGTTTGGTGCTAGATAGACTAGCCGCAACCAGCCAACCAGAACCCAGGCAAAGCAGCTGGAATGGCTGGATGCGACGCAACAATGATGAACAAGACCCCGGACCAAACAACGGAGTCTTCCCAGTAGGAAGGGTAACGGCCGCAAAAATGGACCAAACAGCGCAGAAACCACAGACCCAATACTTAATACTACATATGAGCATGCCAGCTAGCGTGCAACAGTAAGCGTCTTACCTGTTGTCTTCTAGCTCACACGTAGCCGGAGGAGGAGGAGATGCCACAAACAAACAATGGCTAAGTCCCACAGCAGTCCAGGGTCTGTGAGAAAAGCGTGCTCCAAACAATTTGGCTATTCACCCACCAGTGACATGCTGCCACCACAGCCACCGCTTGAGACAGTCTGTGGACGAGGACCCACCCACCGAGATTTGTAGACTCTGCCGGAGCCACCCACCAACCAAACCACTGGCGAACACACCAACATGCCACATTCTTTGCCCCCTTTGTTTGTCATCATCCCAAAAGGCACAGTGGAGCAATTAGCCCCACGGCCGAAAAATGGCCAACTGTGCACTCGCCACCAACCCTGAGGGGTATCCGATCTACCAAAGGTCCAAGGGAGGTGATGCACATTAGCTTGCTGGCCAGCAGTACTCGATAAAGCTGCCTCATTCCCTTGGCCTGTAGCGAACCATGTTACATAAATATATATATATCAGATTAATTTTAATAATTTTAATAATTAACTTTGGTATTAATATTAATTTATTAAAATTAATTTTTAATTAAAAAGGGGCACCACTCTGGTTTTGACAGGTCCAAAGAAACTGGTTTAGTCTAGTCTCAATAATCTGAAGGAAGAGAATTCTTCTGTTTTTTTCGAATATAACTTAATATAACCAAAAACATGTACAATAGTCCACCCCAAACACACATGGGGCCAGGACTCCCCTGAAAAAGAGATTTGTAATCTCAGTGGGACTATCCTGGTTAAATAAAGGTTAAATAAAAAAATAAAATTAAATTAAAGCCGCAAGCGGCGATAAAGGCCCTCGCCTCCCTTGAGACCGCGGGGACACATATATTCGGAGGATTGCATGTCGTGCTTTAAAGCAAATTTGGAGCTGTTTAGATGAAAACCCTTTAGCACAAAGTGTACGATTTAGGTGGTCATGTATTCCACCCAACATTTTCTGTTGAGAAGGATCCTGGCAATTGGGAAATGGCATTTATTTCCCAATAGTTGCCTCTTCACAGACTCATTACGACCACAGCCACAAATCTATCAAAAAACAAATTGATAACTTTTTTTTGCACACGTGTCTAGATGATACTCACCAAATTTGGAGCTGTTTAGATGAAAAGCCTTTAGACACAAGGGGTGCAATTTAGGTGGTCACGCATACACCCAACATAGTAGATTTCCTGTTGAGTTTACGATATGGCTGTAATACATTTTTCTGTTCGCCCTGAGGTGTCCTATGGATGTACCAAGTTTCATTTTTCTACCTTGGAAAAAGTTACTTTCACTTTCCATAGGCCCAATGTATTTTGACTTTTGTAGGGTCGCCACTGAGTCATTTTTCATATTTTTTTAGCGACTTCAAATACATAAATTTTTCGCGAGCTTGAAGTCTGGGACCAATAAAAATGACTTTTAGTTGCGTTTACTGGGTCAAATTGAGGATCATTTTGCAGAAAAATTATAATAAAAAAATATACCAAATTATAATAAAATAAAATATAACTCGAGCAAAAAGTCTAGAAAAACGCTTGTCTATTTTACATACATGTGTTTAGCTCATTTTGCCCAAGTTTGGTGTCTGTGGAATGAAGCAGCTAGTTTCTGAGTTCTTTTAAAAAGAGGTGTATTTTAAGTCGGTTCACATTTTCAATTCAAAATGGCCGCCTTCCCGTGTGTGATAGGGTGTGGTCCCCATTGGCTTTTTTGTTCATAAGCCCATGCTGGATGTGTGTACCAAGTTTCATTTGCCTACGACAAACTAAAATTTTCACTTCCCATTGACTTTTTCCAAATATTTGGGACGTTGCTATGGCAACACATTTATAGATAGGGGGTGGTTGTCATTGGCTTTTATGCTCGTCATGACATAAGAGATGTGTGTACCAAATTTTATGTCTCTATGACAAACTAAATTCTTGGGTCCCATTATAAGTTTGTAGGGGGCGCTGGAGAGCCATTTCTAAAGATAACCCTTTTATTTACATATTTTTGTGTTCAGGTCATGAATGTGCACAAACACCTTTTTGGGTCCAACTCGATCCGAGAAGCCGTTTGAGAGTTAAGAGACGTTTTATTTTCACAAAAATGGCCACCTCGTTACAGGCTTGCCACACCCATACCCGATAAGATATCAACAACAAAGTCACAACTTTGGTTGGCACATGTGTCTAGATGATACTCACCAAATTTGGGGCCATTTAGATTAAAACACAATGATTTGCATCTTTCTGCGCAAAGGGTGCGAATTTAGTGGCCGCGCCTTTCACCCCACATGGCGGACTTCCTGTTAAGTTTAGGGTGTGACTGTCATTGACTTTTCTGTTTGCCCTGAGGTGTCCTATGGATATACCAAGTTTCATTTTTCTACGTTGGAAAAAAGTTACTTTCACTTTCCATAGGCCCAATGTATTTTGACTTTTCTAGGGGTCGCCACTGAGTCATTTTTCGTATTTTTTTCGGGACTTCAAATACATAAATTTTTGCCGGGCTTGAAGTCTGGGACCAATAAAAATGACTTTTAGTTGTTCGTTTACTGGGTTAAATTGAGGATCATTTTGCAGAAAAATTATAATAAAAAAATATATACTGAATTATAATAAAAAAAAATATAACTCGAGCAAAAAAGTCTAGAAAAACACTTGTCTCTTTTACATACATGTGTTTAGCTCATTTTGCCCAAGTTTGGTGTCTGTGGAATGAAGCAGCTTTTTCTGTGTACTTTTAAAAAGAGGTGTATTTTAAGTCGGTTCACATTTTCAATTCAAAATGGCCGCCTTCCTGTGTGTGATAGGTGTGGTCCCCATTGGCTTTTTGTTCATAAGCCCATGGTGGATGTGTGTACCAAGTTTCATTTGCCTACAACAAACTAAAAATTTCACTTCCCATTGACTTTTTCACATTTTTGGGGCGTTGCTATGGCAACACATTTATAGATAGGGGTGGTTGTCATTGGCTTTTATGCTCGTCATGACATAAGAGATGTGTGTACCAAATTTCATGTCTCTATGACAAACTAAATTCTTGGGTCCCATTATAAGTTTGTAGGGGCGCTGGAGAGCCATTTCTAAAGATAACCCTTTTATTTACATATTTTTTGTTCAGGTCATGAATGTGCACAAACGCCTTTTTGGGTCCAACTCGATCCGAGAAGGCATTTGAGAGTTAAGAGACGTTTTATTTTCACAAAAATGGCCACCTCGTTACAGGCTTGCCACACCCATACCCGATAAGATATCAAAAACAAAGTCACAACTTTGGTTGGCACACGTGTCTAGATGATACTCACCAAATTTGGGGCCATTTAGATTAAAACACAATGATTTGCATCTTTCTGCGCAAAGTGCGAATTTAGTGGCCGCGCCTTTCACCCCACATGGCGGACTTCCTGTTAAGTTTAGGGTGTGACTGTCATTGACTTTTCTGTTTGCCCTGAGGTGTCCTATGGATGTACCAAGTTTCATTTTTCTACGTTGGAAAAAAGTTACTTTCACTTTCCATAGGCCCAATGTATTTTGATTTTGTCGCCACCGAGTCATTTTTCGTATTTTTTTTTCGGCGACTTCAAATACATAAATTTTTCGCCGAGCTTGAAGTCTGGGACCAATAAAATGACTTTTCGTGCATGTTCACTGGGTCAAATTTAGGATCATTGGGTCGGAAGAAAAAAAAAAAAAAAAAAAAAAATCCGAGCAAAAACAATAGGCCCTCCCGGTCATCACCGCTCAGGCCTAATTAAAGCCGCAGCGGCGATAAAGGCCCTCGCCTCCTTGAGACCGCTGGGACACATGCACTCGGAGGATTGCATTTCGTGCTTTAAAGCGTAAACTTCACGGTAATGTCAAATAACCGGGCCTGTGCTACTGCTGGGGCCTGCTACACCACCTTGTAATTTAGAGTTAAAGGTCTCCACAATCCCTGGTTTTCCTGGGAGCTGTCTGAACCTTTGAAAATAATAGATTGTGCTTGGGCTAAGGCGAAAAACAAAGTACTGGCTGGAGATTTGAGATGACTCAGGAATCGCTGCACCCCCTGTTTAAAAGGCAAAATGTAAATATTACTTGTCTAAAAGTACAAGGTTACAAGTTCCAAAGGATTCTGAGGAGTTTTCTAAGACTCTAGTCTTGGCTCTGGAGGGGCCTCCTCCAAAGGAAGGATCCTGGCAATTGGGAAATGGCATTTATTTCCCAAAGAAATGGCTGCCTCTTCACAGACTCATTACGACCACAGACACAAATGTAACAAAAAACAAATTGATAACTTTTTTGGCACACGTGCCTAGATGAAACTCACCAAATTTGGAGCTGTTTAGATGAAAAGCCTTTAGACAGAAGGGGTGCGATTTAGGTGGTCATGCATTCCACCCAACATAGTAGATTTCCTGTTGAAATTACGATATGGCTGTAATAAACTTTTCTGTTTGCCCTGAGGTGTCCTATGGATGTACCAAGTTTTGTATTTCTACATTGGAAAAATTTCCTTTCATTTTCCATAGGCCCAATGTATTTTGACTTTTCTAGGGGTCGCCACTGAGTCATTTTTCGTATTTTTTTTTCGGGGGCTTCAAATACATAATTTTTTGCCGAGCTTCAAGTCTGGGACCCATAAAAATGACTTTTAGTTGCACGTTTACTGGGTTAAATTGAGGATCATTTTGCAGGAAAATTATACTAAAAAAAAAAAACCAAATTATAATAAAAAAAAAAAAAACTCGAGCAAAAACGTCAAGAAAAACACCTGTCTATTTTACATACATGTGTTTAGCTCATTTTGCCCAAGTTTGGTGTCTGTGGAATGAAGCGTTCTTTTAAAAAAGAGGTGTATTTTAAGTCGGTTCACGTTTTCAATTAAAAATGGCCGCCTTCCCGTGTGTGATAGGGTGTGGTCCCCTTTGGCTTTTTTGTTCATAAGCCCATCCTGGATGTGTGTACCAAGTTTCATTTGCCTACGACAAACTAAAATTTTCACTTCCCATTGACTTTTTCCACATATTTGGGACGTTGCTATGGCAACACATTTATAGATAGGGGGTGGTTGTCATTGGCTTTTATGCTCCTCATGACATAGGAGATGTGTGTACCAAATTTCATGTCTCTATGACAAACTAAATTTTTGGGTCCCTTTATAAGTTTGTAGGGGGCGCTGGAGAGCCATTTCTAAAGATAACCCTTTTATTTACATATCTTTGTGTTCAGGTCATGAATGTGCACAAACGCCTTTTTGGGTCCAACTCGATCTGAGAAGGCGTTTGAGAGTTAAGAGACGTTTTATTTTCACAAAAATGGCCACCTCGTTACAGGCTTGCCACACCCATACCCGATAAGATATCAACAACAAAGTCACAACTTTGGTTGGCACACGTGTCTAGATGATACTCACCAAATTTGGGGCCATTTAGTTTAAAACACAATGATTTGCATCTTTTTGCGCAAGGGGTGCGATTTTAGTGGCCATGCGTTTCACCCCACATGGCGGACTTCCTGTTGAGTTTAGGGTGTGACTGTCATTGACTTTTCTGTTTGCCCTGAGGTGTCCTATGGATGTACCAAGTTTCATTTTTCTACGTTGGAGAAAAGTTACTTTCACTTTCCATAGGCCCAATGTATTTTGATTTTGTAGGGGTCGCCACTGAGTCATTTTTCGTATTTTTTTTTCGGCGACTTCAAATACATAAATTTTTCGCCGAGCTTGAAGTCTGGGACCAATAAAAATGACTTTTCGTGCATGTTCACTGGGTCAAATTTAGGATCATTGGGTCGGAAGAAAAATAAAAAAAAAAAAAATCCGAGCAAAAACAATAGGCCCTCCCGGTCATCACCGGCTCGGGCCTAATAATATAACGGGACCGGGACGTTGTACACGCTACAAAAGAAAGCCTGCATTGTGCTTGCACCTCGTCATGCAAACCCCAACAATATATATACCAAATTAAAGCTTAAAGTCTCATCTTTCAGACGATATAAACCATTTTAACACATTAGAACCACAGCGCCGACACCAAAGCCTTTTTTACAGACAAGCACAAAGATTGAGTTTGGACTTGTCTTACCTTTGACGGGTCTCTTGGACTAAAACAGCAACAAATCCACATAAGCTTGGTGTCTTTCTGTTCGTAAAGGTCCAGGGAATAATATCCAGTAAAATAATTAGGTCCACAAGACATGTTATATCCTCCAAGGCTCAAAAACTGCAGAGAAGTATTTCCAACTTGAAATCAGCTACGACATTTTTTGTCATTTCTTTTGATAATAAAAGCCATAAGTCCTTTTGAGATCGCGAAAAAAACTACTAAAATGCTAACAGGAAGTGCCTTCGATTGACACCTTTTTCAGCCAACTCTGACGGGTTTTGACCGGGCGGGACCTGGATATGCACCAATGGCCGCACAGACTGTGACGATTACGCATCACGTGAACGCTTCTAGCACGTTCGTTGTTCTGATCTATAGAGTTCGGCGATACTAAATGTGTCAGGGTTTCCTTCGGCCTGAAGCTTCTGTGCTTCTGTGTAAAGGGAATTCTCCTCAATGAGACAGCTTGTGCGTCATACGACGCGCGCGTGTTTATTGTGCTTTCACAGTCTTTTCTGAGTAAAAACTATGGCAAAACTTACAAAAATAATGAAATACTTGTTAGAGGATGTAGCGGTGTCATGTACATTTCTTTTTATTGACATTTTGGACCAGCAGCAGTCGGAAAGAAAGCGTTTAGGGTGGGGTGGGTGGGGGGGGGGGGGGGGGGTCAAGATATCACACCTTTCCTTTGTCCTTTCACAGAGGTGCAGTAAACACCAAGAAAAACCCCAGTAAAATGCTCCACATGTGACATGCTCTTGTGCTTTCTGCAACAAGAGACTGTAACATTGACCAACAGTTTTATAACCTATGTATATAGTTTGCAGTATGTCTTTTATGTGTGGATATTATTCAAAAATATATATTTTGGGTGCACGTGGCAGAGTGGTTAGCACTCCTGCCTCACAGCAAGAAGGTCGTGAGTTCAAAACCTGGCCCGACTCAAACATTCTCTCGGCCGACTCTGGTCTTTCTGTGAAGAGTCTGCATGTCCTCCTCGTGTTACTGTTGGTTCTCTCCGGGTACTCCGGCTTCCTCCCACCGTCCAAACACATGCATGTTTAGGTCAATTGGCAACTCTAAAGTGTCCATAGTGAATGAATGTGAGAGTGAATAGTTGTCTGTCAGTGTCTGTCTCTAAATGTCAGCCCTGCGACTAACTGACCACTGTCCAGGGTGTACCCCGCCTCAGGCCCAAAGCTGCTGGGATAGGCTCCAGTCACCTGTGACCCCTAACGGGACTAAGCGGTAGAAAATTTTACTACACTACACTACAGAGTTTCTGTAGTGTAGTGGTCATCATGTTTGCCTAACACGCAAAAGGTCCCTTGTTCAAGTCCAGGCAGAAACAGTTTTTTTTTTTTTTTTTTGGGGCGGCAGTAGCTCAGTGGTAGAGTGGCCGTCCTTCAATCGGAAGGTAGTAGGATCGATTCCCGCTCGCCCCACAGTTCATACTGTCGTTGTGTCCTTGGGCAAGACACTTAACCCACCTTGCCTCCAGTGACTGTAACACTGGTAATGTAATGTAATGTAAGTCGCTTTGGATAAAAGCGTCTGCTAAATGAATAAATGTAAATGTAAATGTAAAATGAATGAATGAATGAATGAATGAATATATTTTGGCCCATAACACTCATTTTGACTATTTTTTTATGTAAATATGTCAATTTTATTGTGTTATTATTATGGAATATTAATTTTTATAACTAATAGAGTGATTATGTTTGTAAATACAGATTCCTCTAGATGTAAGCTTTCAGTAGAGCCCTCATTGATGCCTGTGGGTTGAAGCATTCAGAACTTATTGCACTTTTTTATACGTTTTCCAAATGTTTCCAATTTGGATAAATTTTGGATAAACTATGGTTCCTCTATAAAACGCATGGACCTACCAACATAAAAACTGGTGTAAAAAATTCATTTTTACAGATATTCTTTTCAAGTTTGAAATGTGAGTAGTCATCAAATTATTATTTTGGCCCATAGTGTGTTTTAGTCCTCGACTACCTGCTGCAGCTTTTGACACCTTTATTTTCACTAAATATTTCAGGCGAGGACACAAAAAATCATTTTCTCTGTGTGTTCCAAAGTGTATAAAATTGTATCAGTAGTACTTAGAGAGATTATGACTGTTGTGGGTGAAACTAGAGGTTGTTACCTTTACAAAGAGCCCACACCAGAGGGTTCAATAACAGCAATCATTTTAATTTGGAGACGTCACATTACACAGCAATACAGCCAAAATGACCCCTGAAAATAAAAGAGAAACATGGAAAGGATTGACACAACAAGGGATAAACATTTGCTTTCAGAGGGTATCGTGAAACCAGGAATGTTTAGATATGTTAATCTATATTATGGAAACTTAACAAAAGGGGAATTTGAGGGAAGCAGCTTGGTCTACCAAGCCAGTGCTTTAACAGAATACGTTTTTATGACGCCAGGCTTTGTGTGTGCCACGTGCAAAACTCACTCTGCTCGGGATTGATGCAGGATTGAGACAAATTCCTCCAGTGTCCTCCAGAATTTAGCGCGTCCTGGTTCTGAAAGGTAGAGTGGTCGCGCTCGTTGGGTTAGGGCAAACGCGTGAGCAGGCACGGTCTTTTAAAATAAAAAGGCCAAAATAACTTCCGTCTGTTAGCAGGCTTGGAGTAAGCACCTAAATTCATGCAATTTTCCAGCTGAGTTTAAGTATAGTTTATAGACAATTAAAAAAAGGAGTAACAGACGAACTACCTAAAATATAAAAAGGAGAAAAATTTTGGAATTTCTGGAATTGAGATATAAGACGTACGACTGAGCGACACAAAACCCACTAATGAGTTCAGACCATGGCTCTGGAAAGAGAGGCTGAACTGAAGTGCCGCGGCGTGTGGACAGGTCAGGAGTGTGTGAGCGAGTGTGTGTGTACACACAAGCCCTGAAAACAGTCAATAGTAAGTATTAACTAGATTTAGAGTTTTAAAACTGAAAAGAAAATAGGTTTTAACAATTAAAATAATATTGTTAAAAGGAGAAGTAAAAGAGGTGTAGAAAAAATTAAGAGTAATAATAAGAGAAAGTTAACAAAAGAACACTGAAAATTTTATAGGATTATAGTTAATTTAAAATTGAGCAAACTCACTAAAAGAAGGTAATGAAATTAAAAGGACAGAGAAACGAAGCCTAGAGTCTAAACTCTAATAATAAATTGGAGGAAAAAGAGCCGACGGCAAATCAGAATTAAAATAGGAAAAGCTGTGCGTTAAAACCAACAATAAGGAAAAATTAAAAGTAATACAAATTTATCTGGCTGAAGAAATAGTTAGAGAAAATTAAAAGTAAAGTAATGTACTGCAAGTATTTAGAGGTTTGCGCTAAGATAGTAATAGTTAAATAGCACGATTTAAATTAGCAGTAAATATAACTCGATTTTAAAATGCCGTGCGGACAATTTTTAAAAGGAACTGTGGTCTCAAGAAAGTTTAAATTTATCTCAAAATAGGTTTAATTGTGGTGCGTTCTAGCATTTCAATTACTCTATTAGAGAGAATAAAATATTATTTAGAATTTCTAGTGACATTACAGATCCACGGCTGCCATCGCCGCTGTTAAAAATACTGTGGGGAGACGGAAGACTGGTGAGCAGTTAAATGCCGAGGAAAAAAGTAGGAAAAAAACTAGTATTGAATCTCGCAAGACAACAAAGAATAATTGTTAAAGAGAATGGAGCCTTATTGGTGCTGTTCATTGATTTGAGTAAAAGTTTTGACATTTGAGTATAAAGTATATTAATTTTACAATATATGGTGTAAAACTGTGTAAGTGCTGCCCTCCTCAGGTTGAACAGTGGTTAATGCAGTTGAATTTTTTTCTATTTGTAGTTGTTTCCTAGTGTGACGTAAGTTGGCTCAACTAACAGCTCTAACAACCCACGCCCCTGGCACGACCCCACCACACCCTTGGCATTGGCTCACGCCCCTGGTATAAAAACATCTTGTTCCCAACTAGCAGGTGTTGAAAACATCAGGCTAGCTATATTAGCATGTACTTGTAGTGTTGCTGGTTGCAACAGCACTGCTGGACTGCATTGCTTTCCAGTTGAGTTGGAAATTAGACGCCAGTGTGCACTTGGCCTGGAACACCGTGAGTTCCTGCTGAGAGCTGGAGTTTGCAGCGGGCATTTTAAGCGGGATTGCTTCTCCAACGCAATGGAGGTGGAAATGTGCTTCTCCAAACAGCTCCCGCTGAAAAGCAACACAGGGCCTAACGCTGCTCCTGCATGGATTCCCACCACAGCAGCGTCTTGAGGTGAGTGAACATATATTTTTAATCACAATTTATGTTTCTTCCCAGTAAAGCTAAAGTTATTTAATCAATTTTGTCATGTTGCTAGTTAGGTAAAGTATGCTAAACGTTAGCTTCAGCTGCTCCTAACGCGCTAATGAGGGCTGCTGCGTGTTGATACTTTACTCTATCACTCAAATATTCCGTTAGTTATTTCTCGTACACGGGCAGCACTCTGCTGGACTTGTAGCAGAGATGCAGCACTTAGCACAAAACAAGTCTGTGTTGACTCAACACAGACTCAAACTTCCATGGACTTGTGCGTTTTGTGTCAGCTTTGCTAATTAGATTGAACTCGAAAGCGCGCACCATCAGTGTACGTTGTTCATCGCTGCTCCTCGGGGTAAACCGCAGCTACCAGACCGACCCAGAGACAGTACACACGGATTAAAATACTAGTGCTTTCACGGAGGATATACAGTAATAGTAATGAGAATATTTGTGTTATTAATATCCTTTATAAACATTTTAAAATGAATGAATATAATACTGTAATTGTAAACAATAACACAAATCTTTTGTTTTGTCTAAGATGACCAGAGAAACTGGGGGCCAGCCTGAACCAGTCGCTGCAGATCTGCAGGTGAAGCAAAGGTGAGTTTGAATACTGTGAAGCTTTTGTATGTTTAATTTATTCTTTATTTCTCAGGCACCATGTACAAAAGCAATAATCTCACAAGAAAAGTTATGCTTTGTACCAGATTTAGAACTTCAGACTGTCTAGGATCTGATTCCATTGTTTGATGGTTTGAAATGAAAAGGCTGATTGTGCAAAGGCAGAGCATCTTTTAGGGATTGTGCAGTTTTTGTTGTGGACCCCGATGTTTGGGTCTCATCATATACTCAAGATAACAAATCATGTGTTAAACTCTTGTTTTTGCAGCCACCCAGGCCAGAACGCCTAATAGGAGTGTGTCATGTGACACAGACACTGATGGAGCTGCCAGAGTGTCCCAGGACTAGCTCTACTCCAATAATGAGGAAACGGTGTGTCCGCTGATGACTCCAGCTAACATCCAGATGGAAGTGAGAGCACCATGAACTGTACAAGGTAATGTGTTTATTCCCATTCTTTAGTTTGTTTTGTTTGTTTTACTGTTATAGTGCAATTACTTGTTTTAAATACTCTAACAAGAACATGTGAGGTGTGTGATAATCTATCATTTTATTGTCATTAAAATGGTCTAATTTAAAAAATAAAATCATGTATATATTTTTTCACTTCACTGAACATACTTCATCTTCAAGTTTGCTGCTGTCTATCATCTTAGATTCAGACTCTGAAAACTGCAGTTAGCTCTATAGTTTCTGAGACTTAGCTTTACTTTGCTGACTACATTTAGACTAATGTAAACACTAATACACTGTTGAACACACTCAAGATTCTTAAAGATTTTGGAACAGCTCATGAAGTTATGATCAGCCTGTGTAAGTCTGGCTCTTGCTTTTCACCATCTTCGCTCCAATAAGTGCAACTGACAGTGACTTTCAAACTCAAAGTATAAAGCCTGGAAGAGATGCTATGCCTACTCTACCAGCCTGGCCATAGCTGTCTGTCATCTACTCCCCTCTGTCCTAACTGTGCAGGATGGTTAGCACACCCAAGGTTTCACCAGCACCACCTGCTTCTGGTGAAGAGGCAGTGCCCAAGGATGTAGGGGTTAGGAGCTACTACCTTAAAATTTTCTCTAAAGACTTGAATATTATTTTCTAAGAGCCTGCAGTAAAATACTAGGGCTGGGACTTGATTAAAAAATTAATCAAATTAATTAGAGTCTTTGTAATTAATTAATCGAAATTAATCGCATTTTATTACATATAAATATTTGACCTGAGAACAGTGAGAAGTAATTTTTTACATGGATTTTTAGGATACCATTGAATAATGACTGAATACATAAGCTTAATCAACAAAATATTGTTTATTTATTTCAGTCCAGCAGACCAGTGCAATGTTTGCCATTAAGTGTAGCAGTGTAGTTATCCTGGTCCTGATCATCTGGTGGAGTGTGGGTTGGGTGTGAGTCCTTGTAACTTTACTCGGAGTCGGGCTAACGTCCACTAATGTGTTTTGCGTTGAGGTGATATTTGAGGCTCGATGTGCTGCGGTGATACGCAAATTCCTTGTAGCATAGCTTGTACACAACCATGCTCTTGTCGACGCGTCCATCCTTCCGTTTTTTAAAACAAAATTTTCCATCCACGGGGCCAAGCAAAGCGGTCTCGTCAGCTTCTTCATGTTGACTGTGGTCGGAAGTCAAGAACGCTAGTTGGTGCTCCAGTATAATCGGTCCGTCGAAACTCATTCATTGAAAAACGTTCCGCGGTGCAAAAATAAGTGTGGTTAAAATTTTGGTTTTTTTTTTTTGTTGATTGTAAAAATGTTTTTTATTTTTTTGCGTAATTAATCCTTATTCCCCAATTCCCGTAATTAATTAATCTTAATTAACGCGTTAAAGTCCTGGCCCTATAAAATACACAATAAAAAATGCAGATTTATGTCTCAGACATTAAGTTGTTTTTATAAATCTGTTTAATTTGATATTTTACAAAGTTTTGGACCTGCCTTTAAATGATGTATAAGAATGAGGGGCGCAGTGGCTCAGTGGTAAAGCAGTCTTCGGTAAACAAGAAAGAAGGCGGTTCGATTCCCGCTCTCCCCACAGTTCATACTGTCGTTGTGTCCTTGGGCAAGACACTTAACCCACCTTGCCTACAGTGGTGTTCCAGCTGTGACACTGGGGAATGGAACCTTAATGCAAGTCGCTTTGGATAAAAGCGTCTGCTAAATGAATAAATGTAATTTACTATGACATTTTTTATTTATATTAAGTGTGTATATATATATATATATATATATATATATATATATATATATATATATATATAAAATATCAATATAAAAATGGAAATGCTTACTGTTAGAACAATCCCTAAAGAATAAAATAATTATGTAAAGGCAGTTTGAGAAAAGGGTGTCATTTAGACATTCTTTTGTAAATGTTTATGTTGATTCATGTTCATTTTGAGTTTTATAGCTAATTGTATAATGGATGTTTTTAAACAATTGTTTTGTGTTTAACTCCAGGTATACAGTAAATGTCAAATGTCAACAGTAAAATGGTGGAATCCTCTGTAAGGACAGCACAAGAAGGTATGACCCGTATGTGGCGGTGCGAGTAGGATGATGTATGGTCTAGCAGAATAAATACGGAATATGAATTCAACTACGCCACCTGGGGGTTTGAATCAGGAACTATTGCACACAGGAGGTTTTGGGGGAAAAAAAGAACACACAGGGAAATGTCTGATTTAAAAAGGACAGAGATGAGTTCCACAAATCAAAACCAAACCATTTAATGAATAGATTTAAAATCATTACTCAAGAAAACTGAAAAGAAGTAGAACAAAACCAATGACCCAAATATATTTTGACTGTGCTAAACTAAACGAGTTATTAAAACAGAAATGGTTAAAGAAATACAGAGACTATCAAAAAGGTTAAACAAAAGATAGCTAGCTGGGGCCACCAGGGTAGACTACTTTAAGGAGGTGCCCAGGGGTGCCACCTTATACTCACCTTTGTGGACACAGACATGGCAAAGACAAGGTGCAACTAAACGTGTGACCCAGTGCACTAACTCGCAAGCATAAGGGGGGGGGGGACCTCACCCAATTTAACCACAGGGCAAACCCAGTTACAACACAACTACAATAAACCCAACACAGTAACAAAAATGAAGCAAATAAGACTAAATGCAACCAAACAAACAGTATTTGCCAAACTAGGACAAAAATGAAAACCAAATGAGATAACACAGACAGGAACTAACAAAAACAAACAGCAGAAAACAGAAACAAACAACAGACAGAACACTAGCAGGCTAGCAAGTTAATAGAAACCTCAGACCAGAGCACATGGCACCCAAACTGCAGAAAACCCAGCAGCAGCAGAGCACAAGCAGCAGCAGAGCGGGAAGCCATTTTAAAACAAGTGCTTTAAATAGTTTCCTAATGAGAGGGGCTGGCCAAAGGTGGAGCTAGGAGGAGAACCTAAGGTGCCCTGGGACTTTACACCACTACAATCTTGACCTGGTACTGCTGCCACTCGAGTGCTGGGTAAGCCAGGTTCTAAAACTGGTTCTCGGATGCACAGAAACCACTCACCCTCTGCCTGGGAGTCTTCTGGAGCTCTTGACGCCTCCCCCTAAACAGGTTCCCTGGATGGACACTCTTCCGCTTCAGTGGGAGGTCTTGCATCTGTGGATCATGATGCCCTTTTCTGTAGGCAGCTGCTGCTTTCAGGTGCCTGGTAGCCTCTTCAAAGGCATGTTTTAAACGCAACTGATGCTCCAAAATCCATTCCTGGGCACTGCCTGCAACTGGTTCCTCAATTCTGCCCAGAAGAAAATTGACCGGCAACTGTGCCTCTTGTCCAAACATTAAAAAGAAGGGAGATTCGCCCGTAGCATGGTTCAGTGTAGTGTTGTAAGCAAACATTACTTGGGGTAAGTTGCAAGCCCAGTTCCTTTTCCTGGTGACAGGCAGAGTGCAAAGCAGGTTGTGAAGGGTGCGATTGAACCTTTCACACTGGCCATTTCCAGCAGGATGGTAGGGGGTTTGTGCGTGTCTTCTGGATGGCGTACAATTGACAAAGCTGTTGAATCAGGCTGCTCTCAAAATTTCTGCCTTGATCAGAGTGGATTCGAGCTGGCACTCCATATTTGTAATTTGTAAAATCACTCCATCACCAAGACTCGGGCCACTGTAGATGCTCTTTGGTCACGGGTGGGCACAGCTTGA
Organism: Perccottus glenii; assembly: GCA_024416835.2. Taxonomy (NCBI): domain Eukaryota; kingdom Metazoa; phylum Chordata; class Actinopteri; order Gobiiformes; family Odontobutidae; genus Perccottus; species Perccottus glenii. Next base: position 33,457,364 of record CM044552.2, on the reverse strand, counting down.
GTGTACTTTGAAAACACATCCTTCATGACCATAACATTCTCCATCCCATTTTGGGACGGCTCTAAAACAGTAAAGTCAATGGCAAGTATCTGATTGGGGCGAGAGGCCAGCAAATGTCCCATATATGACCCAGCAGAGTGTCTGGTATCTTTCGCCACTTGGCAACGGTCACATTCCTGGCACCATCTCCGGATCTCCGCATACATTCTCAGCAAGTAACAGCACTGATGAATGAGCTCTGATGTCCTTTCAATCCCCTGATGTCCATGTTCTTGATGGAGTTGGTTTAACACCTGCTCTTTCAGGACAGAAACAGTTGCTGAGCCTCCTCCCTTTGGAGTGTAATCCCCCGGTAAAGAACACCCCCCTTGGTGAGAAGCCGGGACCACTGTCGGACCAGGGTAAGGACATCTGGTGGCAGGTGACGTCGTTCGGCTGCATCAGGGCCTCTCTTTCTCCTCCAAAATCTCAAAAACTCTCCAATGGTAGAGTCTGCTTCCTGTAGGGCAGTCATTCCCAAAGGCGGGGTCCCGACCCACAAGTGGGTCACGGGAGATTTTGTATGGGTTGCCAAGTCGAGGACTATTTTTTAGTGTGCTATATACTCTTGATTATACATTTATATGTGTAGTTCACCAATTAGCCGCACAAGGGAGCTCGTCGTTTTCTTCCGTATTTATTTTTATGTTATTTATTTATTTTTTGTTCTTTAGCTGCGCTCTGCACTCGGCTCTGCACTCTGCACTTAATTCTTCTAATTAAGAAGAAAAAAACAGCTTAAGACCAGGCTAACACTGCCAACAGCCAAAATACCGTCCCCTAGGGAGGCCAGCTTGAAAATAAACTAGCTAATGTTAGCAAAGCTACTTCAAATGAAAAACGCCATAATGATGAAGAATGTGAGGAAAGCGGAACCAGTGGATGCTTTCGACCAGACACCGGAGCAGGTAACGTTACTTCTGAGGATTTGGGGAAACAGCCTCCAAATAAGAAAAGAAAAACAAGACCAAGGCCATATAAAGACTACTTTCTGAAATATGGTTTTGTTAATTATTCCAAAACGAACCAAGAAGCTCGACCCATGTGTGTTAAATGCAGCGAAAAACTCGCAAATAAGAGTTTAAAGCCAACTAAACTAAAAAGACATTTGAAATGTGACATTAAATGACAAAGCCCAGCTAGCATTATACATGGTTTCTTACCGACTCCTCAGATAAGCCAACATAGACGACAGAGGACAAAAAGCAGAGTTAGTTTCAGAAATGTATACAACAGAACCTTCCCTGTTCCTGTCAGTTTTTGAGTGCTTTAGCAATATGGTGAAGTGGTGAGAAAAAATTAAAACGTCTGATATTGTGAGGTCATGTGATTGAAGGAATTTGTGCGTGTTGAAAACTCGCCACCTCTAAGAAAGCCATAGAAAGCCATAAGCAAAACAGATTCTAACATTATATCAGAATAAGTCCCAAAGCATCCCCCTCTCAGACGTGATTAACTTTTTCAGAAGCGGAAGTGTGAGAGGGAGACGTTGATCATTGCCTTTAGGTTTCTCTTTCTTAAGTCCATTGAGCAGGAGATGAATTGATGGATTTTCGAGCAAGCTGAGAGTCGATGGATCCAGGCAGCGCAGGTGGAATTGGATGCCGGCGATCATACTTTTGATGGACGAAGGCTGCATTTTTCGGGACTCAAAACAGTGGACTATAAATGCACTGACAAATCATACATTGACAGGCAAAACATTTACAGAGAAAGTGGCACAGAAAGAACTAAAATGAGACCAAGCAGTGTCATACATTTTTAATGTTGAAATTGCTAGACCACTGCGCATGTACTTGGCTGCTGAATGTAAATAAGATTGAAAGGTCAGGTCTAATCTATTACGGTTTGGCTGAAAGGAGGGCAGACCAAGCTGGCTGACGCTGAACCTAGACACAGGAGGTGGAATTTCTGAAATTCAAATCGAGAAAGAGAGTCAGCAATTTGATTAGCATTAGATAAACAGACAGCAAATGTCCAAGATGGCGCCAGCCTGTTTGGCGATTCGTCTTTCAAGGGCACTCTGTTTGATGTTTGTTATAGCCCTGATTTTATGCATCCACCTGGATGTGTCAGCTCTACTGTACTACGATCGACAAGCCTTGCTTAACATCCGCGACCTATATCTCCGTGAGGCTCGGGCAGCTAGTCCTGAACCAGTAGATTGGAGAAACCCCCCCTCCCTCCTGTGCTGACAGTAGTGTTGTCTTTGGCGGCCTGTTTTAATTTTAGTTTTAGTCTAGTCTTTGTGTCAAGCTGTCATTTTAGTTTTTATTAGTTTTAGTCACGTTCATACTCTTTTTAGTCTAGTCTAGTTTTGATGACTAAAAGTCTGAGCATTTTAGTCTTATTTTAGTCAGAATTATCCATGACTATTTTCGTCTAGTTTTAGTCGACGAAAACTGATGACATTTTTAGTCAAGTTTTAGTCAATGAAAATTGTATTTTAGCCTCTTTTTGGTAATGCAATTCTATTTAACCCAGTCAATATAGTGTAAGTACAAGGGATGTCAGTCAGTCAGGAACTAAGAACCCACTTCTCTCTCACACTCTCTCACACACACTCTCTCACACACACACACTCTCTCACACACACACTCTCTCTCCCACACACTCTCTCTCTCTCTCTCTCTCTCTCTCTCTCTCTCTCTCTCTCTCTCTCTCTCTCTCTCTCTCTCTCTCTCTCTCTCTCTCTCTCTCTCTCTCTCTCTCTCTCTCTCTCTCTCTCTCTCTCTCTCTCTCTCTCTCTCTCTCTCTCTCTCTCTCACTCACTCACTCACTCACTCCTCACTCCTCACTCACTCACTCCTCACTCACTCACTCACTCACTCACTCCTCACTCCACACACACACACACACAAACGCGTTTGTCTCAGTCGTTTTCAGCTCCAGTGGCTAACGTCTAACGCTAACGTTAAAATGAGACACATTAACCACAGCCTCATGAGTTGGCTTGGCATGAGCTTTCTAATATAGAAAGTAACGTTATGTTAATGTCTTTTGACTTACCTCAATTTCATTATGGAATGCCTTGAGATGTCTCTTAAGGTTTGTGGTGTTTTTTCCTGTGATTTTGTGGCCGCATTTCTCCCCATGACACTCACCGCAGTCTAAATATCAAAATAATGCCGCGAGTGAGGCTTGAGGAAGTGACGTCGCCTGCGTCTGCGCAGTGCAACCTGATGCAGCCTCCCGAAAGGGAGACACAGCAGGAAACAGAAATTACTGCAAAAATACTACGACTAAACGAGACAAAATGTTTCGTCTCGTCTCGTTTTGGTCAACGAAAATGAAGAGACATTTTAGCATAGTTTTTATTTTGTAAACCACATTAAGTCTCGTTTTTATTCGTCAACGATAATGCATTATACATTTTATTATAGTTATCGTCACATGATCAGCATTTACGTTGCGTCTCCGCTCGTTTTCGTCACGTGATAAAGGTTTGTTGACGACGATATTTAGTCATAATTTTCGTTGACGAAAGCAACACTAGCTGACAGGTATCCCAGCTTACCTGCGCCGCACGCCCGTGGCCCCTCTTCGCGGGAGGCGCTCCAGGAGACGAGGAAGGAGGGGAGGTCTGCTGGTGAAATTCAAGATCCAACTGTCCACATGTCGAGCGGCCGCTTGGCGTCCGGTGCGGTGGCTCCGTCCTGTCTCATTGGTTTCTCGTGTCGGGGCCTTTCTTGTCCGTGGTGCTGCTGAGCTGCCTCGTCTATCGTTGTTTCCAGCCCCTAAAGCGGTCTCGACGGCGCTGGCCAGACTCTGTCGCCCGCCAGGTCCCCACGACGGCTCTCCGTGCACAGGTGCAGCCGTGGCGTTGGCCACTCTAGCCTACGCCAGTTGAAGCGCATTGGACCATCGGCCAGCGACGAGCTAACCCCCCAGTTGGCCCTGTTAAATGTGCGGTCTCTGGCAAACAAAACTTTCATGCTCAACGACTTTATCTCTCGGGAGCTAGACTTTATGTTTCTGTGTGAGACCTGGGTCTCCATCGGCGATAACACACCTTTCTCTGAACTCCTTCCACCAGACTGTAACTTTTTTAATTCCCCCGAGTGACTGGGAGAGGTGGAGGCGTCGCCTCTGTTTACAAGTCACGGTTTCACTGTCGGCAGATTCCACACGCTGGTTTGGCAAGCTTTGAGCTGCAACTGTTTGAAATTATTCAGTCTAGCCCCGTTTTGTGTGCAGTGGTGTATCGCCCACCTAAATTCAACAGAGACTTTATCCATGACTTCGCTGATGTTTAGAGTGGGCTTATGGTTAAATATGATCACATTTTAATATGTGGTGATTTTAATGTTCATGTTTGTTGTGAGTCACAGTCTCTGACCCGGGACTTTCTGAACCTCCTTGACTCATTCAATCTTAAGCAATCTGTCTCTGGCCCAACGCACGAAAAGGGTCACACACTAGACCTCGTGTTATCCTATGGTGTTTCTATCTCTGTGAATGAAATCCGTCACGCCTTTCTCTGATCACTCCCTAATTCTGTTCACTATGTCAGTTCCATTCTCAGGTGGTGCCCCTTGTGTCTCCAAGCGGGTCTCGCGTACGCTTAACTCCTCGACTGCTGAGCAATTTTCAGCAGCCTTTAATGTCTCCCCTTTGTGTAGGCTGTCACTGAGCTATAGGTCTGAGTACTCTGCTGATGAGCTTCTTTCTATGTTCTCATCAGCTTGCACTGGCATTCTGGACTCTGTTGCTCCTTTCAAGGCCAAACGCAAAAAAGCTCATACTACACCATGGCTCAACGATGCTACATGTGACCTCAGACGTGCCTACAGGCGGGCGGAGTGCAGGTGGCAGAAGGACCGCCTCCACGTGTCCCTCCAAATCCTCCGAAGTTGCTTGGCGGATTACCACCGAGCTGTAAAAACCGTCAAATCACAGTACAGTTCCACCATGATCTCCAGAAACAGTCACAAACCCCAGGTTCTCTTCAATACATTAAATTCTCTCATAAATCCCAAAAACGGATCCCCTGTTTTGCCCTCACCAGCCCTCTGTGAAAGCTTTCAAAAATTCTTCATTGAGAAGATTGCAGCACTCAGGCCTTCCGATACCTCCACCCCCCCACTTCCCACTCCCCCACCCCTCCCTCAGCCAGCTGTCCTATTGCAGTTTGAGCCCATTACCCTATCCTCCCTTTCTGATGCAGTCAGACATCTGCAGCACTCAAACTGCCCTTCCGATTGTCTTCCCTCCCGTCTACTCAAGGATGCTATAGTTCTTGATACGGTTGCTCCCGCTCTTCTGCTGCTGATTAATGCCATTCTCTCTTCTGGGTGCGTCCCGGATGCCTTCAAGCATGCTGTGGTGCAGCCTCTACTAAAGAAGCCAAACCTTGACCCCTCTATCCTCTCAAACTTTAGGCCTATCTCAAAACTGCCATTTCTGTCTAAAATCCTTGAGCGAGAAGTTTATGTCCAGCTCCACTCCTTTTTAGCTCATAACAACATCTACGAGAAATTCCAGTCCGGCTTTAGAACAGCCTACAGCACTGAGACTGCTCTCCTGAGAGTGCTTAACGACCTGCTCCTAGCCGCTGACACGGGCAGCCCGGTGATCCTTGTGCTTTTAGATCTCACAGCAGCCTTTGACACGGTGGATCACAGGATTCTGCTGTCACGGCTTGAGCATCGCGTAGGCATCAAAGGCACTGCCCTGAAGTTTTTTCAGTCCTACCTGGCCGACAGGAGCTTCTGTGTCCAGCTGGGAGAATTCACATCATCTGTTGCCCCCCTCACCTGTGGGGTCCCTTAAGGCTCTATACTAGGCCCTATCCTATTTTTGTTGTATATTTTACCCCTAGGGGAAATCCTGGTTAAACACAACATCTCCTTCCACTGCTATGCTGACGATGTCCAGCTGTATCTCCCCCTAAAGGCTGATGGACAGGCTGCAATCCATTCTTTGCTTGACTGTCTGTCTGACATAAAGACATGGATGGGTTCAAACTTCCTCAACCTCAATCCGGGTAAGACTGAAATAATTATTTTTGGCAAAACTTCCCCGGCCTTTTCCATTGACGCCCTGGGCCCTCTCGCCTCTAACGTCAGGCCCTCTGTCAGAAATCTGGGGGTGATCTTTGATAGTGCCTTCAAGTTTGAGCAGCAGGTCAGTGCAGTAGTTAGGAAAAGCTTTTTTCACTTGAGAAATATAGCTAAGGCCAAAGCCTACCTGCCCCAGAGTGATCTAGAGAGAGTTATCCATGCTTTCATCTCCTCTCAACTGGACTACTGCAACGCTCTCTACACTGGCATTAACCTTTCCCAGCTCCGCCGCCTGCAGTTGGTCCAGAACTCAGCCGCTCGACTCCTCACTTGTACAAAAAAGCGAGAACATATCACTCCGGTCCTCGCGTCGCTACACTGGCTTCCCATCCGCTACCGCGTTGATTTTAAACTGCTACTTATAGTCTTTAAATCCCTCCATGGTGTGGCCCCCACATACCTGTCTGAGCTTCTCCACCACCCCATCCCCTCCAGAGCACTACGGTCAGCTGACCTACTGCTGTTGGAAGAGCCCAGGTCCAGGCTAAAAACCAAGGGGGACAGAGCCTTTGCAGTAGCTGCCCCCAGACTCTGGAACTACCTCCCCCTCCACATCCGTGCAGCCCAGTCTCTAAACATTTTTAAGTCTCTCTTGAAGACTCACCTCTTTTCTCTAGCCTTTGATTAGTGTCAAAGGCTAGAGAAAGGCTTACATTATTTTAACTCCTGTAGTTATTCGTATTGTTGCCCTTCTTCATTTTATTTTAATCTGTTTATTTATTATGATTACTATTTCTTCTTTGTCTTCCTTTCTTTATTGCACTTAGCATTTTATTGTGAAGCACTTTGGTGTGGCTCAGCCATCTGTAAATGTGCTATATAAATAAATTTGACTTTGACTTTGACTTTTGATTATTTAAGCCTGGAATGTGAGCAGCTCTAAAAATGAAGTTATTCATGACAGATAACCAAGTAAGGCGCCTGACGAATCGGTTAATAAACGGAACTGATGAGCGACCTTTGTTAATAATATTAACTGTTGCCTCGTCACAAAAAAGGCGCAGCGTCTGTATACAAATTAAGGGCTGCAGAAGACTCCATATCATCATAGTGAAAAAAGGAAATGCCATTCCAATTTTCAAGGAGCAAAGACCAGAACTTGAGATCTGATCTGCAGCCTGGATCTAAGGCAACTATGTCCTTAAGATCTTTAACTGATTTGGATAGATCGAGGAGTCTAGCAATAAAAGACCTGCCTTGGGGAATTATACGCATCGCGAAATTAAGATGGCCTAGTAGAGAGAGCAAATCTCGTTTTGAAAAAGATATGGACATTTGAGCATTTCTCATGATTTCTCTGATGCGATCTAATTTCTCGAGGGGCAACGAAGCTTGCATTCGATTGGAATCTAATGTAATGCCTAAAAACTCGATAACTTTAAGAGGACCTAAAGTTTTTTCCTCAGAAAGGGGAACACCTAAATCAGCGAAAGTGTGTTTTAAAACCGAAATGCATCTTTCTGGCTTTGCATTTTTATAATCCACTAGCAGAAATCGTCTAAAAGATGAAGCACGTATGGTAATTTGTGGTTGTTAAGGAGAATCCAACATAGCGCCTCTGATAGTGTATCAAATATTTTTGGACTACTGCGACAACCGAAAGTGAGCCTGACTGAAAAGTATAATTTTTCCCTCCATTTGATGCCAAATAAATGCCACTGCGATGGATGTAAAGGCATAACTTTAAAGGCGTTTGAAATATCTGCCTTTGCAAGCCATGCACCCCTACCTGCAATTTTTATGAACTTAATTGCATCGTCAATGGTTGCGTAAAACAGAGAAAACGGAGCTAAATTAAGCGTTTCTTCCCTGAATATTTCCAAGTAGCAATCCCTATAGGGTTAATACGAAAAATTGAGAAGGGAGATTTATCAAAAGGCCCAATCAGGAATCCTTTCTTAACTTCCTTTTCCAACAATGTATCGATAATTTCAGGTTCTTTTACAGCAGAAAGCAAATTATTACAGGAAAAAGAAAAATTAGGCAACCATATCAATCCTGCAAAAAAACCTTGAATAAGTCCAGTTATTAAATAATTGACGAAGCAGCGGTTAGGATGATTTCTCAATGCCTGTCCCAGTTTGGAACATTGACTGGGGTTGATGGCTTTATTTCTTTTTCTCCTTTTTTATAAAGCGAGTTCGTCTTGGGCACACAGATTTTGGGTGGCCGTCCCCACAGTAACCACAAGCATGAACATATTTACAATTATAGAATTTGCAAACATTTTCATTAAAATTATAGCACAACGGAGTAGCAAACGGTGTTACCTTAGAATCAACAGTTTGAAAGTCAGACTTAGAGGGTTGAGGAGACACAGATTTTGGGCATAGATTGAGAGTGTGAGAATGAGAGCCACAGATCGAGCAGGAGAGAGCTTGATGACCAGTGAAATGTCTGCTTATGAGGGTCAAGTCGACAACTGACCAATCTCTGATTGAAACGTTGAATAAACATAGCAGCTTTTGCAGAGAATGACTTATGATGGTCATAAAAGAGAGTTCCTCCATAAGTCAAAGCCAAGTCTCTACGAGACGGAAAGATTTCGCATATAACATCTCTGAAAACACCAAATGCCACGTTAAACTCAGCTAGTGTTAACATTTTGGAAAGCCGGGGATTGCTGTCTTTAAGCATAACAGATACATCGCCTCAGTCAACGACACGTTTCTCACTCATTTCGGAGCACAGCAATATTTTTACAAGATTAACATGCAACGATTTGGCTTCTCAACTGATGAGAAATCGCAGCAGCCGGCGGAAAGAATGGAGAGCCTGTAGACACTGGAACTGCACTTCCCATCGTTCTTCGGGGTATAGTCCCGGAATTGATGACTTCGTCCTGCATCATGGACAGCCGCGCTGACGCCGTAGCCGATGAGGAGTTCTCAGAAGACGGGTCAGAGGAGAGAGGATTTGCCGAGGACTTTGATGTTGAACCGGACTCCAAAGCCTGAATTCTGGAGTTCATGTCGGAGAGCGAAAACTGAATGCTGGACAATGCGGACAACACTGGGTCGTTGCTTTGAACTGAAGAAGGGTTGACTGCTCGTTTTGTGACCGCTGAACCACCTGCCCGCTTGCGTGCAACATCAGTCGGAGTGGAAGCTGAGTCAATATTCTTTCTCTTCTGCGCTTGTTTCCTGCCGGAGAAAGGAGGAGGAGGAGGAAAATCTGCTGCCGGGACGTAAACTTTTTCACAAAGCAAAGCAAACAGTTCTTTATGCGTAGCTCCGGTCGGTGTCGGGATATCGTGTCTATACAAGGTTTCCAGTAACTTCGGCAGTGGCCAGTCAATGATGCTGAGAGGACTATATGATTTACTCACCAGACGTGAGCTTCGACGGATAGAAGCGTTGCTTTCGTCTTGAATGACTTCTTCTGCTTGACTTATTTGTTGCTGGGATTCTTCGATGGATTCAATTTGCCATTGGTCTTCATCATTTGCGCCGGTGGTAGACATGGTTAGCAGTTGGGTGAGTACAGCAAAATATAAGAGTAATCTCATTGTTTTCAAACAAAAGCTGCACTTTGCAAGCAATGCAGTGGAAGCAGCCAAGCAGCAGACTGAAAATGCACTTAAATAGGGCGCCCTGTTTGAACGGACCAATTGAGTGCTTTAGCGATCAGATCAGCTGTTAGATCTGGGTATCAGCTGACAGCAGAGCTTGACTACGTGGCCTGCCTGAACTGACGCTGAAACGCTATATTAAAATTGGACATACAGCTGAATATTTTGCTCTAATAAGTTCCCACCTCCACTTTACCTGACCCTGCTCTCCGCTCAGCTTTACGCTGCTCTCACTCTGTGTTTCTGTGTTCAGGACAGCTGCTGCTGTCAGCACTGAGAACGGTCTAAGAAGTGAAGAGAGTGGCAGCACCACCGCCGCGTGCAATGCTTTAGCAAAGCAATTTAAATGTAATGAAATAAAACACATAAAATAAAACACATAAAATAAAAGACAATTTATATCAATAATAATAAGTAATAAAATATGCACAGGGGCAGGAACAGGCAAACTACATTAGGCTATTATTGGAGCTCCCCCTGTTTGACCTACAGCCTTAAGGCTCAGATAGTTCCCAGTGATTTTTCCCTTAGCACTGTTTTACATTTCAAATATTCAGAGCCATGGCTCCTGAGGCAACCCCTGTCAGACCATGGTAACCTCCTCAAATCTTCCCTTGTGTGACTGCATTGCAAATCTAACTGGCTGTTTGATTCCTTTTTTTTTCTTCAAAACTGATTCATATCTATTGAGAAAAAGAATCAAAATGTTATGTGGACAGTGTGGACACTAACCATGTGCTGATAATTTGCCCATAGTTGAATGAACCACAGCAGTTAGTTCTGATCAGTGGGTAACGATCCCCCGCCTCGAATTACACAAGTTTTAATCCTATGACTTTGGCTCGCTGCTTCTGCATGAATGTCTGGGTTTGTTCACTCACTAAGTCCTGCCCTTTGGCATAAACCTCCTCTGGTGGGTCCAAACAGGAATTCCACACAAATTCCACACTGTACAGAGCAGTTAGTTGCGGTTATAACAGTGTGGGTTTATTCATATATATGAATTGTAGTCATGGGTTTTGATGATCTGCTGATGGCAGAGACTCTAGGCTGAGTATTTTAAATGATATAATTTGGGAATGACTATTGTAGAGTATTTCTGTTGCTGAGGACAAGGATATGCAGTGGTTTTAGTGCTGTGATATGCAAGGGCTATATCACATCAGGACAGCGACATGACCTGTACATCTCAGATTCCATGTTCAAAGACTCAATTCTTATTTCCATTATACAAGAAAATCAATGTGTTCATCACTAGCATGACCAGGCTGAAAGCTTGTGAAGCGACATTAACACTGGGGATTTAACAAATTTCTGTGATTAAAAGGATCCTACCAACCGCAGCAAAATTGTCGCAAAGGCCGTGATGAGGAAGCTACGGATATAAATATGATTAATAAAAAAATACCATGCCCTATTGATAAGCAGTGTTGGTCGTCTTACTTCAAAAAAGTAATTAGTTACAGTTACAAATTACTTCTCCCAAAAAGTAATTGAGTTAGTAACTCAGTAACCACATTGTAAAAGTAACTCAGTTACTCAGCAAAGTAACTGAAGTTATTTTTTATGTTCTATAAGGGTATTACGTTCTATAACAGCTTAAATATCAAAGATGTTTAAATTAACGAAGAATAAAAACACTATATATAGTATTTTAGAACATTTGGTATTTATTTGAACCCAATAGATTGCAGTCTGCCATGATATATAGAAATAAAAACATATAAAAAATAAATATTGAAAATAAAATTCAATGGCAAAATTAAGTCACACAAACTTGTGTAAAAAGAAACAAAGGGAGACCTGGCCATTAAGTCTGTACCTGTAAATTATTATTATTATTATTACAATAAACAGAACACAATCCAACTCTCTCTGTAGATTAACATGTTCATTCTCAAAGAAAATGAATAATACATTAATCTATTCTAAAATACTCCTCTCATCTAAACAACTAAACCAGTGGTTGTTGCTGACACGTAACAGTGGCTCTGTCTCCTTCTCTGGAACTCACGCAGCTGCCTTTGGGGTTAGCAGCAGCAACAAGTGTCGTGTTAGCATGTGTTGATGTGAGGTGCTTCAGAAGATTTGAGTTACTTGAGGCAGACGTGGATAAAGTCTTTTTTCCTGAACATAGCATGTTACAGAAACATTCTTGTCTTTAATTTCAATTAATGAGAAGAAGTGCCGGTACTTCCAGTTCGAGAACGCCACCTTTGAATTTCCCCGGCTCCTCTCCATTGTCGCTGACGCTGTCTTGTGTTTAGTGTTATGCTGCGTTCACACCAAACGCGAATTGCGCGAATAAATCGCGCTATTCGCGCGTAGTTAGCCGCTTGAACATTTTGAGTTTACTTGCTTCATTCGCGCATGAAATTCACTCAACAACAGACGCGAATTCGCGTCATAGGAGGGGCTTATGCCAGGCGGGTTGTCTTCTGGTCTTGTTGAAGAATGGTTGAGATGGATTTTGTCGAGAAAGTAGCAGTGCTCTATTTACTTTGGAGGACTGAAATACGGCGTGAACCCGTTCGGCGCTGTGCGGGGGTCCATCCATGCTTCAGAGGCGGACCCAGCTCCGTAAGTTTCACAAACTTCTCCAGGAGCTGCGCCTGGATGACGGCCGCTTTCAGCGGTACTTCCCACTGACCCGGCCCCAGTTCGATGACCTGTTGTCCCGGGTCGGTGCGAGGATTTCCAGCAGGACACCAACTACTGACGCTCTATTAAAGTCTGTCCATCTGTATCCAGTCAATATTTGGTGTGATTATGAGTAATTAATATGTGGACAACTACAGTCTTTTGAACACAGTTATCAGTCCTACAGTCAATATAGTATTATGTCTATAAAATCGTATTTAGAATTGTATTTATAACATTGTGTTGTATCTCTTATTTGTTTTTATTTCTTTAATAAATGGAGCCAGCCTCCAAAAGGAATCTCTGACTCATGGCTTGTTTCTCATTAATACAACACTGGTCCAATCATAAATAACTGTTTATTACTATTGTAGATGTGTTTGCAATAATAAAAAATTAACAAATGTTTACCATAAGTAATCTAGTCTTAAATACTGAACATTGTAAACTTTCTTCTATTTATTTTAAATAAATCAGTCTGAAATATTGAAATGTTTGTGACAAACACATCACATTTGGTCATTATATAAAACATTTATTAAAAAAAAAAATGGAATTATGAAACTATACACAAAACTTAATGCACTATTTCTGAGCAGGAATAAAATAATCCTAAAGTGAAAGAGAGGAGAACAGAGAGAGTCTGGTTTATTTCCTGCTGTGACAGCTGCATCATTTTAAAAACTATACACTGGGTTCCAAATAAAGCAGAACTGTGCTGCTTTCAAAGATTAATGTATGTATTTGAAATTTGACAAATTATTTTGTCCAAGACAGTAACTTCTGCAGAGAAGGGACCAGACTCAAGACTATGAGGGCTTACTGTAAATGATTGTATATGATATGTATATATTACCTGTACACACCTGTGGATACAGCAGCAGATGTGGATGGGGCAGGGGAAGCTGCAGTAGCAGGTTTTCGCAGAGGGGGCAGGCTCATTGGCATCGAAAGTCAGCTCTGTCATGACAATATATATATAATATACATATATTATTAAATATTAATATAAGTTAACATTTGAACATTACACCAGTCACAAACAACACATATCCTCTGTGTGGCTTCACTTGTCCACACTCCTCCTGTCTCTGAATGTCCTGCTGCTGCTTCTGTCTCGCCCTGGTCCTCGGGGTGGTCGTAATCCTCGGACCCCCTCTCGCTTGTCTCTGGGAAGACAAGGGGTTGAGGAAAGACAGAACTAAAGAGTACTTCCACTTTTGTCCTAAACCTGCTGCTAACCCACTTCTCTTCTCCATCTCCTTTCTCCTCTCCTTTAAATACATGTTCTTCAGGTTTTTTCTGCACACTTTCTCTGGATAAACACATACACTCGTCGGTGGAAAACTAGTTATAAAGTACGGCAAATTAGCTTAGGCTTTAGCTAGCTAGTTGACTCAATATATACGACTCTAATGAATTAAAAGGCGTTTTTTGCAACTTACCAGAGTTTCCGACCCCCCCGCCCTCACTCACTTTTCTTCGAGCAAGAACTTTTAAGATTCCTGGCTCTGTAAAATGACAAAGATGTTTCGTATTCCACAGGCTGCCCCGATAACTTCGTCCTCCATTGTTGTTTTGGATTTCTGCCTCTATGGTCCGCCTCCGTTCGTAGCACGTCACTACTAGAGCAAGCTCCTGATTGGTTAACGCGCCGCGAATTTTCGACAAAGTTCAGATTTTTCAACTTACGCGAATGAAGCGTTGGACGCATTTTGCGTGTTAAACGTTCAATTTCGCAAAAATTTGCGCGAATTGCGTCATTCGCAATTGAACATACAATTGTTTTTTTCATATTTTTTCTTGTGATTCTTCTTCTCTCACTGTGCTCCAGACAGAGAAGAGAGCAAACCAGACAGAAGTCTTCTTCTTCCCGCTCTCGGACAAGGCGGACGTTTCATACTGGTCCACCTGTTCTCTGCTTAAGTGTGCTTCTGTATAGTGTTGTCTTGTCATAAACTACTTGCTGGACTACTAAGAAACTGGAAACGGATCTAATTAACTGGTCTCTGAGCGCAATTGACAAAATTTTTCACAAAGGAAGGGTGCACCGGGAGAACCCATATTTGTATGTAATGTTGTAACTGCGACTGTAGTTATGTGTCTGCTGTGTCTGTACAATGCATCATTTCATTTTCCAGAAGATCATTGCGCCTAGAATTATGGCTGCATTGGTGTAGTTTGCAATCTTTGTGTATAACACAAAGTATATGTATAAATGTATGTATAAATCCTGAAGTGAAATGTGCTGAAATGTAGCCAACATCATGATGATTTGCTATACTTGTTAAATTATTAGGCAGTTGTTATATTTTGCATACTACAGGCTCTGTAGCTTTAACGTTAGTTAAACCCAACAAGAGCAGGTTTACAGTGAGTTCACTCCAGATCTTCCATGTCATTTTCATCAGTCACACCTGTTGGCACACCTGAAACTCATTCCCTCATCAGTCTGCTCTGCACTTAAGCAGCAAGCACGCTACTCGTCTCTGCCAGATTGTTCTACTGACGCCACAAGTGAACAGCCAGCACTGCTTGTTCTTGTTACCTGTTCCTGCTTACCTAGTTGGGCTACCAGTTTCTGCTACTGGCTTTGGTCTAGCGGATTTCTGCCTGTTCATCAGGTCTGCTTCCTCTAGTGGAGTCCAGCCAGATCTCCAGCTTGGTACCTACCTACGCTCCGGCTCCGGCTCCGGCTCCGGCTCCAGCTCCAGCTTTCACAAGCTCCCCTTTTTCTGACTGAGAACCATGGTCTCAGACTTGGAGGTGCTGATCCTCATCCCAGCTGCTTCACACTCGGCTGCAAACCGTCCCAGTGCACACTGGAGGTCCTGGCTTGATGGAGCCAACAGGACAACATCATCTGCAAAAAACAGAGACGAGATCCTGTGGTCCCCAAACCAGACTCCCTCCGGCCCCTGGCTGCGCCTAGAAATCTTGTTCATAAAGATAATGAAGAGGACCGGTGACAAAGGGCAGCCCTGCCGGAGTCCAAC
Organism: Perccottus glenii; assembly: GCA_024416835.2. NCBI lineage: Eukaryota > Metazoa > Chordata > Actinopteri > Gobiiformes > Odontobutidae > Perccottus > Perccottus glenii. Next base: position 33,442,056 of record CM044552.2, on the reverse strand, counting down.
ATGCACTGGGAACAGGTCTGACTTACTGCCCGGCAATGCAAACCAAGCCCCGGAGTATATTCTGCTGGGTTCATCCTCACCGTCTATGAAAACATGACTTATTCTTCCTTTTCATGTGAGAGAACCACCAAGACAACATTGAGGCTATATATTTAAAGATCCTGTACCTGACTTTTTTTGATTTAATAGGTTATTCCGGAACGGACAAAACTGGCCAAACACATGCGAGCAAACCACTTGCTAAAAAAAGTTTTCCTACTGGTCTACACTGGCTTGTGAGCTGACGTTCCAAGAAGTGTAATAGTTGCCGATAAGGTCTATTTTCAGTTTACACTGAATTATTAGGCAAGTGATTATTTTGACAATATTATTATTTTATCCATAATTTCTAACTACAAGCTGTATAAACCTAAATCCTTATCGGAATTAGTGCATATCAGGTGATGTGTATTTGTGTAACGAGGGAGGTTGTGGCCTAAGGAGATCAACACCCTTTATCAAGGTGTGCATAATTATTAGGCAAATTCTTCTCAAGAAAAATGGGCAAAAAAATAGAATTAACTGACTCTGAAAAGTCAAAAATTTTAAAAAGTCTTTTTTACAGGGCTGCAGCAAGAAACGTGTCGAGAAGAAAAGATGAAAATTAACCGCCAAAGATTTGTGAAGAATCAAACGTGAAGATACCAGGAACCCATTCTCCTCCAGTGCTGCCATATTCCGCAACTGGAACCTACCTGGAGTGTCAAGAAGTACAAGGTGTTCAGTCTCAGAGACATGGCCAAGGTAAGAAAGGCTGAAACCAACCACCTCTGAACAAGACACAGAAATGAAACGTCAAGAATGGACCAAGAAATATCTGAAGTCAGATTTTTCAAAGGTTTTGTGACTGATGATATGAGAGTGACTCTTGACGGACCAGATGGATGGGCCCGTGGTTGGATCAGTAACAGACACAGAGCTCCATCAGGTGGAGGTGTGGTACTGGTATGGGCAGGTATTGGCGTAATGGAGTCAAAATCAACTCTCAGACCTACTGCCAATTTTTAGAAGACACTTTCTTAAAGCAGTGGTTCAGGAAAAAGTCTGCATCTTTCAAGAAGACTTTGATTTTTATACAAGACAAGGCTCCATCACATGAATGAAAGTTGTCCACTGTGTGTCTGGTCAATAAAGGCCTTAAAGATAAAAAACTAATGACACCTGACTTAAACCTTATTGAGAACCTTTGGGCCTTTCTTAAGCAGGACATTTCCAGTGAAGGTAAACACCTCTGAACAGTGTCTGGGAGGCTGTGGTTGATTCTGACCAGATCCAGAAACTGACTGACTCTGTGAATGGAAGGCTTGTGACTGTTATCGAAAAGAAAGGGGCTATATTGGTCAATGAGTTTTGTTTTTTTTCTTGAAATTTCAAAAAGGTTTATTTGTAAATGAGTCAATTGTTAATGTTGAGTTTGTTTCTTACTTCTTTCACTTTAACAGGTGAGATGGAAAATCTTTGTTTTTCATTTAGTTGCATAATAATTATGACACTAATAGTTGTCTAAAAATGGCATACATGTAGATATTCTCTTAAGAAAGCCAAAACTTTACTTTTACTACTTAAATGTTCAGGTTTGAGGGTTTGTTAACATTTTGAATTGACAAAGAGCTCTGTAGTTGTACAATAACAAAATGAATCCTACTTGTCTAATAATTGTGCACACAGTGTATGAAAATGTATTTTAACACAGAGAAACACCTCAAAAAGAAAAACAGAAAAGTAAAGCAATGTAAAAGGTGGATAAATACTGTTAGTTCAATCACGTAATGTTAACCAGGCGCTAAACTTCAGTTTGATATACTGTATTAGTAGTTTGTGGAGGGAAAATTGGTTTTATTTTATTTTATTTTAATTAAAGACGAAGGAGAGGTCCCTAGGCTGCTTTTGGGAGAGAGTGGAGTCTGAGACAGAAATGACAACAGAAAATCAGGTACTGGAGCTTTAAATGAGTATGAGGCTATGTCAACTCTAGAGCAGAATTTGGGTAGTTTATGAAAATATATATGGAGTATATATGAACTGTTTCTGTTCAGTTTCATGGACTTATATCTTTCACGTTCTTTCAGTTCCATTTCTGTCTCAAACTTCTTTGCCTTGCTCTTGTCTCAACACTGTCTTTCTTTGTAAATTGACTTAGACCTAATTGCTTCCAGCAGACTTTTCTCTAAGTCTGTCACGCTGCCCTCCGTCATGTGATGACATTGTGGGCTTGTTACTGAGAGCGTGTACACTGCTACTGGCCTGAGCGGAACTGAGCCGTGCACATGGACGAGCCCTGCTAAAGCCTGCTACTGTACTATGAGTCCCTCAGCTTAACTTTAGATCCAAAGCCCTGACAAGTTCTCTGCTGTGAGAAACTGGATGATATTTTAAATGGCTGAGGAAGTCTTGATTCCATCATCAGGAAAAATCTCATCGGTAAGTTCTGACTCACTGTGACCCGGGTTGGACTAATCATTCTAAATGGTAATTTTAAACATGACACATTTAATTACTGTCATCACAAGTGTTTTTGTCTTGAAACTAGTATTTGGAACAAATATCTGCGATTTGTCTTGACAGTGAGCAGTAGTAAGAGTGTGAGCACTGTAGCAGGAGGAATATTAAGAAATGTTGTGAATAACTGTCAGTTAAGTAATGCAGTAATGTAACTAGTCCAGATTCAGTCCAAAAACACTGCAAACAGCACATGAATGTCTGTAGTTCCATTCAGACTGATACATTTCAAAAGTCTGCTTTTAGTTGGATTATGGTAATAATTGACTTCTTTGTTCTCATGTAAATAGTTAATAGTAAAAAAAAAAAAAAAAAAAAAAAATACAGATATCTATATCATGTCCAAAAATAAAAGATCTGTTAAAAGGGAATATGTTGTTGAAGCAGAGATGACCGAGTCTGGAGTGAGGCTGCTCTTCATGGAGCTCACATACCTGAACCATGTCGCTACACTCAGCAGAGTCAGACGTAGGCTCATAGCCCACTTTTCTATGGCTCATCATCTATTTCTGAGTCTTATGGATAAAAGATACTGAAACTTGATTGTCTATTGTGTTATTGACTGTTTTTGGCTGAGGACTAGAAACTCTAAATTAGCCTGTAAACAACTGTGTAATACTCAGATATATTCATCTCCACACTGAGGACCAGTGCTATGGAGTAAGATGCTTCAACTGCATGAGTCAAATTTAAGTTTCATTATATAGAAATTGTGGATAGTATGCCTTAAATAGAATTTCTTTCCTTTTTTGATGAATTGAGCTATTTTCTGAATCAAAAAAGGGCAGGGGACATAAACAATAACATAGTGTCTTCTTTCATTGACATCTGCTTCTGTAAGTTCAGCTGCTCACTTTGTGGAGAGGCATGACTTGGAGAGTTTGGCAGGAAGCCATATCTGCAAGGTACAAATGAGGACATGTATAATAGTTTTACATTTTGTAACCGTTTTACTGTGTTTGTTATGTGCAGCTTATACTTCCCAATGTGGCGGTGCTAGTAGGGTTGTGTATGGTTTAACAGAAAATAAGATGGAATGTGAATTCAACTACGCCACCTGGGGGTTTGAACCAGGAACTATTGTACGCATCGGAAGTTGTGGAACGAAAAAAGGACACCCAGGTCAATATCTGATTTAAAAAGGACAGAGACGTGTTTCACAAATCAAAAACCAAATCATTTATTAAAATAGATTTAAAATGATTACTCTAGAAAACTGTAAATAAGTAGAACAAAACCAATTATCCAAAAATACTTTTATAAGACTATACTAAAGCTAAATGAGTTGTTAAAACAGGCCTAATTCTAAAATGGTTAAAGGAATACAGAGACTATCAAAAAGGTTAAACAAAAAGCTAGCTAGCTGGGGCCGCCGGTGGAAAGCAGACTACTTTAAAAAAGGAGGTGCCCAGGGGTGCCACCTTATACTCACCTTTGTGGACACAGACACGGCAAAGACAAGGTGCGAACTAAACTTGTGACCCAGTGCACTAACTCTTATGCATAGGTGGGGAGACCTCACCCATGTGCCTAGCTCAGCCACCAGGGCAACTCCCAGCGTCACTAGAAAATATAAAAAACAATTTAACCACAGGGCAAACCAGTTACAACACAACTACAGTAAACACAACACAGTAACAAAATTAAAGCAAATAAGACAAACTGCAACCAACCAAACAATGTTTGCCAAACTAGGACAAAAATAAAAAACAAATGAGATAACACAGGCAGAAACTAACAAAAACAAACACAGCAAACAGAAACAGGCTAGCAACCACCCTGACAGTCAATAGGAACCTTAAACCAGAGCACATGGCACCCAAACTGCAGAAAACCCAGCAGCAGAGCAGAAAACCCAGCAGCAGAGCAGAAAACCCAGCAGCAGAGCAGAAAACCCAACAGCAGAGCAGAAAACCCAACAGCAGAGCAGAAAACCCAGCAGCAGAGCAGAAAACCCAACAGCAGAGCAGAAAACCCAACAGCAGAGCAGAAAACCAGCAGCAGAGCAGAAAACCCAACAGCAGAGCAGAAAACCAGCAGCAGAGCAGAAAACCAGCAGCAGAGCAGAAAACCCAACAGCAGAGCCAAAGCAGTAGCAGAGTCCGGGCTCAGCCATTTTAAAACAGGTGCTTTAAATAGTTTCCTAATGAGGGGCTGGCCAAAGGTGGAGCTAGGAGGAGTACTTCAGGTGCCCTGGGACTTTACACCACTACACCAAGATAACACATTTCCTCTTTATAATGTTATACAAATATAATAACACTAAAATATGTACTGGCCACATAAATATAGCCGAAGTGATTTGAGAGTGTCTGTGTGAGTCTGTGTAATTAAAACATCTGACTCAAATACATCACCACAAACAAAAATCACTTCAATTGCAAAGTCTGTATTGCATTTTACATTTTTTATTGTAGATTTATTTTTGACATTCAAACATTTTAGTTCAACTGCTCACAGTGGCACTCATTTTTCAAAGTTGCGTAAAAACAGGTACGCACAACTAGCTGTTGATAAATCCAGAGGACTGAAACTGCCATGATTTGAATGTAACGGCCTTAAATATTTACTGTTCAGCTGGACTCGCCCAAAAAGAATGCCATTCCGTGAGCAGGAAATGACAAATAAATACTCCAAGATGAAAGATTATATTGTTTTTTTGTATAAAACGTGACGAATAAATATTTTTGGTTGACAACCGAACCACATCTTGACCAGGAAGTTTGATCACATTACTCCGGTCCTGGCTTCATTACACTGGCTTCCTCATGTTAGAGCAGATTTCAAAGTTCTCCTGTTAACATATAAAATCCTTTGTGGACGCGTGCCATTCTGACCTATCTGACCTCATCACCCGGTATACTCCAGCTCGTACCCTTCGCTCTCAGGACGCTGGCCTCCTTCAACTTCCTCGAGTAAAGAAGAAGTCTGCTGGCTACAGAGCCTTTTCTTATAGAGCCCCACTTTTATGGAATGGGCTCCTGGTGGAAGTGCGGCGAGCTGACTCTGTTGAGGTTTTCAAAAGCAAACTCAAAACATACTTATTTCACCAAACGTATGGAGACTGTGCTCCAGTGTGCGGGCCCCACCCCATCTGTCATCTACCTTGATGTTGGCTGCGGCCCCATCCACTTTTGCACACTCAGAGTGGACACTGGACACTGCCAATATAAATGTTTTTATTTGTGAAAATGTTTGTGTATTTCTATGTATTTTTCAACTGTCCTGGACACATTCCTGCGCGGCCTGTCCGTCCTGGGAGTGGATCCCTCCTTCTGTGGTTCTCCCTGAGGTTTCTCTTTTTTCCCGGCTGGGTTTTTTTGGAGTTTTTCCTCTGACCCTGATGGAGGCTCTAAGGACAGGGGATGTTGTCTAGTGCAGTCTGTTAAGCCCTTTGAGGCGACTGTTGTTGTGATATTGGGCTATACAAAAATAAATGTCTTGTCTTGACACATCTGAGGCTTAAATACTTCATGAAAGTAGCTATATAGTAGCATAGATGTGTAACTTTTAATACATGTTGCCATAACTCTTATTCTAAGGTAAAAATAAAAATGATACTACATTAAACAACAAGCAAAAACACTGGAGAAAGAAAACCGCTGTCTACTTTTAAAAGGACAGTTTTCACAGCGCATTGACAGACACACCTGTAACACTGTCTCAGCCCCACGACACCGGGATGAGGGAGTGTGGAAAACTTTTCTATAAAAGTTGCCGCTGCGCGTCAAATTAAAAGTTAAACTACTAAGCCTATCTTTCTCTGAGTCTTGTAATAGTAAATGGCATGACCCACCCGTGAAGATTCCATAGACAACCGCCTGGCTTTCTTAGACTGTGCAGTGGTTATTTGTGAGAACAGGACTCTCCAAGTAGAAGTTTATATGAAGCCAACACACACAGATCAATATTTACTGTTTGATTCCCACCAGCCTCTGCAGCACAAGCTGGAGTCATCAGGACTCTTCAGCACAGAGCACAAGAGGTGCCCACAACCTCAGAAGGTCAACGGAAAGAAGAACAACACATCCGTAAAGCCCTGAGAGACTGTGGATACACCAGATGGACATTCAACAAAACCAAGAGGACACAGAAACCAAACAGACAGGAACCAGAGACAAAAGGGAAGGGTGTAGTTATCCCTTATGTGTCTGGTTTATCTGAAAAACATAAAAGGATTTTCTACAAACACAACATTCCAGTCCACTTTAAACCAGGGAACACTCTGGTTTAAAAACTGGTCCATCCTAAAGACAAGACCCCCACAAACAGAGTAATGTAGTTTATACAGTTCAGTGAAGAGTGCAGTGACAGTTATGTCGGTGAAACAAAACAACAGCTTCACAAGAGGGTGTATCAGCACAGAAGAGCCAATCCTGGAGGACCTGAGTCTGCAGTTCACCTCCACCTCAAAGAGAAAGGACAGTCCTTTGAGGACAGCAATGTCCGAATTTTGGCCAGAGAGGCCAGATGGTCTGAGAGAGGGGTGAAGGAACTTCATATCAGGAGTCACACTTCCCTTTCATGGCCAACAACTATAAGACCAGAACAGCCTGGTCCATCAGGTTTGGTTTCAGGGGAAACTCCTCTCTCTTGAGATATAAGCTCATCTCTTTTACCAGTTGATCTCAGAATTGACAAAGTCTCTTAGAGACAGAACGTCTTCACCTTGAAAGACTAGACTAGACTAAATCTTGTACTGCCCATAAGTAGTATGTTTGGACCACTTAAGGTCTCTAAAGAAAACCACTGGTGTGCTCTGATTGGATAAAATGACCTGGTGGCAGGTGGTTACTGCTGGCCTCTCATCCAATCACATCTAGGTTGTCATCTAAAGTACCTGCCCCTTGTGAAGGCTTTCAGATGGTCTTTTACACTAAACAAAAGTGACAGTCATCTTAAGAATGTTGCCTTTTAATCCAAATGATTCTATTCTTCAGTCATTCCTTGTATGAGTGGCTCCTCAACCTTTTCAGAGTTTAAGCTCAGCTACGGTGGCCATGCAGGGACATGCTGGTGTCTATGAACATGAGACAAGATTTTTGTGTAGCCCAATATCACAACAACAATCCCCTCAAAGGGCTTAACAGACTGCACTAGACAACATCCCCTGTCCTTAGAGCCTCCATCAGGGTCAGAGGAAAAACTCCAAAAACCCCAGCCGGGAAAAAAGAGAAACCTCAGGGAGAACCACAGAAGGAGGGATCCACTCCCAGGACGGACAGGCCGTGCAGGAATGTGTCCAGGTAGATGAACAAGGTAGATGACAGATGGGCTGGGGGTCATCACACTGGTGCAGAGTCCAGGGAGAGGTCGGGCCTACACATCACCCAGCAGGTCAGAGGTTTGCGTCCACCCTAGGAGGTAGAAAAGAAAAAAACTGCTAAATACTATTGCAGAAATAGCTAGGTGCAATAATAATATTAGAGGTTGAGTGTGTACCTACAGCTACAACCAGTGTAAATGTGTACCTACAGCTACAACCAGTGTAAACGTGTACCTACAGCTACAACCAGTGTAAATGTTTATCTACAGCTACAACCAGTGTAAACGTGTACCTACAGCTACAACCAGTGTAAACATGTACCTACAGCTACAACCAGTGTAAATGTTTATCTACAGCTACAACCAGTGTAAACGTGTACCTACAGCTACAACCAGTGTAAACATGTACCTACAGCTACAACCAGTGTAAATGTTTATCTACAGCTACAACCAGTGTAAACGTGTACCTACAGCTACAACCAGTGTAAATGTGTATCTACAGCTACAACCAGTGTAAACGTGTACCTACAGCTACAACCAGTGTAAACGTGTACCTACAGTTACAACCAGTGTAAATGTTTATCTACAGCTACAACCAGTGTAAACGTGTACCTACAGCTACAACCAGTGTAAACGTGTACCTACAGTTACAACCAGTGTAAACGTGTACCTACAGCTACAACCAGTGTAAACGTGTACCTACAGCTACAACCAGTGTAAACGTGTACCTACAGCTACAACCAGTGTAAATGTTTATCTACAGGTACAACCAGTGTAAATGTGTACCTACAGCTACAACCAGTGTAAATGTGTACCTACAGCTACAACCAGTGTAAATGTTTATCTACAGCTACAACCAGTGTAAACGTGTACCTACAGCTACAACCAGTGTAAATGTTTATCTACAGCTACAACCAGTGTAAACGTGTGCCTACAGCTACAACCAGTGTAAACGTGTGCCTACAGCTACAACCAGTGTAAATGTTTATCTACAGCTACAACCAGTGTGAACGTGTACCTACAGCTACAACCAGTGTAAACGTGTACCTACAGCTACAACCAGTGTAAACGTGTACCTACAGCTACAACCAGTGTAAACGTGTACCTACAGCTACAACCAGTGTAAACGTGTACCTACAGCTACAACCAGTGTAAATGTTTATCTACAGCTACAACCAGTGTAAACGTGTAACTACAGCTACAACCAGTGTAAACGTGTACCTACAGCTACAACCAGTGTAAACGTGTATCTACAGCTACAACCAGTGTAAACGTGTACCTACAGCTACAACCAGTGTAAGCGTGTACCTACAGCTACAACCAGTGTAAGCGTGTACCTACAGCTACAACCAGTGTAAACGTGTATCTACAGCTACAACCAGTGTAAACGTGTACCTACAGCTACAACCAGTGTAAACGTGTACCTACCGCTACGACCAGTGTAAACGTGTACCTACAGCTACGACCAGTGTAAACGTGTACCTACAGCTACAACCAGTGTAAACGTGTATCTACAGCTACAACCAGTGTAAACGTGTATCTACAGCTACAACCAGTGTAAACGTGTATCTACAGCTACAACCAGTGTAAACGTGTACCTACAGCTACAAGCAGTGTAAACGTGTACCTACAGCTACAACCAGTGTAAACGTATTCCTATGATCAATCAGTCTCCAAACGTTTGGTGAAATAAGTATGTTTTGAGTTTGCTTTTGAAAACCTCAACAGAGTCAGCTCGCCGCACTTCCACTTCCATTCCATAAAAATGGGGCTCTATAAAAAAAGGCTCTGTAGCCAGCAGACTTCTTCTTTACTCGAGGAAGTTGAAGGAGGCCAGCGTCCTGAGAGCGAAGGGTACGAGCTGGAGTATACCGGGTGATGAGGTCAGATAGGTAAGAGGGCGCACGTCCACAAAGGATTTTACAGTGGGGATCAAAAGTTTGAGCACCCGAGGTAAAAAAGTTTATTAATGTGCATAAAGACGCCAAGAAAAGATGGAAAAATCTCCAAAAGGCATCAAGTGACAGATTAGACATCCTTATAATAAGTCAAAAAAAGTTAGATTTTATTTCCATCATTTACACTTTCAAAATAACAGAAAACAAAAAAATGGTGTCTGCAAAAGTTTGGGCCCCCTGCAGAATTAATACCTTGTACTGCCCCCTTTGGCAAGCTAAGACCTGACAGTGTCATGGATTGTTCTCAATCATCGTCTGGATAGACCAGTTGATGTTAATCTCCATCCATCCATCCATCCATCCATCTTCTACCGCTTATCCGGGGCCGGGTCGTGGGGGCAGCAGTCTAAGCAGAGACACCCAGACTTCCCTCTCCCCAGAGACTTCCTCCAGCTCTTCCGGGGCGTTCCCAGGCCAGCCGGGAGACATAATCCCTCCAGCGTGTCCTAGGTCTTCCCCGGGGTCTCCTCCCGGTAGGACATGCCTGAAACACCTCCCTAGGGAGTCGTCCAGGAGGCATCTGAAACAGATGCCTGAGCCACCTCAGCTGTCGCACAGGGACCGGACAGCCCTTTGCAAAGGGCCCCGGACCCATACTCCCAGAGCACCCCCCACAGAGCGCCACAAGGGACACAGTCAAATGCCTTCACCAGATCCACAAAACACATGTGGACTGGTTGGGCAAACTCCCATAAACCCTCCAGCACCCTGGAGAGGATATAGAGCTGGTCCAGTGTTCCACGACCGGGACGAAAACCGCATTGTTCCTCCTGAATCCGAGGTTCAACTATCGGCCGCATTCTCCTCTCCAGTACCCTGGCATAGACTTTCCCGGGGAGGCTGAGGAGTGTGATCCCTCTGTAGTTGGAACACACCCTCCGGTCTCCCTTCTTGAAAAGAGGGACCACCACCCTGGTCTGCCAGTCCAGAGCTACTGTCCCCGACCGCCACGCGATGTTGTAGAGGCGTGTCAACCAAGACAACCCCACAACATCCAGAGACTTGAGGTACTCAGGGCGTATCTCATCCACCCCCGGTGCCTTGCCACCGAGGAGCTTCCCCACTACCTCAGTGACTTCAGCTTGGGTGATGGATGAGTCCCCCTCCGAGCCCTCGACCTCTGTTTGCTCAGTGGAAGACGTGTCGGTGGGGTTGAGGAGATCCTCGAAGTATTCCTTCCACCGTCCAACAATATCCCCAGTTGAAGTCAGCAGATTCCCATCTCCACTGTAAACAGTGTTGGGAGGGCACTGCTTCCCCCTCCTGAGGCGCCGGACGGTTTGCCAGAATTTCTTCGAGGCTGACCGATAGTCTTTCTCCATGGCCTCACCGAACTCCTCCCAGACCCGAGTTTTAGCCTCCACGACCACCTGGGCTGCAGTCCGCTGCCGGTACCTATCAGCTGCCTCAGGAGTCCCACGGGCCAACCAGGCTCGGTAGGTCTCCTTCTTCAGCTTGACGGCATCCCTTACTTCCGGTGTCCACCACCGGTTTCGGGCATTGCCGCCACGACAGGCACCGGAGACTTTACGGCCACAGCTCCAAGTGGCCGCGTCGACAATGGAGGTGGAGGACATGGCCCACTCGGACTCAATGTCTCCAGTCTCCCTCAGAATCTGGTCGAAGCTCTGCCGGAGGTGGGAGTTAAACATCTTTCTGACAGGGGGCTCTGCCAAACGTTCCCAACAGACCCTCACAGTACGTTTGGTACGGTCGGAGCTCTTTCCAGCACCCCTCCCAGAGACTCCAAGAAGGCCGGGTACTCTGCACTGCCATTTGGCCCGTAAACACAAACAACAGTGAGAGAGTTATCCCCGACCCGAAGGCGCAGGGAAGCGACCCTCTCGTTTACCGGGGTGAACTCCAACACATGGCGGCTGGGCTGGGGGGCTATGAGCAAGCCCACACCAGCCCGCCACCTCTCACCGCAGGCAACTCCAGAGTAGTGGAGAGTCCAGCCTCTCTCGAGGATTTGGGTTCCGGATCCCAAGCTGTGCGTGGAGGTGAGCCCGACTATCTCTAGTCGGTATCTCTCAACCTCCGGCACAAGCTCAGGCTCCTTCCCCGCCAGCAAGGTGACATTCCATGTCCCTAGTGCCAGATTCCGTGTCCGGGGATTGGGTCGTCGAGGCCTCCGCCTTCGACTGCCACCCAATCCACATTGCACCGGCCTTTGTTAATCTCAAAGGTTTTAAATGCCCAGACTCATCTGACCTTGCCCCAACAATCAGCACCATGGGTTCTTCTAAGCAGTTGTCTAGAAAACTGAAACTGAAAATAGTTGACGCTCACAAAGCAGGAGAAGGCTATAAAAAGATAGCAAAGCGTTTTCAGATGCCAATATCCTCTGTTCGGAATGTAATTAAGAAATGGCAGTCATCAGGAACAGTGGAAGTTAAAGCAAGATCTGGAAGACCAAGAAAAATATCAGACAGAACGGCTCGCAGGATTGTGTGAAAAGTAAGTCAAAACCCACGTTTGACTGCACGATCCCTCCAGAAAGATCTGGCAGACACTGGAGTTGTTCTACACTATTCCACTATAAAGAGATACTTGTACAAATATGGACTTCATGGAAGAGTCATCAGAAGAAAACCTCTTCTACGTCCTTAACACAAAAATCAGCGTTTGAAGTTTGCAAATGAACATATAGACAAGCCGGATGCATTTTGGAAACAAGTTCTGTGGACCGATGAGGTTAAAATAGAACTTTTTGGCCGGAAAGAGCAAAGGTATGTTTGGAGAAGAAAGGGCACAGAATTTAATGAAAAGAACCTCTGTCCAACTGTTAAGCATGGGGGTGGATTGATCATGTTTTGGGGTTGTATTGCAGCCAGTGGCACAGGGAACATTTCACGAGTAGAAGGAAAAATGGATTCAATAAAATTTCAGCAAATTTTGGATGCTAACTTGATGCCATCTGTGAAAAAGCTGAAGTTAAAGAGAGGATGGCTTCTACAAATGGATAATGATCCTAAACACACCTCAAAATCCATGGTGGATTACATCAAGAGGCATAAACTAAAGGTTTTGCCATGGCCTTCACAATCTCCTGACCTCAACATAATTGAAAATCTATGGATTGACCTTAAAAGAGCAGTGCGTGACAGACAGCCCAGAAATCTCAAAGAACTGGAAGACTTTTGTAAGGAAGAATGGGCAAAGATACCTCAAACAAGAATTGAAAGACTCTTGGCTAGTTACAAAAAGCGTTTTCAAGCTGCAATACTTGCCAAAGGGGGCAGTACAAGGTATTAACTCTGCAGGGTGCCCAAACTTTTGCAGACACCATTTTTTTGTTTTCTGTTATTCTGAAAGTGTAAATGATGGAAATAAAATCTAACTTTTTTTGACTTATTATAAGGATGTTTAATCTGTCATTTAATTCCTTTTGGAGATTTTTCCATCTTTTCTTGGCGTCTTTATGCACATTAATAAAATTTTTTACCTGGGGTGCCCAAACTTTCGATCCCCACTGTATATGTTAACAGGAGAACTTTGAAATCTGCTCTAACATGAATAGGAAGCCAGTGTAATGAAGCCAGGACCGGAGTAATGTGATCAAACTTTCTGGTCTTTAAAAGTCTGGCGGCTGTATTTTGGACCATTTGTAGTCTGTGAGTACTTTTCCTCGGCAGTCCAGAGAATAACACATTGCAGTAGTCCAGCCTGGATGTGACAAATGCATGAATGAGAATTTCAGCATCAGCTAAAGAGAGGCAGGAGCGAATTTTTGAGATATTCCTCAAGTGAAAAAAGCCTAGTTTAGTGACCTCACTAATGTGCTGCTGCAGAGATAGTGTGAAGTCAAAAATGACACCAAGGTTCCCCACAGTGTTGCCGTGCTCCAACACACAGTTGTTGATCGAGACAGTAAGATTGTTGAACTTGTGCCGATGACTGGCAGGAGCAATTAACAAGAGCTCTGTTTTATCCGAGTTCAAATGGAGGAAGTTTTGAGACATCCATGTTTTAATTGAAACGAGGCAGGCCTCTAGACGCTTGATGTCAGTAGTATTATTCGCTTTTATTGGTAGATACAGCTGTGTATCATCGGCATAACAGTGGACATTTACTCCATAACTTCTGATGATTTGTCCCAATGGTGTAACATATAGTGAAAAAAGTATGGGACCAAGCACTGACCCTTGTGGCACACCGAATTTCACTGGTGCCGTGGAAGAGAAGGATTTATTAAAAGAGACAAAATGAGACCTATCACACAGATAGGATTCTAACCAAGCAAGAGCAGAGCCAGAGATGCCAAACACATCCTTTAGTCTGTTGATTAAAAGATAGATAAAAGAAAGATAAAAACTCCTACAGGCCTGTTTTAAAGCCCGGGTTTCCTCGTTATACCATGGTGTAGGTCGTCTGGTTGGTCTGGGCTTTGTCCTGAGGGGTGCCACTGAGTCAGTGATGGCCGAGAGGGCAGTGTTGTGCCTGAACGCGTTCATTGAACGATAGTTCATGAACTCGTTCATATTTTGGGCGAACGTGAACTGAACGTGCTGTATTACTGCCTGATGAACGTTACTGTGAACTCGTTCATTCTGGTGTCTGTGAACGGCATGCTCTCTCAGGTTAACTTCGTTCAATAGGGTGCCAGATTTCTATAGAGCCTTCCAGGCGAAAACCCGGCTAAAACACACCGCAAACCAGCCGCAAACGGGTCTTAATATGTAGCGGAAAAACACCAAACCTGGCAACACCAGCCACCTGTGTCGCACTGCCGTCCGCCGCATGCGTGACGCGTCATCAAAAAAAAAAAAAAAAAAATATATAAAGCATGGAGGCGACAGCAGCATGTAGTAAGGCGTATGATCATTTAAATTCATTCATGTAACTTGTTTGTTGAACCTGCCTGGTCTATTTTTCCAGGATTCCAATATTCTGTTTTAGCATGTGGACAATGGAAAATTATTAAAATTTAAAAACGTTTTCACCTTAATGATTACTGTCCTGTTTTTCTTTGAATAATTCCTCATTAAAAAAGACCATTCAAGCAGCACGTTTTTCCTCATGTTCTTGAGAATGTACTGTAGGGTTGAAAGCTGCAGCTGCCACTAGTGTGGAGTGAATGGACAGCAACAAAGCATTAAAGCAACAATGTCCCCTCAATGCTAATGTAAACCCTGGTTGGATAAGGACTGAGAATTGGATATGAAAATGAATTCTAACGCATAGCTTCATTGTTAAAACTGATAAAATAATTGCTGTCTGTGATTCTACTGTATATGGGCTGTGGCAATAATTTTGAAAAATAATAGCTCGCAGCAACATGGAAAAAAAGAACTATGAACTAGTTCATTTTTGGAACTGTGAACTTAGTTCAAAATTTTGAAGTTTGAACTAAGAACTGAACTAGTTCATTTTAAAATTTGTGAACTGAACTTTGAACTAGTTCTTGTAGAAAGTGAACTTTCCCAACACTGCGAGAGGGTTGCATGGACCTCCTTTGTGTAGGCCTCTACTGACTTTCCAGGTGGAGTTAAATTAGGAAGAACATCTGTCAGCCGTGTGGCAAACATTTCCATTGCAGCTGTGCTAAAATTTTGTGAAGACACTACGCATTTGTCAGAATTTGAGTAATCTTTGAGCCACTTTATTTGAGCCATTTAATTTAATAGATTACAGCTAAATAAAATGGCTTCCTTCCGTTAATTTGAGAAGGAATATGTTTGATGAGTAACACTGCGAATGAGTTAAATTTTGGCTGTGATGATGGACCTGTAAAGCAAAATGCAGCTTTATGAATGGCTGCAACACCACCACCCTGCTTCGACGTGTGACCTACCTGTGCATATGCAGGCGCCCCAGTACATCACTGACCTGCTGACCCCTTACTCCTCCTCCGGTCTTTCCAAGCAGTCGCCCCCAGACTCTGGAACGCCCTGCCCCTGTCACTGCGAGTGGACGCTTCTGTTGATTCTTTTAAAAAGCAGCTGAAGACACTTTTATTTAAACAAGCTTTTAGTTGATTGGGCTTTTATGTTTTTAATATTTTGTGGTTTTAATTTTTATTATCATAGTTTTATTGTTCTTTTATTGCACTTTGTAAAGCACTTTGTGATTTATATCTGTGAAAGGTGCTATATAAATAAAATTTACTTACTTACTTACTTAGGTCTTTGAAAACCTCCTCATTAACTCTCTGATGTCATCCTGTAAGGCCTTGAGTACCCCCCTCTTTCTCTCTGTCTCTACCTACATTTACATTTACATTTACATTTAGTCATTTAGCAGACGCTTTTATCCAAAGCGACTTACAAGTGAGGATAACAATGGAAGCAACTTTAACAACACAAGGTACAAAAAGCATAAGTGCACAAAAACTAGTCAGTTTAAACCCAGCGCAGTATACGATGCTAAGGATAAGAGAAATTTTTTTTTTTTTTTTTTTGAAAGGAATCGATAGAAAGGAAGTAGGGCTCAGTGTTTGTCAGTCAGGTGTTGACGGAAGAGATGTGTTTTCAGGTGTTTTTTAAAGATGGCTACAGAGTCTGCTGATCTTGTAGCAGCGGGTAGATCATTCCACCAATGTGGAACAGAGCCAGAGAAGGTAATGAGAGTGATTTTGTACCTTTTTGGGACGGTACCACCAGGCGTTGTTCATTTGCAGAGCGCAGGGATCTGGTAGGAACGTAGGTCTGTATTAGTGAGTGGAGGTATGGGGGTGCAGAACCAGAGGTGGTTTTGTAGGCCAAGAGCATAGCTTTGAACTTGATGCGGGCGTCAACCGGGAGCCAGTGTAACCTAATGAATAGAGGAGATACGTGCGCTCTCTTTGGTTCATTAAAGACCACTCTTGCTGCTGCATTCTGGATCAGCTGCAGAGGTTTGGTTGTGCAGGCGGGAGTCCAGCCAGTAGGGCATTGCAATAGTCCAGTTTGGACAAGACAAGAGCCTGGACTAGAATTTGCGTGGAGTGCTCTGATAGGAAAGGTCTAATTTTTCTAATGTTGTAGAGGATGAATCTACAGGACCGGGTGGTGCTGGCGACATGACTTGTGAAGTCTAGCTGATCATCAATTACCACTCCCAGATTTCTGGCAGTGCTGGACGGTGTAATGGTTGATGGGCCTAGTTGAATGGAGAGGTTGTGGTGGGTCTTTGGATGGGCCGGAATCACAAGCAGTTCTGTTTTGCAAGGTTCAGCTGCAGGTGATGCTCCTTCATCCAAAGTGAGATGTCGCTCAGACATGCCGAGACGCGAGCAGAGACCGTCGGATCGTCAGGTTGAAATGACAGGTGGAGTTGAGTGTCATCTGCATAGCAGTGATAGGAAAAGCCATGCTTCTGGATGACAGAGCCAAGGGATGTCATGTATATGGAAAAGAGTAGCGGTCCGAGCACTGAGCCCTGTGGCACCCCTGTATTGAGATGTTGGGACTCAGAGACCTCATTTCTCCAGGATACTCTGAATGACCTATCCGAGAGGTAAGACTTGAACCATTGCAACACCATTCCAGAGACACCCATCGCCCTGAGAGAGGACAGGAGGATGTGATGATTAACAGTGTCAAAAGCAGCAGACAGATCCAGTAAGATGAGTACAGATGACTTGGATGTTGCCTTTGCCAGTCTCAGAGCCGATGACTGAGAGCAGGGCAGTTTCGGTGGAATGACCGCTCTTGAACCCAGACTGGTTCTGGTCCAGGAGGTTGTTCCGTGTGAGAAAGGATGAGAGCTGAGTAAACACAACCCGCTCCAGAGCTTTGGCAATGAAGGGAAGGAGGGAAACCGGTCTGTAGTTTTCAAGCAGAGTAGGGTTAAGAGTGGGTTTCTTCAGTAGTGGTGTGATGCGGGCCTCTTTGAAAGCTGTGGGAAGGACCCAGTGGAAAGAGATGAGTTGATGATGTGGGTGAGAGCAGGCACGACAGATGGAGAGATGGCCTGAAGGAGATGTGTGGGGATGGGATCCAGCGGGCAGGTAGTAGGGTGGTTAGAACTAATGACCTTGGAAACATCTGCTTCAGTTAGAGGAGAGAAGGAAGTGAGCAAACACATATCAGGGGTCTGAATGAGCTCGACAGGTGGTGGCGCAGAGAACTGACTGCTGATGGCGGTCGTTTTCTTTACAAAAGAAAGACGCGAAATCATCAGCTGTTAGATCCGATGAAGGTGGGGAGCAGGCGGACAAAGGAGGGCGGAAAAGGTTTTAAAGAGAGTGCGCGAGTCAGGTGAGTTGATTAACCTAGAATGGTAGTAGACAGTTTTTGCAGAGGTGACATCAGCGGAGAAAGTAGAGAGGAGAGACTGGTAGATAGAGAGGTTAGCAGGATCTTTAGACTTGCGCCATTTTCTCTCAGCTGACCGGAGGCTGGCGCGATGCTCGCGTAGAACATCGGGGGCAGACGAGGATGTACGGGCTGGTCTAGATGTAAGGGGGCATAAGTTGTCCAAGCAGGATGTAGCGTGGAGCACAGAGTGTCGGTGGCAGTGTTAGTGTTTAAAGAGAGCTCCTCAGAGGAGGAGCGCAGAAGAGACAGCAGAGGAAAAACGGGAGGGACTGAGTGTACGCAGTTTGCGCTGGAAAGTGACCAGCGGTAAAACAATTGCAGTGTCTGGGAATTTAGGTCAAGGTCGAGAGTAATGAAGAAATGATCGGAAGTGTGCAGTGGCGTGACCTGAGTGTGGAGGGTGGAGCAGTATCTTATGTAGATAAGATCTAGTTGGTTACCAGACTTGTGGGTTGCCGATGTGGAAACCTGCTTGAGGTCAAATGATGCAGTTAGGTTAATGAAGTTAGCAGCCTGTGGCTTTTCAAGGTGGATGTTGAAGTCTCCTAATACCACCAGAGGGTACCATCGTCAGGGAAGGATGAAAGAAGCGCATCCAACTCCTCCAAGAAATGTCCAAGCTGACCTGGGGCGATAGATAACTACAAAATGACTTTTAACAGGGTGGGTGATGGTAACAGCATGGAACTCGAAGGAGCTGTTGTCACACAAGGGTGATAGCTGTTTGAACTTCCAGTCAGTAGGAATAAGTAGTCCGGTCCCTCCGCCCCTTCCAGTGAAGCGAGGACTGTGGGAGAAAGTGTGATTATGGGAGAGGGCGGCGGGAGTGGCAGAGTCCTCTGGTTTGATCCATGTTTCTGTAAGTGCTACAACTGAAAGACCAGAATGTTGAACAAAAGCTGTAATGAAATCAGCTTTGTTCACAGCAGACTGGCAGTTCCACAAGCCTATTGGGAAAGTAGAAGGGGCGGTTTTTGACAGTGATATAACATGCAGATTACTATGGTTGCGTCGCCTTTTGCGTGAAACGGATGATAATTTCCGTGGTGAAATGACAGTAGTAATTTGGAAACACATTTAAGAGCCGAAGAGGAAAAAGTATAGAAGAAGAAAGTAATAGTAGAAATAATGGAATATAAGTGCAAACAATTAGTACTAAAAAAGGTGCAATACTCAGGTCCTCTGTCTGTGTGTCCCTGCTCGGTGGAGTCGCGTGCAGGTAGAGTCGATGGTCTTTACTCTCTTCGGTCTTCACGCGATGACAGCTGCGCGACCGCTGCGCGGTGGCTACTCCCACTTAAATACCCTTCTATTCGAGTAATTGAATTCAGCAGGTCCCGCCTCTACACACACAAAGAACTCACGAAACTAGCCCGCTAACAGCTGAGACTACACACCGGTACACCACGTGACAGGGTCGTAGTAAACACACTCTTGTGTTTCTCAGCAGTAACACGGCACAATAAGCTCAAAGAGACAAGAATTACATACACTCACACAGTTCTGTAGGCTTCTGCTGCAAAGTTGCTTCTCCTAGTAACTTCGATTAATCACGGAGTTATGTAGGAGAGCGAAGCTGGCGTTTGGTCCCGCCTCTACACACACACAAAGAACTCACACGAAACTAGCCCGCTAACAGCTGAGACTACACACCGATACACCACGTAACACGGTCGTAGTAAACACACTGCGCGGTTTCTCAGCAGTAACACGGCACAATAAGCTCAAAGAGACAAGAATTACATACACTCACACAGTTCTGTAGGCTTCTGCTGCAAAGTTGCTTCTCCACCTAGATCTACCTACCTAGGTACCTCTCTACCTAGATCTTTCTCGTGTTGTATTAATATAACATCGCTTACTTGATTATAAACCATGCATAAGTATAAAACAGAACACACATAACATAAACTCATCATGCATAAATAAATAACTAAATAAGTATACAGAAATAAAACACATAACATTTAAAATATTACACCACATATCCCCTCTTCGAGACCTCTAGGTCTCGTCTTTGCTAAACATTACAACTGGTTCATAATACATCTGCATTAAAATCATCACACAGACCCAAATTATACTTATTATTATTATTTAGCTTAAACAATTCCCAGTAGGTCTTCCTTCTTCCTACCATACCAACATATGGTTAACTTGTCGTACCTTCACTTAACAATGTTACAATATGCAATATAAGAATATATATAATTACTCATAATAAAAATAATACTTATACTGGTACAAAATTTTGTAATATAAAATGCATTTCCTCTCATTCTGACATTATAACTGACATTTACTCTTGGTCTTCGCTATTTCTTCTTTTGTTTAAATCCAAAAGAAGTACTCAAACTTGCCATATCTCAGACTGCATGGTATTCAAAGCACGCAAAACCTCACTTTGAATACTTGCTGCAGTCCGGTGTAACTGTCCAAGTGTCCAAACAACTCTTCGAATCTCTCTCTGTCTTCTCAGTATTCGGCGCTCACGGCGCTCGACACGTGCACAACGCCTTCCTTCTCTTCGCAGTGTCACAGTTGAGACCTTCATTCTACCACCATACATTCTCACAGGCACAATGTCCTGTTTACTTACGTCATTTTCCCCTTCATTGTCCTCCATACTGGAACTAGCTCGTGCCGCCATCTGTTCTGTGTATGCGGTTAATTCTTGTTCGAGCCGCTGAAGAATTTGCTCATCCGTCAGCACTATCTGCCTCTCCTCCGCTGCCGGTACTGGTTCCATAGACCCCTCATACGACACGCCGCAGACCTCTGTCTCCTCGAACCAAACTTCGTCCGAAGCTTCGTCCTCGTTGTCATCCTGTCTCCTCACCGGGTTCACCTCTGCAATTGGCCTTCCAGACCACTGAGCTCCTGGTTCCAACCCCATGGCCGGTCACCAAGATTTCCACCACTATCTCCACTTTGCTCAGAACTTCCTGGAACACCGTTGGCCTCTCGAACGACTCACTGGGGAAGCTCTCCGGCGATGTTAGAGAGAGCCCCAATGAAGTAGATGGGGAATTCCAGGGCGTGTCCTCAGTATTAAATTGGTCTGCCCGATTTCCTTCTCCTCAGTCTCTGATTGGTAAGACATTTTCTTCTGAAAAAGTTACAAAGTTAGCATCTCATACCAAGAATCCTGTTCAACAGCATAGTCTCTGTATGAATTTTGTAGTTGTACTCTTAATAATATTCTCAATACGTCAGTATATTCTCCGTATCTCTTCCTCAGGTCCTTTGTCGTGTTTTCAATGTGCATTCTGCCCCGTCTTTTCAGCTGTGTATGTGTACTAAATAAAATGTCCAGTCCTAATTTTAGCGTCACTATTTCTATTTTTGTTTTAGTGAACAAAGGGATACATACACCTGCAGCAGAATTAACCATATCATATCTATACATCAAATAAACTTCATCCTTCTCCACAATTAATCCTGTTGGCAAAGTAAAAACATGTTTCATCCATTTATTACAATCTATTGACTTGTCCATTGACTTTTCGTAATTCTACTGGGGGTGTAGGCAAAAGATAACCTTGTGATTGCACTGACATTGACACTGATATTGTACATACATTTTTGATTTGTTAATTAAAATTGGTTCGTAAGGTAATTCATTTAGAACCTCTTGCAATTCATTCTTAAACTGTCCCGAATCTAATCCTTTTTTCCATCCTCTTCGTTTCTTTTTTACAACCATTATTCTTTATCCATGAATTCCGACAGAGTATTCATTTCTTCATAAACAGATTCTTCCTCATCCACGGTTTTTAATTGTAAATTATCTTGCGCATACATTGGAAACTGTCCAGCCATAGCTCGGCTGATTATTAGTTTAATAAACAGCACAAAACAACCATTGCTATTAATAAAATCCCTGCGATTGCTAATCCTACAATTTAAAGTAACTTTGGCCATGTTAACTGACTTAACCAATTTGTAAATTCCTCTAACCCCTTAGGTGTCGTATTCCAATTAGAACCTAACACATGCTCCTTAATAACTTCAAATTTTTTAAAGCCTTAGTAAGGTTGCCTTCATCAGCTGTGTGCATTGGAATAGCTGTGCAACATTCTCCATCTATCACTTCACAAACACCTTGTTCTTCTGCTAGCATTCCATCCAAAACAAACCTATTTTGTAATGTCATTAATGATGTTGCATGCACCTGTTGACCCAAACCCTCAATTGCATCTATTGTCCAATTTATAAATCTCTGTTGATTGTACCATAAGTAATTAATCCACCTGCTATTGCGTGCAGCGCTCGCAGCGTTAGCGGCCTGCTCTACCCATGGTAACCACCCAAATGTCTCCCCCCCCCAATGATCCATGCTTCTGAGATGGCTTTATGCTGCTCGGGAATTCCCCCTGGTTGTTGATTCCATAAGATATAAACTCCTGAGTCTTTTTCCCATTTTCCTTCTGTGCTTCTGGCCTGTCTAATGCTACTTTTGTTCTTATTATTAAATTTGTCTAACTCTATTACCACCACCTGACTTGTTAACATAATTGGTGCACAAATACCAGTCCAATTCTTGGGTAAAGTAACTTTTATACTACTCATATCATCGCATAACCAGAATATAGTAGCTCAGTGGTAGAGCAGCCGTCCTTCAACCGGAAGGTAGTAGGATCGATTCCCGCTCGCCCCACAGTCCATACTGTCGTTGTGTCCTTGGGCAAGACACTTAACCCACCTTGCCTCCAGTGACTGTAACACTGGTAATGTAATGTAAGTCGCTTTGGATAAAAGCGTCTGCTAAATGAATAAATGTAAATGTAAATATCTGCCAAAGGCTGTGTTCCCCCTGCTAGCATGGGCAGCCCATATTGCGTAATAAAAGTGTTATTGCGTTGAACTCTTAAATATCTTCCATCTTCGATAACTTGCTCACACTTAGTAGCAGCTCTCTCAGTTTTTTTACATATATACAGTCTAGCCTCATTTGCATAACCTGGTCTATAACGAGCTGGTAACTTCTGATATTCACTTTTAATTCTCTGATCCATAGAGGCATTAACCCATATCATAATTGAATTGCCTCGTGCAATACAAAACGGATGTATTATTTCTTCAGACATGTCAAGTACAGGCGGTAAGCTGTACCAAGCTTCCACCTCAGATTTTATTGTTCTTGGACATAGAGTTACATCTGTCCAACTTCCGCTAGCCCCGCTGACCAACTCTACTGCACACATGACAAAACAAGTTCCTTTTGATTCACACGCGTTTGTATTAACTCCTGGAATTGGTTGAATTGTTGGCAATCTTTTAGAATTGTAACATGTAATACAATCTTTTTTTGTGACTTGTCTAGCTGAAAATGTCATCCATTGATAAAATAAGTTGTTGTTATATTGAGCAATTCCTTTCATCTTTTTATTTGACTTAATGAATTAACCTTTCTTTTCTCCCACAAATCGTTGACCGTAAACCATTCTGACTCAGCTGGAATATTACACAGTATCAGGCAGGAGTCAGGAACAATAGGTCTTTCATCCTCAATAATTACATTCTTAAATCATGTACCAACCTATAATCAGTTGAATTTGGTTTCTTTATAGGAAAAATTGATGTGTTACAAGGACCTTTTAATTTTACTAATACTCCTGTGTTTAGTAACCTTTCAATTTTTGGCATTATTCCTTATACTGCTTGTTGACTTATCTGGACTAAATAAATTCACCATATCTAACAGATTTAGGCAGTAGACATCGGGATGACACGGCCTAACCAGACAACTAAAAGCTGCTACATTATCCAGTTCCACACCGGCACTATCATGACTAGCAGGTTCTCTCCTGAGATTCCTTGTGTCAAAGATCAATTTAGTTTATAACTAACATAAATCTTTATGTAAAAATGTGTGTGTGTTCTCAGAAAGAAACCCGAGTGTGCTTCTCCTCGAGCAGTGCGTAGTTTGTCCTCTCTGGGTAGCTGTAGAAACAGGAAGTGTCATTTACTTCTGATTATACACTAAAATATTGCTCAGACCAATGTGTTCCTTTTTTGCTCTACTAATCACTAAAGTATTTGACTCCCTGTGTCCTATGCAGCACCTGACAGGCTCTCTTTTGGCCGTGGCCTTCCTCACTTCCTTCGGGAGCTCCATGCTTTATGGCTACAACCTGGCTGTGGTCAACTCTCCTGCTGCTGTAAGGCGCACAATACACACAGTAGAAAATGTCCTGCATTATTCTAATGTCTCAGTACACTTACAAGATCTCTGCATCATGGAAATGTGTTTTAATAATATAGTTTCTCCAACATAACTGTCGCGGCACTCTTTGCTACACTGTTATGTCCTCAGTTGATGAAGACAATTTTGTACAAGACAAAAACTACATTACTCTGTTTGTGAGGATCTTGTTTTTAGAATGGACCAGTTTTTGACGCAGTGTTCCCATGTTTAAAGTGGACTGGAATGTTATGTTTGTAGAAAATCCTTTCAAGTTTTTCAGATAAACCAGACACATAAGGGATAACTACACCCTTCCCTTTTGTCCCTGGTTCTTTCTTCAACTAAAATCAGCCGAGGTCCGCTTAGTTAACTTTCCTCACCGTGAGGGTTCCAGAAAATTTAAATAAAAAGGATATGTGTTTGAATATAATTCTTTAAAGTAAAGTCTCATTTATTCCACACCTACAGCCTCTTAAACAAAATGGAGATGAATGTTGATAATCCACTGTTTTCTGTGTTTTATTCTTTGTTTCCATGAGGAGGATGTTTGAGTGTTTAGAATTCACCAAACACAGCTCACAGACAAAAGGAAAATACTACAAAATCAAAAGAGGCTAAAGCTAAAGCTCAAGACCTGGTGGTTTATTGACAACAGCCTGGAATCTTGCATATAATGCCTAATACTCCTTTAAAATGTATGAGAACATTTTAAATACAAACCAGCAATTCAAGCCAAAAGATATTTGTTAAACAAATATGACAAAGATGTCTTAAAAACATGCTCAAAATAAAAAAATAAAGATTTATTTCCTGTATTTTCCCCGTGTGGGGTAACATTTTAATTTAAATGTTTATGATTAGTTCTGTAACAGGATTTAGGATTTACACAGAAACTGACACAACTTAAGGAAGACTTAACCTGTGTCACTCATCTCCAAACCTTCCTTTCACACCTTTTCTGTTTTTAATCACCCAAATGAACATATGTTAGGTTCAAATGAACGTGAATGCTAATTACTCACGTTGTTTGTAAATGAGGTCAAATATGCGACAAACGAGTCAAGTACCTAACCTACGACAGAGTCTTTTTAATCCTGACATGAAAACTGTCCAGTCCTGGTTCAGTTCTGGATTCATTCTCTAATTATCAAAGCAGCCGGGACTAGAGGATAAAGGGCTGTTGTTCAGCTTTGACACTGACGCGGAGCTGAGGAGCTGTGGTTTTGGATAATCAACTTTTAGATTTTATCAGGCTCAATATCAGGCTACGCTAAACGTTGAATTTGCCGCTGCTCTGTAAAAGTTATTGCTTTTACTCGCTGAACACCATATGTCATAGATCTGCAACAGACAATGAGGCGCAAGCTTCCTGAGCTTTTCCACTGAGTTTACATTGCAGCAGAATTGCCCATGCATCCTTTGGCCAATGCAAATCAGCAGCAATACGCTCAAAATCTCCAAAATATGATTCAACTTCAGTCTCTCTGAAAACTGGCACCAATCGGATGTTTTTACTGACATCGAATGCATCAGAGGGACTGGATGAAACCGGTGTCCCTGTGCTACCAACTTGTAACTCCAACTGACGCAGATCAAAGCCTCTCGGGGTCCGGATCTGGACCGCGGTCCGCCTATTGAAGACCCCTCTAGGGTATCCAAAGTCTCTCAGGGATCTTCTTCTTGGAGTGTTCTGTCCTCACAAATAACTAGTAACTATCAATAAATCAATCAATATTAACAGCATTAACACAAATAAACATAATTACAAATAGGTTTAAAAACACATTTACACATTTAAAAACAGAGCAGTGTCACAGAGCCATTAAGTAAGTAAGGTTTTAAGTTTGGCTTTAAACAGAGGCCGGTCAGTGATGGAACGTAACTCACTGAGCTTCCAGAGAGTTCCAGAGTTTAGAACCGGCCACTGCAAAAGAACGATCGCCCACTGTTTGAACCGGGACCAGGAGACCTTCAGCAGTAACTATAACTACCACTGAACTGGAAATAAGTAGTGTTTAAACATACCTCCAGTGAACCGCAAATATGGTCCTGGGTGAGTTTAGTCCTGTCCTGTGAGGTGTGTTCTGTAGTAACCTCTTCCTTACAA
This sequence comes from Perccottus glenii, assembly GCA_024416835.2. Lineage (NCBI taxonomy): Eukaryota > Metazoa > Chordata > Actinopteri > Gobiiformes > Odontobutidae > Perccottus > Perccottus glenii. The sequence continues at coordinate 33,415,755 of CM044552.2, read as the reverse complement.
CCACGAGTACTTCATGGGTGGGTATACAGGTAAAGAGGGATGTGACATCAAAAGAGACAATAGTCTCATCTGCGTCTAGTTGTAGATGTTTGATTTTGTAAAGTCCTGTGAGTTTATGATATGGTGTTGTGAGTGGCCAACCAATGGAGCCAAAATGGTGGCCAGGTGTTTGGCTGAATCTGTGCTGCTTACTATGGGTCGTAGTGGAATTTCTTCTTTGTGTATTTTTGGTAAGCCGTAGATAAATGGAGTCGTGTTCCCAGAATACAACCTGTGGTACAGAGGTCGATCAATGACTTGGTCCTTCTCCAGCCTCTGCAGACATCTATGACCTTCTTCTTGTACCCACTTGTTTGGTTACAATGTCTTCACCTTGAAAACTGAGTTCAGATGCTTTAACCTCTTCTTCAAGATGACCTGGATGACTGAGAACCTCCACAGACATGTTGCTACCAACTTTGGGAATGAAACCCTACTACAAAACCATGAGGAAACTGGCGACTATAGAAATCATTTTAAATTCAACCTTCAATACAGACAATGTAAGCCGATATATCTAAAAGCCTACGGCTGGGTTCTGCTGTTAAGGGAGACAGAGCTAAAAACATCCTACTCCTGGCCCAGACCCCCCTTTTGTGTGAAAGGATCATACAGACTCATTTCACAATAGATAACTCAAGACCAAGATTTCCTACAAAAACAACTTTCTGTAGCGTTAGTTCCAGGAGAAGTCCTACAGAAGATCTCTAACTTCATTCAGAGAAAACAACATACGCACGAAACAACCATTTTCCATTAATATAAACCCTTCAATTGCCAGACCTATATTTTGAAATAATTTTGGCCATGTCAACTGCCTTAACCTTATCATAAAATCCTCTAATCTTAAATATAATCCTTTTGTGTGACTCGCTGAAAAAGAGAAGCTCTTTTTAAGCTTCTGCCTTAAAGTATTGAAAAAATACCTCTCTTTTCTTTCTATTCTCTATTTTTAATCTTTACTAATTAGGCTCGAGGCGGTGATGACCGGGAGGGCCTATTGTTTTTGCTCGGATTATTTATTTATTTATTTATTTATTTATTTTCTGCAAAATGATCCTAAATTTGACCCAGTGAACATGTACAAAAAGTCATTTTTATTGGTCCCAGACTTCAAGCTCGGCGAAAAATTTATGTATTTGAAGTCCATGAAAAAAAATTACAAAAAATGACTCAGTGGCGACCCCTAAAAAAGTCAAAATACATTGGGTCTATGGAAAGTGAAAGTAAATTTTTCCAATGTAGAAATACAAAACTTGGTACATCCATAGAACACCTCAGGGCAAACAGAAAAGTTTATTACAGCCATACCGTAAACTCAACAGGAAATCTACTATGTTGGGTGGAATGCGTGACCACCTAAATCGCACCCCTTGTGTCTAAAGGCTTTTCATCTAAACAGCTCCAAATTTGGTGAGTATCATCTAGACACGTGTGCAAAAAAAAATTATCAATTTGTTTTTTGATACATTTGTGGCTGTGGTCGTAATGAGTCTGTGAAGAGGCAACCTTTTCTTTTGGAAATAAATGCCATTTCCCAATTGCCAGGATCCTTCCTTTAGAGGAGGCCCCTCCAGAGCCAAGACTAGAGTCTTAGAAAACTCCTCAGAATCCTTTGGAACTTGTAACCTTCATACTGTCGTTGTGTCCTTGGGCAAGACACTTAACCCAACTTGCCCCCAGTGGCTGTAACACTGGTAATTACATTAGAACAATGTAAGTCGCTTTGGATAAAAGCGTCTGCTAAATGAATAAATGTAAATGTAAATGTAAATGTAAATGTTATATTTACATTTTGCCTTTTTAAACAGGGGGGTGCAGCGATTTCTGAGTCATCTCAAATCTCCAGCCAGTACTTTGTTTTTCTCGCCTTAGCCCAAGCATAATCTATTATTTTCAAAGGTTCAGACAGCTCCCAGGAAAACCAGGGATTGTGGAGACCTTTAACTCTAAAGTTAGGTTACAAGGTGGTGTAGCAGGCCCCAGCAGTAGCACAGGACCGGTTATTTGACATTACCGTGAAGTTTACGCTTCACGAAATGCAATCCTCGGAGTACACACGTGGACAAAAATGTTGGTACCCTTCGGTCAATGAAAGAAAAACTCACAATGGTCACAGAAAAAACTTTATTCTATCAAAAGTAATAATAAATAAAAATTCTATGAATGTTCTGTGTTGTGTCCTTGGGCAAGACACTTAACCCACCTTGCCTCCAGTGTCTGTAGCACTGGTGTATGAATGTGTGTGACTGTAGAGGTGTGTTTGGTGGTGGTCGGAGAAGGTTGAGCGCCGTTTGTGTGGCAGCCGCCATCTCTGTCTGCCCCAGGTGTGAATGTGTGTGAATGGGTGAGTGGTAAGCACGTTGTAAAGCACTTTGTGATCTATATCTGTGAAAGGTGCTATATAAATAATACTTACTTACTTACTTACTTAACCAATGACAGTCAGACATTGCTTTTCAACCATGCTTCAACGGAATTATTTAAAAAAATAAACTCATGGAACAGGCCTAGACAAAATTGTTGGTACCCCTAACTTAATATTTTGTTGCACAACCTTTTGAGGCTATCACTGCAATCAGACGACTCCTGTAACTGTCAATGAGACTTCTGTACCTCTCAGCAGGTATTTTGGCCCACTCCTCATGAGCAAACTGCTCCAGTTGTTTTCGGTTTGAAGGGTGTCTTTTCCAGACGGCATGTTTCAGCTCCTTCCAAAGATGCTCAATAGGATTGAGGTCAGGGCTCATAGAAGGCCACTTTAGAATAGTCCAATGTTTTCCTCTTAACCATTCTTGGGTGTTTTTTGCTGTGTTTTGGGTCATTGTCCTGTTGCAAGACCCATGACCTGCGACTGAGACCAAGCTGTCTGACACTGGCCAGCACATGTCGCTCTAGAATCCCTTGATAGTCTTCAGATTTCATTGTACCCTGCACAGATTCAAGACACCCTGTGCCACATGCAGCAAAGCAGCCCCAGAACATAACAGCCTCCTCCATGTTTGACAGTAGGGACAGTGTTCTTTTCTTGATATGCTTCATTTTTCCGTCTGTGAACATAGAGCTGATGTGCCTTGGCAAAAAGTTCCATTTTTGTCTCATCTGTCCATAGGACATTCTCCCAGAAGCTTTGTGGCTTCTCAACATGTAGTTTGGCATATTCCAGTCTAGCTTTTTTATGATTTGTTTTCAACAATGGTGTCCTCCTTGGTCGTCTCCCATGTAGTCCACTTTGGCTCAAACAACGACGGATGGTGCGATCTGACACTGATGTTCCTTGAGCATGGAGTTCACCTTGGATCTCTTCAGAAGTCTTTCTGGGCTCTTTTGTTACCATTCGGATTATCCGTCTCTTTGATTTGTCATCAATTTTCCTCCTGCGGCCACGTCCAGGGAGGTTGGCTACAGTCCCATGGATCTTAAATTTCTGAATAATATGTGCAACTGTAGTCACAGGAACATCTAGCTGCTTGGAGATGGTCTTATAGCCTTTACCTTTATCATGCTTGTCTATAATTTTCTTTCTATTCTCCTGCGACACCTCTTTCCTTCGCCTCTGGTCCATGTTGAGTGTGGTACACACCATGTCACCAGACAACACAGTGACTACCTGAAGCCCTATAAATAGGCCCACTGACTGATTACAAGATTGTACACACCTGTGATGCTAATTAGTGCACACACCTTGAATTAACATGTCCATTTGGTCACATTATTTACAGTCTTTTCTAGGGGTACCATCAATTTTGTCCAGGCCTGTTCCATGAGTTTATTTTTTAAAATAATTCCGTTGAAGCATGGTTGAAAAACAATGTCTGACTTTCATTGGTTAACATTCATAGAATTTTTATTTATTATTACTTTTGTCAGAATAAAGTTTTTTCTGTGACCATTGTGAGTTTTTCTTTCATTGACCGAAGGGTACCAACATTTTTGTCCACGTCTGTACATGTGTCCCCGCGGTCTCAAGGGAGGCGAGGGCCTTTATCGCCGCTTGCGGCTTTAATTATTATTTCTTTTTTGTTTCTTCACTCGTAATTGTGATTCCTGTCATTACTTCTGTGTATATCCAATTTTTTAAGTAAATAGCCTCTTTGTTCATGCATTATTATTTCATTTACTCCCACAACCCAACTTCAATTCAAACTATTTGATCTTACATAAGTTACAATTAAACCAGTTCCTAATGGTAAAACCTCTGCTCCAGCTGTACGTATGCTTAAAACTAGCACACCTCTACTTTGTTCAAAACCAGTTTTCATAGTTCGTACATTAATTATCAGTCCAATTATCGTCAAAATTATTACTAAAGTCAGAAGCAGCTCGTCCTTTAGACAATACAATCAAATGATAAGGGTTTCCAGTGCGCTTCAAATAACCAAAAAGGGAACTAACTAGAATTCTGACGAGATGACAGCAGCGTGTCTCTGAGCTGCTCACAGAAACATGTCAAGTAGCTGCTCTCTCACACTGGCTATCCGTCACAGTACTTAGCCAGATAAAGTAATTGTTTGTGCAGTTTAAATTTGTTCAATAAGCAGCCTGTTGTTTACAGTAATTCTAAAAAAAACTAAATTCATACCGTTTATCAGAGTTTCACAAACTCCTCTCTCTAAGCGTTCCCATGGAGATCCAGACAATCCTTTACTCACCAATATAATGTGCTGTATATTAGATGAGCTTTGTAATAAGCTGCTATTGTATAATTCCTACTGTGGAGTTTTATACAGTAAAATAAAACCCATATAGGATCCTAACCCGAAACCTAATGGTAGATCTGTCAAGGTATCATCACAAATAAATCATAATCTAAATAATTATCCCTCTCTTCTGATGATATTTTAGAATACAATGCACAGTTAAGCTTAATAAAATCTAACTTGCAATACATCCCATTATATAGCCTACTTCTTCATTCCCCCCTTTGAGTCTGTTTTTTAAAAATCGTACTGTAGAGAAATCATCAGTATCAGTGTCAGGGCCATTTGGTCTGATACACAGTTTCCAACCAAAACAAAGTACTTCCTGTCCTATCCTCCTTCCTTCCTATCCATTCCTCTTGGTAAGGTATACAGGCCTTTTTTTATATTTTATTTTATCTTTTAATTTATAAAGGCCTTCTTTCCCCTGGACAAGGATTAACATGTCAACATTGGTTGATGCCTTGTCTCTTCTGCCATTAAAACTAGAGCATAACATACTCTAGACCATATTATGAGATGTTCACTCTTAAACCTTTAACCATTTCTCCCCCCTCATTCAACACTTTGATCTCATCCACTTGCATTGAACAATGCTTTGGTAGATTTTTAAGCCTGTGCTATAAAGATACTATCTGTATTCAGTTTCATAATGCCATATCCTACATATCTTAAAAACATAATACTTAATTAAAGCCGCAAGCGGCGATAAAGGCCCTCGCCTCCCTTGAGACCGCGGGGACACATATATTCGGAGGATTGCATGTCGTGCTTTAAAGCAAATTTGGAGCTGTTTAGATGAAAACCCTTTAGCACAAAGTGTACGATTTAGGTGGTCATGTATTCCACCCAACATTTTCTGTTGAGAAGGATCCTGGCAATTGGGAAATGGCATTTATTTCCCAATAGTTGCCTCTTCACAGACTCATTACGACCACAGCCACAAATCTATCAAAAAACAAATTGATAACTTTTTTTTGCACACGTGTCTAGATGATACTCACCAAATTTGGAGCTGTTTAGATGAAAAGCCTTTAGACACAAGGGGTGCAATTTAGGTGGTCACGCATTCCACCCAACATAGTAGATTTCCTGTTGAGTTTACGATATGGCTGTAATACATTTTTCTGTTTGCCCTGAGGTGTCCTATGGATGTACCAAGTTTCATTTTTCTACGTTGGAAAAAAGTTACTTTCACTTTCCATATGCCCAATGTATTTTGATTTTGTAGGGGTCGCCACTGAGTCATTTTTCATATTTTTTTCGACTTCAAATACATAAATTTTTCGCGAGCTTGAAGTCTGGGACCAATAAAAATGACTTTTAGTTGCACGTTTACTGGGTCAAATTGAGGATCATTTTGCAGAAAAATTATAATAAAAAAAAATATACCAAATTATAATAAAATAAAATATAACTCGAGCAAAAAAGTCTAGAAAAACGCCTGTCTATTTTACATACATGTGTTTAGCTCATTTTGCCCAAGTTTGGTGTCTGTGGAATGAAGCAGCTATTTTCTGTGTTCTTTTAAAAGAGGTGTATTTTAAGTCGGTTCACATTTTCAATTCAAAATGGCCGCCTTCCCGTGTGTGATAGGGTGTGGTCCCCATTGGCTTTTTGTTCATAAGCCCATGCTGGATGTGTGTACCAAGTTTCATTTGCCTACGACAAACTAAAATTTTCACTTCCCATTGACTTTTTCCAAATATTTGGGACGTTGCTATGGCAACACATTTATAGATAGGGGTGGTTGTCATTGGCTTTTATGCTCGTCATGACATAAGAGATGTGTGTACCAAATTTTATGTCTCTATGACAAACTAAATTCTTGGGTCCCATTATAAGTTTGTAGGGGCGCTGGAGAGCCATTTCTAAAGATAACCCTTTTATTTACATATTTTTTGTTCAGGTCATGAATGTGCACAAACGCCTTTTTGGGTCCAACTCGATCCGAGAAGGCGTTTGAGAGTTAAGAGACGTTTATTTTCACAAAAATGGCCACCTCGTTACAGGCTTGCCACACCCATACCCGATAAGATATCAACAACAAAGTTACAACTTTGGTTGGCACACGTGTCTAGATGATACTCACCAAATTTGGGGCCATTTAGATTAAAACACAATGATTTGCATCTTTTTGCGCAAAGTGCGATTTTAGTGGCGCTGCGTTCACCCCACATGGCGGACTTCCTGTTAAGTTTAGGGTGTGACTGTCATTGACTTTTCTGTTTGCCCTGAGGTGTCCTATGGATATACCAAGTTTCATTTTTCTACGTTGGAAAAAAGTTACTTTCACTTTCCATAGGCCCAATGTATTTTGGGGGCGACTTCAAATACATAAATTTTTCGCCGAGCTTGAAGTCTGGGACCAATAAAAATGACTTTTCGTGCATGTTCACTGGGTCAAATTTAGGATCATTGGGTCGGAAGAAAAAAAAAAAAAAAAATCCGAGCAAAAACAATAGGCCCTCCCGGCCATCACCGGCTCGGGCCTAATTAAAGCCGCAAGCGGCGATAAAGGCCCTCGCCTCCCTTGAGACCGCGGGGACACATGCACTCGGAGGATTGCATTTTCTGCGTTAAAGCGTAAACTTCACGGTAATGTCAAATAACCGGTCCTGTGCTACTGCTGGGGCCTGCTACACCACCTTGTAATTTAGAGTTAAAGGTCTCCACAATCCCTGGTTTTCCTGGGAGCTGTCTGAACCTTTGAAAATAATAGATTATGCTTGGGCTAAGGCGAGAAAAACAAAGTACTGGCTGGAGATTTGAGATGACTCAGGAATCGCTGCACCCCCCTGTTTAAAAAGGCAAAATGCAAATATAACTTGTCTAAAAGTACAAGGTTACAAGTTCCAAAGGATTCTGAGGAGTTTTCTAAGACTCTAGCCGTGGCTCTGGAGGGGTCTCCTCTAAAGGAAGGATCCTGGCAATTTGGAAATGGCATTTATTTCCCAAAGAAATGGCTGCCTCTTCACAGACTCATTACGACCACAGCCACAAATGTATCAAAAAACAAATTGATAACTTTTTTGGCACACGTGTCTAGATGATACTCACCAAATTTGGAGCTGTTTAGATGAAAAGCCTTTAGACACAAGGGGTGCGATTTAGATGGTCACGCATTCCACCCAACATAGTAGATTTCCTGTTGAAATTACGATATGGCTGTAATAAACTTTTCTGTTTGCCCTGAGGTGTCCTATGGATGTACCAAGTTTCATTTTTCTACGTTGGAAAAATTTACTTTCATTTTCCATAGGCCCAATGTATTTTGACTTTTGTAGGGGTCGCCACTGAGTCATTTTTCGTATATTATTTTCGGGGACTTCAAATACATAAATTTTTCGCCGGGCTTGAAGTCTGGGACCAATAAAAATGACTTTTAGTTGCTCGTTTACTGGGTCAAATTTAGGATCATTTTACAGAAAAATTATAAAAAAAAATGTATACCAAATTATAAAAAAATATATAACTCGATTTATGTATTTGAAAAATACCAAAAAAGTTATCAATTTGTTTTTTGATACATTTGAGTCTGTGAAGAGGCAGCCATTTCTTTTGGAAATAAATGCCATTTCCCAATTGCCAGGATCCTTCCTTTAGAGGAGGCCCCTCCAGAGCCAAGCCTAGAGTCTTAGAAAACTCCTCAGAATCCTTTGGAACTTGTAACCTTGTACTTTTAGACAAGTAATATTTACATTTTGCCTTTTTAAACAGGGGGGTGCAGCGATTCCTAAGTCATCTTAAATCTCCAGCCAGTACTTTGTTTTTCTCGCCTTAGCCCAAGCATAATCTATTATTTTCAAAGGTTCAGACAGCTCCCAGGAAAACCAGGGATTGTGGAGACCTTTAACTCTAAATTACAAGGTGGTGTAGCAGGCCCCAGCAGTAGCACAGGCCCGGTTATTTGACATTACTGTGAAGTTTACGCTTTAAAGCACGAAATTCAATCCTCCGAGTGCATGTGTCCCCGCGGTCTCAAGGGAGGTGAGGGCCAAACTATATTTATATTATATCCAGTAGATAGAAATAACTTTTTAATTTCTCCTTTGGAATATAAGCAACATTTTTTGCGATAATACCTGGGGATTTAGTTCCTCGCAATTTTCCTTTGCCCGCTAAATTCTTTCCTAACGCATATACACATCATATTTACCATATATCCAGTGGATAGAAATTACTTTTTAAAATCTCTTTTAACTGCACCTGTGTGTCTTTCGTCCCTGCTTCCACACGCATAACGATTTTATTAGTCCTAATAAAGTCCCCTAATTATGACACTTTTATGGCTCTTTAATATGGATGCACCAAAATGAAAATTCTTGTCCGAAACTGAAAACCGAAAGAAATTATGCCAATTATTAGTACCATTGCATTTATGGTTATGACTGTGTACTAACTTAACTAAAATCAAGGCATTGCAATTGCATTAATTAATATTAAAGTTTCAAAGAATAAATCAATTACAAGTCATGCAAATATTTATTTAGCACATTGCAACAATGCACAGTATAAAATAAAATTCAAACTAAATTGTTTAACTTGACGAAACTCATGTATACATTAAATAATAATGCACAGGCCTACTAGCCTGCAGAAAGGTTTTTAAAATTGAATTTTCTCTCAGAAAAACAAAGTGCATTTAGGTCAAGTGCATTTAAAATTTTTCTACTACAAAAAAGTGCATTCAAAACAAGGGCAACTGCTTAAAGATACAACATTTTCTCTGTAGGCTTCAACATAATAGTGCATCAAAACAATGCCATAGCCCGTATGTTTAACTGTAGAACTTTAACAACAACAAATGCACCAGGAACTGCAGATGTGTAAAGTGGATAATAAATATTTAAACACTAGACAAGCCCATTCTATTTCTTGAGGTAAAGTGGCAGGTTTGTCTTGATGAAGAGTTGCTTCTCTGCTTTATCTGTTCCTCTTCTCATCGAGAAGATGAGTTGCTGCACTGAACAGTCTCTCGCTGTCAGTGCTTGTGCACGGAGCAGACAAGTACTTGTGTGCCATCTTTGCCAGGTCAGGAAAGCGGCCGTGATTACTTCTCCAGTAGGCAAGAGGGTTATCACTTCTGGGGATGGGGACTTTAGACTGAGCGGTTGAGCTTGTCATCTGCCTGACATTAGAGAAAGAATTTAGAGTGTATTTAAATAGGACCAGTGCATAAAGTAAACATAGTGAACATATCAGACAACAAGGGTGCATGACCCTCATCTGGTGCAGAGAGATGAGTCTTTTTTTTTCTGCGCTCTAATCTCCTCCTACGCTGGACGTCGCTCTGTCTCCCTCTCCACGCAGGTTCTCCGCATCCATCACGGCCAGGATAATTTCTCGTGCGCACTGCTTTATTTCCGCATCCAAGTAATGGTCTTTATAATGCGGATCAAGTACAGTCGCGATGAAGTGCAGAGGATTCGAATAGATCTTAGTGAAACGTGTGCTGACAGACTATAAGAGTGTACTTTTCATTGTTTTCACTCCATGGTCCGTCTCAACCTCTTTGCTTAGGAGACGCTTTAGTGCTGCGATTAAAGGAATAACGTCAGCTACACATGTATTAGAGAAGCTGATCTCTTTAGTTGTCTGCTCAAAGGGGGCTAGAAGCGAGAGAATGTTCTCTATTAAGACCCACTGGTGTGAAGTAAATGTCGCGGGGAGCTTGTTGTCTGCGCTATATAGAGCCAAGTCCTGCTTTTGCGCAAAAAGGCTTTGCAACATGTAAAAAGTACTGTTCCACCACGTACTCACGTCTTGCTGGAACCGTTTTATTGGTGTTCCAAACTGATCTTGCATAGACTGCAAGCGGGTTCTTCTTTTACGCTGCGTTGAGACAACACTCTCTCATTCACAGCCAGATGTAGTGTGTGGGTCATGCACCGTATTCCCTTCAGCTGGTGGTCTTCTATCGCTTTTGTCATATTAATTGCATTGTCACTAACAATAACATGCACTTTAGATTGATCAAAATGCCAGGTGTCGAACATATTGGTGATTGCATCAGAAATGGCTGCTGCTGTATGTGACCCTCAAAACTCTAGTGAATGGAGCAGAATCTTTTGCAGCTGGAAATCAGCGTCAATCCATTGTGTGGTTAGACTGAGCATACTGGTAATGCTGACGTCTGAGCTCCATATGTCTGTTGTGAAAATGATTGCTGAAATATCTGCAGCTATATGGTAATGGACGTGAGTTGCGTCAACATTAAACAGCTCAGGTAAACACACCTCTGAGAAATGTCGTCTGCTCGGCATGTATGTATTCCATAATCTTTTGTGTAATGCCTTTTGCCTCTCATATTCAGCGTAGCGATTGTAATGTTTGGATTTTAGGTGATAAAGTAAACCTGACGTGGAGAAAGTCTTTGGAGATGCACCCCCTCTTGAAATTTCGGCATTACATGTTTTGCAAATCGCTGTCCGTGGGTCTTTCTCAGAACATTTCGGCCGAATTTTCTGTGGGCGAATATTTGGTGCATCCCTACGCTTTAAGCTTTTTACGTCTTTACACTAATCTAGGTTGTTTTGAGGTAAGTTTTTTTAAGCTGTCTTTTTCTACTTGTTACTCCCCAAAGCAGCACTCACAGACAACAATTCTAATCTAGCAAATAATAAAAGGTCTGCTCACCCTTGATGCTTTTGATCTCCGCGTCTGGGATGCTTCTTCTGGGTGGTCAAGCAGAAACTGCTTGGCTCTGCCTCGCCAAATGTTGTGTCTGATACTGAACCCTCAGCCTATCCCCCGCTCTACTAAAGTCTTCACATCAAACTTGGGCTTTTATACAGTTTTCACATGACAGTTTTACATATTCACGACCACTTCAGGAGGACCAAAGACCCCATCCTTCTAATGGCCCCTACTTTCTTTTAACCTTTGTCCTAGTGCATGCGTGCGTGCGTGCGTGCGTACGTCCGTCTGTCCGTCCTACAGTATCCCGGAAACACCACTCCATGTATCTACGACAACAAAATACCAGAGGTGTAAATAGTACCTGAAAGCCATACTTGAGTAAAAGTACAGATACCTTACTGTAAAAATTACTCCACTACATGTTACAAGTCACCAATATAAATACAACTTGAGTAAAAGTCTTAAAGTATCCCATTTTAAAAGTACTTAAGTATTTTATGTTGGGTCAGATGCACTAGTCCTCAAAACAAAGAAATATTGTAGGTCAGTGAAAAAGAAAGTTTATTTATGAGGTTTTAGTTCCTAATATAGAAAAGAATTTGAACACCTCAATATTTCGACATGGCAGAATAAAAACACAGATTAAACAAGTCTGTCCAAGTCAAACTTAAGTGCTCAAAAAAGGCATACGTAAAACATTTTCAAAAAAGGTATTTTCAGGTAAAAGGACAAACAAAAACAAAACAAAACAAACTGCATGAAGAGCTGGCTTCGGCTTCATCAGTGGCTGCAGCCACCGATCATTTTTGTGAAACACCTGGCGTTCGGCAGGCTGCTAATTTACGTTCACAACGGAGTAACGCATTTAGGCAAAAAGCATCCAGTACCTTCAACAGCCTGCAGATGGCGGTATCGCCTCTTACACCCAAGAAATAAGCTTGCAAGCAACAAAGTTGACTTGACGTGCACAAACACAATGTAGCGAGTAACGGTAAGTGTCAGACAACCGCCTGGCTTTCTTAGAATGTGCAGTGGTTATTTGTGAGGACAGGACTCTCCAAGTAGAAGTTTATAGGAAGCCAACACACACAGATCAATATTTACTGTTTGATTCCCACCAGCCTCTGCAGCACAATCTGGAGTCATCAGGACTCTTCAGCACAGAGCACAAGAGGGGCCCACAACCTCAGAAGGTAAACAGAAAGAAGAAAAACACATCCGTAAAGCCCTGAGAGACTGGATACCCCAAATGGACTTTCAACAAAACCAAGATGACACATCTGTGAAGGTTCTCGGTCATCCAGGACATCTTTAAAAAAAGCTTAAAGTGAAAGCATCTGGACATTTTGTATCTAATTCCAAGAGATTTTATCAATTCTGAGATCAACTGGTAGGAGGAGAGTTGTTAGTGACACTGCTCCATTCAGGTGCAAAGAATTTCTACAAATACAATATTCCAGTCCACTTTAAACTTGGTGTTACTCTAAACCAGGGGTGTCAAACTCAAATTCCCAGAGGGACAAAATTAAAAGCTGGGATTAAGGCCTAGTCCACACGGACACGGGTATTTTTATAACCTGGACTTTTTTTTACACGGTTGGGCCGTTCGTCCACACGGAAACACAGTATCAGGTCACTGAAACCGAACATTTTTGAAAACCCCTGCCAGGGTGAGGATTTTCAGAAACGCCGGTTGCAGCGCTGTCGTGTGGACAGTAAAACCGGCGTTTTTGCCTTGCGACGTCAGAGTGTGCACCGTTATCCGCTGGTCTGATTGGCCAACATGCCTTTACGATTAGGGTGATATCGCCACCTGCTGGTGTGGCATGCTATTGACAGCACTTGATAGCGGGTTTTTGCGTTTTTATGTGAGCGTTTGTGGACGGGATTTTTTTTTAAAAACGCAGGAGGAAAAACTCCGGTTATAAAAATACCCGTGTCCGTGTGGACTAGGCATAAGTCGCGGGCCAAACTCAATATTTATTTATAAATCAAGTTAAAAACAGGTTAAAATTTAATCAGGTTAAAAAACAGGTCTGTCTTTTTCATTGATGAACATATAATCTGCCTCCCACTTTTCTTGAAAGCTCCTGTTTTCCCTCTTTTGTTTGGCCATTTTTTGGAAGGGGTGGATTAAATTTGAGTGAGGTGAAAGGTAGCAGATGCTAATGTGTCAACAGGAGCGGTGGGGGCTATTAGCCCACTGACGGGCCGGAGCTAACACATTTGCAAAGCATTCTGGGATTTGCCATACTGGCACAGCAGCCAGCGGGCCAACTCTAGTGAGGAAAATAAGTTTTTGAACACAGTGCTATTTTGCAAGTTCTCCCACTTAGAAATCATGGATGGGTCTGAAATTGTCATCATGTGACAGACATAATCTAAAAATCCAGAAATCACAATATATGATTTTTTTTAATATTTATTTGTATGATACAGCTGCAAATAAGTATTTGAACACCTGTCTATCAGCTAGAATTCTGACCCCCAAAGACCTGTTAGTCTGCCTTTAAAATGTCCACCTCCACTCCATTTATTATCCTAAATTAGATGGACCTGTTTGAGGTCGTTAGCTGCATAAAGACACCTGTCCACCCCATACAATCGGTAAGAATCCAACTACTAACATGGCCAAGACCAGAGAGCTGTCCAAAGACACTAGAGACAAAATTGTACACTTCCACAAGGCTGGAAAGGGCTACAGGGAAATTTCCAAGCAGCTTGGTGAAAAAAGGTCCACTGTTGGAGCAATCATTAGAAAATGGAAGAAGCTAAACATGACTGTCAATCTCCCTCGGACTGGGGCTCCATGCAAGATCTCACCTCGTGGGGTCTCAATGATCCTAAGAAAGGTGAAAAATCAGCCCAGAACTATACGGAAGGAGCTGGTCAATGACCTTAAAAGAGCTGGGACCACCGTTTCCAAGGTTACTGTTGGTAATACACTAAGACGTCATGTTTGAAATCATGCGTGGCACGGAAGGTTCCCCTGTTTAAGCTCAAACTCCGTGTTTCTCAGCAACAGGCCAGAAACCTGACTGATCTAGAGAAGATCTGTGTGGAGCAGTGGGCCAAAATCCCTCCTGCAGTGTGTGCAAACCTGGTGAAAAACTACAGGAAACATTTGACCTCTGTAATTGCAAGGCTACTGTACCAAATATTGGTACAGTTGATTTGATTGACATTGATTCGATTGACATTGATTTTCTCAGGTGTTCAAATACATATTTGCAGCTGTATCATACAATAGTAAAAAAATCATATATTGTGATTTCTGTTTTTTTTTTTTTTTTTTAGATTATGTCTCTCACAGTGGACATGCACCAACAATGACAATTTCAGACCCCTCCATAATTTCCAAGTGGGAGAACTTGCAAAATAGCAGGGTGTTCAAATACTTGTTTTTCTCACTGTACATATTTGAGAACATCTTGTGGGCCAAATATAATTATATTGCAGGCCAAATTTGTCCCCCGTGCCTGAGTTTGACATGTCTGCTCTAAACTGTCTCCAAGTGCTGGATCTATGACTATCAGAATAAGAACTATAAAAAACAATATCAAATTCATTCCAACTCAACTCAAAGTACACAGTAACCGGCTTTGCCAGTTGATCTGTCACACCTAGCCGTAGGTATGCATCTTCTAAAAATATCTGCATAAGCCACAGTAGATAGAGCCACAGCATCTTATACTTGACTCTTATTGTTCACTGTTGATGTTCGCAGCAGTAAAACATCGCTTTGCATCTTATGCATCTTATACCGTAAGATTACATTTGTGAGAAACAAAAAACTTAAGCTGTGTGGGTCATTTGCATAAATTCATTCATCCCTTCACTAGTCTTTATGCTAAATTTAAAAAAAGGACGTGGCTTTGGTGAAATATTTAGCCAGACCAGGACCAGACCAGGACTATGGGTGGATTACAGCTGTTTGAGATGTTGCTGTGGGTGAGTCTTTTATGTAGGCTATTAAATAGGCTACTTATGCACATACTTGCTCAAAAAATAATTCTACAAAAATTGCTTTGAACAACATGTGTAATTTTAAATTAACAGTTTAATTGAACATGACACTGACTTGGACTGCAGTTGGTTCAGTAAAAAAAAATAATGTTTAGTAACTAATTTTGCCATGATCCAAAAACAATTATTATTGAAGTAACGTTACTCTTACTTGAGTACAATTTTAGGCTACTCTTCCCACCTCTGGTCATGGTCTTCTCAAATGGTTAATGGCTACCCTCTCAGTTCCCTAATATTAAAACAGCTGAAGGAAAAAAAAAATCCAAACGGTTCTTTTAGGTATTGAGGCGTTTTTATAAATATAATAAAAATCTGTCCTTCAAGCAACATATTGAGGATCTTGTGTAAACTGAAGCTGAAACTCGGTTCCCTTTTCAGAAACAAATCCTGTTTCTCTGTTGTACTTTACGTTTTATGACTGGTTGTGGAAATCGTGTCCATCTTTGTACCCTGTATGCTACAGCTGAGTTTCCGTCCCTGTATGTTCGCAGGGGTCTCGTTTGTTGACTTTCATTTATAAATGTATTCTTGGGGTCCTCCCATCTTACCTCTGCACAAACATGTGTAAAAAACAACAACAGTATGCTCTGCGTTATCAGAAGAACATACTGATGGTGGTTAACAGAGTCAGAACGGAGTTGGGTAAGGCATGCAGTGCATAAATAAACATTTATAAGCATTTCAGTCCGTTTCCCCCTGTGCATGGAATGAACTGCAAAAGGACTTGAATCTATCTGAATGTGTTACTTTAGAGAGAATTTTAATCTATTTTTAAGAAGTGTGAATTTAATGAGCTTGGTAAATGTAACCATTTTTAAACTTGCACAAATTAACTTTTTTGTAACTTTAGATTGTAAATATTGTTTTTTGTGTGTTTGATAGTGTCTTGTATTTGTCTGAAACCTTGTGTATTTCTGTTGTCTTGGCCAGGTCACTGTTGGAAAAGAGATTCTAACTCACATTGAGGTTAAATAAAGGATATAATAATAAAATAAGAGACAGACACTGACATACAACCATTTACTCTCATATTCATTTACGAGGGCTACTTAAAACCCACAATAACATGGGGAGGACATGCAGACTACTCACAGAAAGTGCTAACCATTCTGCCACGTGTACCCTTCAGGTATCGAAAATTGTTAAAGGAACCCTATATGGCATATCCGCTTGCCTTCTCAGCAAAGCATATATTTGGAGTATTTCCTTGTCGTAGAGGCTGTCATCTTCCTTTTCCAGAGGCCTCTTAGTCCACACCAAAACATGTGCTTAAATAACTACAAGGACACACAGACATTATCCTGCATCACTGCTCTAGCTTGTGCCATCACATGCTCAATGAATGAGCAGACTGAGGTTAAAATGTGAAGATTTGATTAAAGAGTTGAAAATAACAGACTGAAAAGGGGGCAGGGGATAAGGAGAGAGGGTATGCTCTTCATCTAATGAAACATGGATACCAAGATCTCATGATAGCCCAGCAGCAGATTTCCTTTCTAATCACTGAGGAATGGTGTGCAGTTGGCTTAAAGGAGCTGCATGCCTTCCACAATCAATGTGCTATGTATAGTTTAAGTGAAGCCACTGCTGAAATCCATCAAGACGAAATTGACTAAAAAGTCATAGTACACGAAGGGCCTAAATTTATCAAAGGTTTGCACATGGTTCCACTCCTACCTCTCAGAACGCACTCAGTTCATCCAGCTCAAATCCTTCACCTCCCATCCTGTCCCCGTCACCACAGGTGTACCTCAGGGCTCGGTACTAGGGCCCCTACTGTTCATCATCTACCTTCTCCCCCTTGGTAACATCTTTCGAAAACATCACATTGACTTCAACTGCTACGCTGATGACACCCAGCTCTACCTCCCAAACAAACCTCTCACCCTCCTCACTCTCACCCTCCTCCCTAATCAACTGCCTCTGAAATTAAATCCTGGTTCACCACAAACTTCCTCAAATTAAACAGTGATAAAACTGAACTGCTCTTAATAGGCACCAAAAACACCCGAAACAAAATCAATCACTTCTCCATTACTTTTGAAAACTCCACCATCACCCCCTCCCCTCAGGTAAAGTGTCTGGGTGTCATCCTCGACAGCAAACTCTCCTACACCTCCCACATCAATAATGTCATTCGCTCTGCCTACTTTCACCTCCGCAACAGCCACCGCCTCCGCCCCTCCCTCACTCTACTGCCGTCCTTGTGCACAGCCTCATCACCTCCCGCCTGGATTACTGCAACTCCCTTCTGTTTGGTCTCCCTCAAAAAACCCTTCATAAACTTCAACTGGTCCAGAACTCAGCCGCTCGCATCATCACACGCCCCCCCTCCACCAATCACATCACACCCGTCCTGCAACAGCTCCACTGGCTCCCCATCAAATACCGCATCAACTATAAAATAATGCTCCTCACATTTAAAGCCATACACAACCTTGCACATCCATATCTATTTGAGCTCCTCCACATCTCCACCCCTGCCCGCTCCCTCCGCTCCTCCTCCTCTCTACGGCTCTCAGTCCCTCCTGCCCGTCTTGTAACCATGGGGAGTAGAGCCTTCAGCCGCTCTGCTCCCCAGCTTTGGAACTCTCTGACCTCTGACCTCCGCAACACAGACACACTGCCACATTACAAATCCAAACTCAAAACACGTCTGTTCAGACTGGCCTACTCACTCCCACCATAACTGACTGTCATGTCATCAATATATGTAATTGTTGTTGTTTTTCTTGTTGTTTTTTTAATCTTGATTTTAATTGTTTTTAATAATGTGCCATTGTATTTTTACTAATGTTGTAAGGCGACCTTGAGTGTCCAGAAAGGCGCGTTATAAATAAAATGTATTATTATTATTATTATGTGCTAAACTAATAAGACACGCAAAAAATTAAGCAAAGGGATTTATTATCCCTGTGAACATGAGATTAGCATCTCGCACGTGACCCAGAATTGCGCTTTACATTTACATTTACATTTAGTCATTTAGCAGACGCTTTTATCCAAAGCGACTTACAAGTGAGGATAACAATGGAAGCAACTTTAACAACACAAGGTACAAAAAGCATAAGTGCACAAAAACTAGTCAGTTTAAACCCAGCGCAGTATACGATGCTAAGGATAAGAGAAATTTTTTTTTTTTTTTTTTTTTTTTTTTGAAAGGAATCGATAGAAAGGAAGTAGGGCTCAGTGTTTGTCAGTCAGGTGTTGACGGAAGAGATGTGCTTTCAGGTGTTTTTTAAAGATGGCTACAGAGTCTGCTGATCTTGTAGCAGCGGGTAGATCATTCCACCAATGTGGAACAGATCCAGAGAAGGTACGTGAGAGTGATTTTGTACCTTTTTGGGACGGTACCACCAGACGTTGTTCATTTGCAGAGCGCAGGGATCTGGTAGGAACGTAGGTCTGTATTAGTGAGTGGAGGTATGGGGGTGCAGAACCAGAGGTGGTTTTGTAGGCCAAGAGCATAGCTTTGAACTTGATGCGGGCGTCAACCGGGAGCCAGTGTAACCTAATGAATAGAGGAGATACGTGCGCTCTCTTCGGTTCATTAAAGACCACTCTTGCTGCTGCATTCTGGATCAGCTGCAGAGGTTTGGTAGTGCAGGCGGGAGTCCAGCCAGTAGGGCATTGCAATAGTCCAGTTTGGACAAGACAAGAGCCTGGACTAGAATTTGCGTGGAGTGCTCTGATAGGAAAGGTCTAATTTTTCTAATGTTGTAGAGGATGAATCTACAGGACCGGGTAGTGCTGGTGACATGACTTGTGAAGTCTAGCTGATCATCAATTACCACTCCCAGATTTCTGGCAGTGCTGGACGGTGTAATGGTTGATGGGCCTAGTTGAATGGAGAGGTTGTGGTGGGTCTTTGGATGGGCCGGAATCACAAGCAGTTCTGTTTTTGCAAGGTTCAGCTGCAGGTGATGCTCCTTCATCCAAAGTGAGATGTCGCTCAGACATGCCGAGACGCGAGCAGAGACCGTCGGATCGTCAGGATGAAATGACAGGTGGAGTTGAGTGTCATCTGCATAGCAGTGATAGGAAAAGCCATGCTTCTGGATGACAGAGCCAAGGGATGTCATGTATATGGAAAAGAGTAGCGGTCCGAGCACTGAGCCCTGTGGCACCCCTGTATTGAGATGTTGGGACTCAGAGACCTCATTTCTCCAGGATACTCTGAATGACCTATCCGAGAGGTAAGACTTGAACCATTGGAACGCCATTCCAGAGACACCCATCGCCCTGAGAGAGGACAGGAGGATGTGATGATTAACAGTGTCAAAAGCAGCAGACAGATCCAGTAAGATGAGTACAGATGACTTGGATGTTGCCTTTGCCAGTCTCAGAGCCGATGACTGAGAGCAGGGCAGTTTCGTGGAATGACCGCTCTTGAACCCAGACTGGTTCTGGTCCAGGAGGTTGTTCCGTGTGAGAAAGGATGAGAGCTGAGTAAACACAACCCGCTCCAGAGCTTTGGCAATGAAGGGAAGGAGGGAAACCGGTCTGTAGTTTTCAAGCAGAGTAGGGTTAAGAGTGGGTTTCTTCAGTAGTGGTGTGATGCGGGCCTCTTTGAAAGCTGTGGGGAAGGACCCAGTGGAAAGAGATGAGTTGATGATGTGGGTGAGAGCAGGCACGACAGATGGAGAGATGGCCTGAAGGAGATGTGTGGGGATGGGATCCAGCGGGCAGGTAGTAGGGTGGTTAGAACTAATGACCTTGGAAACGTCTGCTTCAGTTAGAGGAGAGAAGGAAGTGAGCAAACACATATCAGGGGTCTGAATGAGCTCGACAGGTGGTGGCGCAGAGAACTGACTGCTGATGGCGGTCGTTTTCTTTACAAAGAAAGGACGAAATCATCAGCTGTTAGATCCGATGAAGGTGGGGAGCAGGCGGACAAAGGAGGCGGAAAAGGTTCTAAAGAGAGTGCGCGAGTCAGGTGAGTTGATTAACCTAGAATGGTAGTAGACAGTTTTTGCAGAGGTGACATCAGCGGAGAAAGTAGAGAGGAGAGACTGGTAGATAGAGAGGTTAGCAGGATCTTTAGACTTGCGCCATTTTCTCTCAGCTGACCGGAGGCTGGCGCGGTGCTCGCGTAGAACATCGGATAACCAGGGGGCAGCCGAGGATGTACGGGCTGGTCTAGATGTAAGGGGGCATAAGTTGTCCAAGCAGGATGTAAGCGTGGAGCACAGAGTGTCGGTGGCAGTGTTAGTGTTTAAAAGAGAGAGCTCCTCAGAGGAGGGGAGCGCAGAAGAGACAGCAGAGGAAAAACGGGAGGGACTGAGTGTACGCAGTTTGCGTCGGAAAGTGACCAGCGGTAGAACAATTGCAGTGTCTGGGGAATTTAGGTCAAGGTCGAGAGTAATGAAGAAATGATCGGAAGTGTGCAGTGGCGTGACCTGAGTGTGGAGGGTGGAGCTTTTCTTAGGTTTGCACTATTGATAGTATATACAGTGGATAGCTCAAGCTCCCAATTCTGCGAAATTTGTCTCAACACAGGGTGATAACATCCACGCTTTTCAAACGTGCCGTTCAGCAAACATGCCCCTCATTTCAGAGCCCGAGCTGAACAAGCTAACGCTAACGGCTAATGTCATGCTAATTGATTATGCTAACGGCTTTAATTTACAGTATTGTTCAAAATAATAGCAGTACAATGTGACTAACCAGAATAATCCAGGTTTTTAGTATGTTTTTTATTGCTAAGTGGCCAGCAAGTTCCCAGTAGGTGCAGTAGATTCTCAGAAAACAAACAAGACCCAGCATTCATAATATGCACGCTCTTAAGGCTGTGCAATTGGGCAATTAGTTGAAATGGGTGTGTTAAAAAAATAGCAGTGTTGCATTCAATCACTTAGGTCATCAATTTTGTGAAAAAACAGAGAGAGAGAAGAACTTTATTGTCCCCGTGGGGCAATTGGGTTTGCGGCGCAGTCTCAAGGCACTACATGACAACATACGTATAACAAAAACAATACGATGCATTACAAAACACTAAAATACATACATACAAATAAAAATACCATTGGGTCTAATCCTGCCAGCTGGACAGATAGCTTATTTTAATTGATTTAACGCCTTAATGGCTTGTGGTACAAAAGAAAATTTTGATCTGTTCTTGGTCATAAGAGGTAGGCAGAAACGACGCCTAGATGGTAATAAATTAAAATGGGATGCTAGTGGGTGTGTTTGTTGATATGGGCATGTTTCTCCTACTATGATCAAGCTCTCTTAATATATCTAAGATATTGGGGCGTGATCACAGAACCATCAAACGTTTTGTAGCAAAAAGTCAACAGGGTCACAAGAAACGTGTCGAGAAGAAAAGACAAAAATTAACCGCCAAAGATTTGCGAAAAATCAAACAGGAAGATACCAGGAACCCATTATCCTCCAATGCTGCCATATTCCACAACTGCAACCTACCTGGCATGTCAAGAAGTACGAGGTGTTCAGATCTCAGAGACATGGCCAAGGTAAGAAAGGCTGAAACCAACCACCTCTAAACAAGACACAGAAGTTGAAGCGTCAAGAATGGACCAATAAATATCTGAAGACAGATTTTTCAATGGTTTTGTGACTGTTGAGAGTGACTCTTGACGGACCAGATGGATGGACCCATGGTTGGATCAGTAACAGACAGTTACAGTTACAGTTGGACTTTTTCAGGTTGAAAATAGACTCAAAATCAACTCTCAGACCTAGTGCCAATTTTTAGAAGACACTTTCTTCAAGCAGTGGTTCAGGAAAAAGTATGCATCTTTCAAAAAGACTTCTTGATTTTTATGCAAGACAACGCTCCATCACATGCATCAGTTCTCCACTGTGTGTCTGGTCAATAAAGGCCTTAAAGATGAAAAACTAATGACACCTGACTTAAACCCTATTAAGAACTTTTGGGCCCTTCTTAAGCAGGACATTTCCAGTGAAGGTAAACAGTTCAACTCTGAACAGTGTCTGGGAGGCTGTGGTTGCGGCTGCACAAAAAGTTAAATCTAACTAGATCAAGAAACTGACTGACTCCGTGAATGGAAAGATTGTGACTGTTATTGAAAAGAAGGTTGGCTATATTGGTCATCTAGTTTTTTTTTGTTTGTTTGTTTTTTTCAGAAATCTTTATATTATATTATATATCTTTATATTATTTATATTCTTTGTAAATTTTGAGTTTGTTTCTTATTCTCACTTCAACAGGTGCAAATAAACAAGTGAGATGGGAAAATCTTTGTTTTTCATTTAGTTGCATAATAATTATGTAAGACAAAACTTAACTTTTACTACTTAAATGTTCAGGTTTGAGAGTTTGTTAACATTTTAGATTTTTGACCAAGAGCACTGTAGTTGTACAATAACAAAATTAATCCTCAAAAATACAACTTAAGCCTAATAATTGTGCACTGTTGTGTTTGTTGATAGGTCTATAATTGTGTACTTCATGTTTGTCGCCAGTCTTGAAATCTGGCTTGACAACTGCATTTTTAAAAACAGCGGGGATCTCCTCAATAGAGGTGGTCATATAAGTAATAGAAGTTCTATTTCATCCCTTCTGACCGCCAGAGGCGGTGCTTCAAGCACTGGATGATCATCCTTGCGCACTCGTAGGTCGAGAATTAATAACAACAAAGTCACCTGTGACCTCCCGGTGACCCACGTGAGGCTATATAGTCACGTGACACCGGAAGCTCAGTCCCTATTCACCTTCTCGCATTGCAGGTTCATGTGTGGGTATTGTAGCATGCTACTGCTAACACCACTAATTTTGTTCTGATTTCGCCGCTTGTTGTCGGTAGCCCCGCGACTGCTCTACAGTCGGGGTTGCGAGTGTTTCTCGCCCTCCTGGGGCTGCACAAGCTGCGTCTGAACCAACGTTTGGAGGTAAGGCTGATTGTTTTGACAATTGGTGAGTTATTTCGCCGTGCTTGAGCTCGGTAGACTTACTTTGGGTGTTGCATGTTTACTTGACACATAACGCGGTCACTAGTGGCGTTTCTCTGCTCGACCTGACCCGGCGGCACCCCTTTTCACTACAGACGTGTTCAGCCTAAATTATTATTTGGCTTAGTAGAGCCGCATTCGGTTCTCTACTCTGCTGGTTGAATATACAGCCGCGTTGGCTGCTCCCTTGTTTGTTTTATCATTATTGTTGAATTGCCGCGTTCGGCTTTTCATTCAGATTGTTAATTGACACATAACGTGGTCACTAGTGGCGTTTCTCTGCTCGACCTGACCCGTCGGCACCCCTTTTTCACTGCAGGAGTGCCGGTTTATTCCGTGCGGAGTCGCTGGTGGCGTTTCGGCTCGACCCGACTCCTGCTGACTTCAGACTATCGTGGGTACTATGATGCTGGAGTCCCTTTGTTGTCGGTCCTGCATGGCTCAGCTGGAACCGGACGATGGGCAGGATTTGTGCCCTTCGTGTCTCGGGGCGGAACTGCCGACGGCAGGTCAGCCTGGGGGGCACAAGCGTCCAGTTGCTGGGACTAGTGACCCTCCTCAGAAAAGGACCAGGAAAGGGCACGGAGGACGGTTGGCTGCACAGGTGGATACACTGCAGTCCGAACTGGCCAAATGAAATGTTAATGGCCTCCAGGCAGATCCCGGCCCTACGGTGGCGGCCCAGTGTGAAACCCCGGTGTGCGATGATTCCATGTCCCTGGCGGCCTCGGACACCCTGTTTCATCAGGGGTTTGGCAATTTGAGTCCGAGAAGTTCTCAGTCGGGGTCTATGCCCTCTACTGGTTCTCAGAGCGGGGGAGGGGAATCTGTCATCCCCACAATACGTACGTCGTTGACTTGCTTGGGGTTGGAGGTCCCACCGGCTGAGGCGGCCCCTTCCAGTGCTTTCTTTCGTAGAGCGTCGGCGGCATCCCACTTTATGGTTCCTCCGTCAGAGGAATACGTGAGGGAACTGCACGCCTGCTGGGCTGACCCCAGGGTTTTTTCACGGCCTACCTCTGATGGTAGGGCTTTGGCTGCTGTGCAGGACGCTCAGAGGTTTGGCCTGGGCCATATGCCGGCGGTAGAGCCGGCCATTGCGTCACTTATTGTCCATCCTGAGGAGACTCTAAGGACAAATGCCCGGTGCCCACGACCGCAGTGCCGGGTTACAGACGATCTGCTCTGTAAGGCGTACGACATGGGGGCCCGCATGGGCCGCATTGGGAACTCTTTGTTGCATTTAATGCTGGGCCTGGCCTCGTCACTGGAGGCTGTTCCGGTGGATCAGCCTACGCAGGGACTGGTGGATGCAGCTTTACAAGCATTCGCCCTCCAGTCGAGAGAACTTGGTTGTCTGCTGTCGACCTTAGTTCAAACTAGGCGCCAGGTTTGGTTGGCGCAATCTCCTTTAGCTGAGACCTGTAGGAGGGCTTAGAGAAGCCTTCCTGTTCTCCCAGGGGAGTTGTTCGGTTCGGCCGCGTTGGAGGCCTTAGAGCGCACGGCTCAGGCTAGCCGCACGAGACAGCAGCTGGCGGGCCTGCATAGGCGTGCGCCCCGCCAGAGGGCACCAGTTGCCCCACCAACGGCTTCTCTGAGATATTCAACGCCACAACACTCTTTTGCTGCACCCAGCAGCTCGAAGGTAAGACCGTTTCCAAGGGCCAGAGCCCGGTAGTCTCGTGCTGCGCAGGCTGCACAGCCCGGTTGCCGCCCCCCCAGGCCCTCAGGGCACCAGGGGGGTCCCAGGTGAGGCTTTGGTGCCGGCAGTGGGACGCTTTACCCCGGGGCAAATCGAATGCTGGATTGCCCACACCCCGGATACTTGGGTTGTGGCCACTTTGTCTCGGGGGTATCGCCTCCAGTTCCACCACCGGCCACCTGTTCCTGGTCGAGTCAGGATGACTGTGATCCAGGATCCGATCAAAGCACAGGCACTGACTCGGGAAATTGGCACCCTACTGGGCATAGGTGCTATAATTCCCGTGGACCCCCTGGTAGATCCAGGGGGATTTTATTCCCGCTATTTTTTAGTACCGAAAAAAACGGGCGGTTTCCGCCCAGTTTTGGACCTCAGGGGTCTGAATGCGTTTTTAAAGGTCCTCACATTCAAGATGTTGGGTGTCAGACAGGTTCTTCAGGCAATTCACCCAGGAGACTGGTTCACGTCCATAGACCTGAAGGACGCCTATTTTCATGTCCCTGTTGCGCCGCAACATTGGCGATTTCTCCGCTTCGCTTTTCAGGAGAAGCACTACCAGTTTCGAGTCCTCCCATTGCGACCCCTTCAAGGGTGGCTCAATGGCCTGCGCTTGGACCCCGCATGTCGCGCTCACAGACGGCGGCGGGTGCTCGTCTCTCCCCAGTGCAGGAGGTCTCTCTCTCGGTGGAGGAACGAGACCTTTATGCTGGAGGGGGTCCCTCTGGGTCCTCTTTCCTCCCGAAGGGAAATTGTGCACACAGATGCATCCCTGTTGGGTTGGGGCGCAACATGGCAAGGACGGGTGGCTCAGGGGGCGTGGTCCCTACGCCAGAGCAAGCAGCATATCAATGTACTGGAGCTCATGGCCGTTCAACTTGCTTTGAACCATTTTCTCCCATTTTTGCGAGGGCGACTCGTGATGGTGAGGTCCGACAACACTGCTGTGGTTTTCTACATAAACCACCAGGGCGGCACCAAGTCGGAGAGCCTATTAAGGGTAGCTCAGCGGATCCTGAACTGGGCGGCACCACTTTTTGCCAGTCTGAGGGCAGTACACATTCCCGGGGTGCGGAACAAGTCGGCCGATTTCCTGTCCCGACGGAGGCCGGTGGCGGGAGACTGGAGGCTTCACCCGGTGGTGGTGGAACACATTTGGAGGCTCTACGGCAGGGCGGAGGTGGATCTCTTCGCCTCTCGGGAGTCCACCCACTGCCCCCTTTGGGTTTCAATGAGGGACAACACTGGCCCTCTGGGTCAAGATGCTCTCGCCCACGACTGGACCAGTACGCTCCTCTATGCGTTCCCTCCATTTCCTCTGATCTCTCAGACACTCCTTCGGGTCCTTCAGGAGGGCCACAGTCTCCTCCTGGTGGCTCCGTTCTGGCCAGCGAGGACCTGGTTTCCTCTGCTGTGCAAGCTTTGCTGCGGCTCTCCGAGGCGCCTCCCCCCCAGTTGGGATCTCCTGTCGCAGCTGGGGGGACGGCTCCTGCACCCCGACCCTACTCGGCTGAAGCTCTGGGTGTGGCCCCTGCAGGGCCCGGCGTGACGTTCTCTGATTATGCCGGGGAGATTGGGCATACCATGAGTAATGCCCGTGCTCCATCTACTCGCCTGTTGTATTCCTACAAGTGGAAACTGTTTGACGCATGGTGTCGCGACAAGGGCTGTGATCCGGTGCGTTGCTCGGTGTCAACGTTGCTTGCTTTTTTGCAAGGGCAGCTCAGTCACGGACGTTCACCATCGGCGCTAAAGGTATATGTTGCTGCCATCTCCTGTTGGCACGAAGGATGGGACGGGTCTACAGTGGGTCGTAACAAAGATGTCTCACTGTTTCTAAAGGGTGCTCGACGTTTGCATCCCGCTGGCCGTCCTAAGGTCCCGGCGTGGGATCTTTCCCTGGTTCTTGAGGCCCTGCGGTCGCCCCCATTTGAGCCCCTTACATGTGTGGGTCTCAAGTGGCTCTCAATGAAGACAGCGTTTCTTCTGGCTATGGCCTCGGCAAAACGAGTGAGTGAGCTCCACGCTCTGTCCAATGAGGAGTCTTGTTGTCGTTGGCATCCTGACGGGTCAGGGGTTTCCCTGTGGCCTAATGCAACTTTCGTTCCGAAGGTGCCGCTGTGTGCGTCACTCACCCAGCCGCTACAACTGGCACGTTTTGAAGCTGGGACTCCTTCAGAGGCCCTCTGTCCTGTCCGTGCTCTTGAGGCCTATATACGCTCCACGGCGCCGATACGGCGGTCAAACAGCCTGTTTGTTTGCTTTGCCGGCCCACGTAAAGGTCAGGCTCTCTGACAATGTCTAGCGCACTGGATAGTGGAGGTTATTTCTAAGGCATATGCTTTACAGGGACGGTCGCTGCCACCTGGAGTGAGGTGCCATTCCACAAGGGGCCTGTCGACTTCTTGGGCCGCCATGAAGGGGGTGCCCTTGGGAGTGATCTGTGCAGCAGCATCATGGACACACCCAAGCACTTTTGCAAGGTTCTAAAGGGTGAACGCCGTATCCCCGCAACCACTGGAAGGGGTTCTCAGGCGTCATTCGACTACATCACAGTGAGGTATGGCTGGTGGTGGTTCCTCGTGACCTTGCTGGTATTCTTCATCCAGTGCTTGAAGCACCGCCTCTGGCGGTCAGAAGGGATGAAATAGAACGAAAGTTACAGCTGTAACTACGGTTCTATGAATCCCGGATGACCGCCAGAGTGCCAGGTCCCTCGGAATCCTCGTGTTTTCGCGAGAAGGTCTTTGGGACTGAGCTTCCGGTGTCACGTGACTATATAGCCTCCCGTGGGTCACCGGGAGGTCACAGGTGACTTTGTTGTTATTAATTCTCGACCTGCGAGTGCGCAAGGATGATCATCCAGTGCTTGAAGCACCGCCTCTGGCGGTCATCCGGGATTCATAGAACCGTAGTTACAGCTGTAACTTTCGTTATATTTTTTTCAGTTTTTTTATTGTAATTGTATTGTCAAGTTGCCAAATGTCTTTACTTTTGGAGTTTGTGAATGATTCTAAAATTTAGTTTACTTTAAATGCATTGGTTGTTTTGAGCTTCATAACATTTGGATTATTGTCAAAGGTTGGGCCAGATGCTTGATGATTAGTGCAACATTCCTTCACTGATTCTATAAAATATTTGTTGAAATAATTTAATATACTATTCGGGGATCGTGTTCCAGATTTCTGTTTATATTAATTTCCATTTTCTGGTATTGAAGGGGTTTTTGTCCAGTGATTTTTTTCAATGGCTTGCCAAAGTTTTACCTTTTGTTTGTTCAATTAAATGTATATAAAAGTTTGCTTTGGTCCTTCTTAACAGCATTGTAATCTTATTTCTAAGCTCCTTATATAAAAGTCGATCGGTCCCGAAGTGGCCCGTTGTCAAGAGATTTGTATTTTATTTAATTCTTTAAATGTGATTGTTTAGTATACCGTGTTGAGTTTTTTGGTTAGGACTTTATGGAATGTTTGTTCTTCTTTTTTTTTTTGTTTTTTTTTTTTTGTTTTTTAAATCATTACTTGCTATTGTTATTTGATTCCATTTAATTTTTTGTATTTTATTATGAAACAGTTCCACATCTGTATTGGAAATAAAAGAGGCCTCTGATTTACTGAAAGTCAACTGAATCAGTTTTTTATATATCATTTTTGACAATTTCCTAACTATTAAAGTAAGATTATGGTCAGACAAACCTGTGTACAAAAGGTTTTTGTAGTTCGTTCTGCTTGATTTGTAAAAATTGTATCTATTAGTGTTTGAGACTATTTTGTTATACGTGTTGGTTTTTTTTATCATTTGTGCCATCGGAAACTTGTTACAAATATGTTTTAACTTTTTCCTATTGCTTTTGTCCAACCAATTGATATTAAAATTACTTAACAAAATGGTTTCCTTTTCTTCAATTTTCTTTGGTGTGTCGGGGACAGCTTTGAAGTGGTTTAAATCCTATTTTACTGACCGTTCTCAGTTCATTTCTATGGGCGGTTTCAGGTCTGAGATTAGCTCTGTTTCCACTGGGGTTCCTCAGGGCTCAGTCTTGGGCCCTCTGCTTTTTAACATTTATCTGGCACCACTTGGACAGTTGCTGCGATCGCTTGGCCTCCATTATCACTTTTATGCTGATGATACGCAGATTTATATACACTCAAAGTCTGGTGAACATCTTGATGTTGATTTTCTGTCCGGCTATGTTTCTGAGATAAAGAAATGGATGAGTACAAATTTTTTGTGTCTGAATAGTGGAAAAACTGAAGTTATGCTTATCAGTTCCCGTCATCAAATTTCAGAAGCTGGTTCATTATCTCTGACTATTGATGGCTCTGTCTTGGCTACTCAAGCTAAAGTGAGGAATCTTGGAGTTATTTTTGATACCAGGCTTTCATTTGATTCTTTTGTCCAGAGTACAGTTAAATCATCTTTTCACCTCAGAAATATAGCTAGACTATGTCCTATGTTAAACTTCTCAGTAGCTGAAACGCTGATGAATTCCTTTGTCATCTCTAGGATAGATTACTGTAACGCCCTTCTAGCCGGAGTCTCTAAATCCACACTTAACAAACTACAATATGTTCAAAACTCGGCCGCCAGGATACTGACTGGGACCAGGGTATGCAATCTCATCACTCCAGTTTTGGAGTCCTTACACTGGCTCCCAGTCCGATTCAGAGTAGATTTTAAAATTATGATGCTGACATATAAAGCATTGCATGGCTTGGCCCCTTATTATCTGTCTGAGTTGTTAACTTCCTATACCCCAACTCGGAGACTGCGTTCTTCACAATCCAACTTGTTGGCTGTTCCTCAAACACGCCTACGATCTATGGGTGACAGGGCCTTTTATTCCTATGCTCCTGTCCTTTGGAATTCTCTGCCTCCTGATCTTAGGGAAGCACAGGGCTACGACATTTTTAAAGGTAGACTTAAGACTTATTTTTTTAAATTAGCATTTGATAGTTGATGTTACTTTTAATTGTTTGAACTTTGTATTGCTTGTTTTTGTTCAGCGCTTTGAGAAGTTGCCTTTAAAGGCGCTTTATAAAATAAAGTTTATTATTCAATATCTCAGTGAGATTGTTAAAGAAAATGTCCTTTGCTGTAGATGGTCTATACAACACAACAACCATAAAAGACATTTCTGCTGAGACTAATTGTTACTCCCACACATTCCACTGAGTCACTGAGATTTTCAATCAATTTACAGTCAAGCTGTTCTTTCACATTTATCATTACTCCACCACCCTTTCCCTGTTTCCGCTCAGATCTAAAAACATTGTAACCAGGAACATAAAATACGGTTTGTGGAGTTGAGGGTTTTAACCAAACAAAAAAAAAATCCAGATTCGAGTCTGTCAGCAGATGCTCCAACTGCTCAGTCTTTGACACGACACTTCTAATATTTAAAATCCTTTTCGGCTTTACAATTGGCTCCCAGATCATTTTTGCATGATTTACGGTCTGAAACAGTCTGAATATTTGTTGTCTTTGCACATGTCCACTGAACACAGGGGAAAAGCGATGTTACAGCGGCGTTTTACACCTTCACTTTTATTGTGTGCAATATTAAGTTGGTTTTTTAGGATGACACCCTCATGTCCGCCGCTCTAGGAGGAGAACTCACCGCTTTGGAAGTTGTAGAGCCACAAGCAGCAGGCGGAGAGTAAACGCTGTGTTGCGCAGTTTGCCGACAGCTCACAGGGCCCGGATTTTGTTGGCTATCTCAATACACAATAGCTGGAGCAGTAACAGCACCTAACAGTAAGTTTTTACGTTGATGAAAGCCTCGTTACTATCTTATCTTAATATACAGTAATTTTAATATTTAAGCAGATAACACGCAAAGATATTCAAATGGTAGACTTATAATGCTATACATTATCTTTTAGATCATACAGTGGTAAACCCAGAAGCCTAAAGCAAATGTGCAGCATTTGCAGCACTGTCATTTACCTTTACACTTGAACAGGTTTAAAAAATAGTCAGTGGCCTCTGGACACAGATGAAGCTTCAGGTCCCAATATTACTGACTTATTATATTGTAAGGATGTTAGCAATATTCAACCATTATTTCATACACAAAGTTGGTCCATAGCAAAAAAAAAAAAAAAAAAAGCAAAGGTAAAATAGTGTATAATGTCCACTAAATGTAGTTAATGTGAAGACTCTTTCTGACAGCTCCAACCTCCTCCAACCGCCTCATAAATTTGAAAATTGTCTAAGCAGTGTCTGTTGTGATATGATCACTTTATTAAAATTACACCGTTAAATTAAACTTTTTTACTCTTGAGACAGCAATAATAAGATTAAAATTGCATGTGAGAGTAAAGCATCATAAACCTTTCTCTTAATTTTGTCCAATCACAAACTAGTGTAATGTTCAGAACAAATAAACTACAAACATATTTCAAGTCAAAACTATAGAAGTGTCACCAAACTAATCACAGTAATGTTCTGGCTTTACATCAACTATTTACATTTTAGATTAAATTATTATGTAAAATGATAACCACATGTTATTGTCTTCTTTAACAGTTAAAGTTATGGAAACAAATCGCTATATGAGTGTGCAATTCCCCATCTATAATATGAATCTAGAAATATTCCTTAAAATCCAATACTTTTCTGTCAAGTTTTAACTGCTTTAGTAAAAGCCTTAAGGACCGTTAGAATAGCTCTTAAAATAGGCTGTTAATAAACAGGCAAAAATATACAATTTGAATCTGTCAATGAAGCACACATAATCCTACACCAAAATATCCCGATGTTTCTTGTGCAAAACGTTTCTGAGCAGCAAAACCACTCAGTGCTAGCAGACGTTAGCATCCTCAGACCGCCAGACTCAACATGGCACCCACATGCCAATCAAAGTCGCCCCTCCCTTAATTATGCATAATTCTAAAGTTAAGCTGAGGGCAAACCAAAGAAATTTCCCAAAATTCACTCTCCCCAGAGTTGTTACGTAACAATAGCTTAGCTCTAGAGACCAGAGCCATCTTTTGTACCAGGTTGTAAACAGTTTTTTTACACTTGTAAGAATTTCTCCTTATATTTCTGCTTTTGAAACCTGCCCTCTGGTGGACGGAGTTATATTGCTTTTGCTTCCTGCTTCTGAAGAGTGCAGACGCTCTGCTTACTCGTGCCAATGATTTTATGATCAACCTTTTACATTACTTTTTACTTTCTTTAACTGGATTTTTATGTTTTTACTTATTTTTTACTTTTCAGTAAAGTGCTGAGCGACTATTTTTCAACATGTCTGGAGTAAAAACAACTACTACAAACTCTTTCTGCCATAATTGTTGGAAATATCAACAGGAAATCAGTGTGCTACAAACAAAGATTTTTGCTTTGGAATCTGAAAGAGGACTTCAGGAGACAATACCGATCACACAATGTGGTAAGGCTGTGAATTTAAACTTGGATGATACAGTGTCATTCCCAAAACTGAGCAAAGCAAAGGGATTTAAACAAAATGATGCCACTTGGCATAAATTTGGGGCACAGCAAAAGCGGTAGGAGTGGGCGGATCGATCCTTAATATCGATAGTTTCGATATAGGGTTGTATCGAAAATGATCGATCTAAAAGTCAAAATATCGATATTAATGGCTTTGGCAATGTCATTTTATTTATTTAGCATAAAATATAATATTTAAAATGAGCTTTTATAATAACGCTTTCTCTAATGCAGCTCCTTTCGCACGTCACGCACATTGGTCACCCCTCTGCTCTGCTGTGTTTTGTTGCCCTGCCATCACGTGACTCAGCAGCGCCAACAACAAGCAGCTGCAGAGAGAGTGAGAGCGCCTGCCTTGGTATCATGGAGCTGGCAGAATCAGTCAGAATCCGTTGGATGTAGAAGCATTTCTTATTGATCAACTGGATGGACACAAAAAAAACGTACGAATATAAATTACATCATCTCAACTGTATCCAGACTGGCTTTGTCATGCTTCCTCTTTGCTTCCTCGCATTTCTACGGAAGTGTAGTAGGCTACGTAGTACGTTGCTTCTGATAAAGCATTGAAAAAAGAAAAGTTATCACAAAATAACGTGATAATTATCATGAAACGACGTGATTGTATCACGAAATAACGTGAAAATTATCATAAAATAACGTGATAGTATCACAAAATAACGTGATAATTAAGTCAGAAAAACAATTCCCCCCCCAAAGAAAGTCAGAAAAACTATAAAAAAAAAAAAAAAGTCAGAAAAACCACATTGACAGTACTACGCTTCCGTAGGAAGTATTTTACTGTTGTGAATGAAAACAGCGGATTGCGACGTCTGTAAAAAGGTCATTCACTACTTTGGTAACACCACCAACTTACACAAACACATAAAACGACATGACAAAGAGAGCTCAGAACTACAAAAAGAAAGAGAGGAGGTAAATCTTTCAGACAGAGCCCCGCCAGCAGCGAGACAGAAGTCACTGGCAGAGTCCTTTCAGCTTCAGAAATATTATACAGGTAGCTTATACTGGTAAAAATATGTTTCAGTCATATTTGATCTTCAGCTAGAAGTGTCATCTCCATAGTTGTTGTAACAAAACGTAACCATGGTTAATATAAACCACAAATTAACAATGCTTACACTAACCATAGTTTAACTGTGGTATTTTCTGTAAAACTGCGGTTTTATACACCACAAAATGTTATCTAAAGTAATTATTTTGCTGGTGTTGAAAAATTGATAAAAATGAAATGAAATGAAATAAATATTGTTAACAAATAAAGTGTCATTTGTTAACAATATTTATAAATCTTCGTTAATGTTATTCATTGAAAACTAAGATTGACAAATAACTGCACTGCGCCTGGTGTCTGTTAATGTTGTGTGTGTTAAATTTAACCATGAAAAGGATTTCTTAGGTAGCTTTTTAAGCTACAAATAGTAAGGCTATAGACTAAAATTAATAATTTTGATATCTCTTATGCAAGAAAGTAAATGTAATTTATATTGTGTGCTAAAAATCAAAGATATCGGTATCGATATCGGCGATATTGGCCTGTATTTACTTGGTATTGGATCGATACAAAATTTAGCAGTATCGCCCACCTCTACAAAGCAGCACTGGATCAGAAAAGAGAATGGCATCACAGGAGCATATGTAACATCACCAGACATCCAGCTAAAAAACAGATTCCAACCACTGACTGAGCTAAAGATTAATGAACCAGGAAACTCTGCTGTAAATGAAAAACATGGAGTAAATCAAGCTTATTCTATGGAGAACAGGAGACATGAATCTGTGGAAAAGCACCAGGCAAACAGAGAATCTATGTCAAAAGTGAAGGTCAGAGATATCCTGCTGCTTGGAGACGGTGCTGTCAGAGACAAACAACAGTAGATTTGTTACATGCAGCTTTCCAAGTGCTACAGTCACTGATATAACAGCACTCCTCCCCCAAGTCATGTCTAAACACACAGGGATTAAACAGCTGATGTTACACGTGGGTGCAGTTGACACCAGGAAGGGGGAATCAGAAGTTTTAAAAAAGGATTTCTCCAGGCTTTTAGATAAACTTGAAAACCTGGAAGTGGCAAGGCAAGACAAGGCAATTTTATTTATATAGCACAATTCATACACTGGGTAACTCAAAGTGCTTTACAGGAATAAAAGACAATTTACAAGATTTATATTAAGAAACATAAGAAAAAATTAAAAACATTTTAAAAAGAAGAGTGCAGATAAAAGAAAAAACAAACACTTTAGGTTGTAGTGTAGGCGGAGCTAAAGAGGAAGGTTTTTAACCTCCCCTTGAACATTGTTAAAGTTGAGGCTATTCCAGGTTTTTGCTGCATGACACTTAAACACTGCTTCACCCTGTTTAGTTCTAACTCTGGGCACGAGCAGAAGGCCTGTCCCAGATGTTCTCAGAGTCTGAGGAGGTTCATAAGTAACTAGCATGTCAGAAATACATTCTGGTGCTAAACCATTTAGAGACTTGTAAACCAGAAGTGCTGTTTTAAAGTCTATTCTCTGAGCAACAGGAAGCCAGTGCAGGGATTTTAAAACTGGCGTGATGTGGTTGTACTTCCTGGTTTTGGTTAGAACCCGAGCAGCCGCGTTCTGAATAAGCTGCAGCTGTCTTAACCCTCGTTTTGAGAGACCAGTGAGCAGGCCGTTACAGTAATCTAACCTGCTGGAGATAAAAGCATGGATAAGTTTCTCTAAGTCTGGTTGAGACATCATCCCTTTGACTCTGGAAATGTTTTTAAGGTGATAAAATGCAGATGATGTGACATTGACTTAATGTGACTGTGGAAATTCAAGTCTGAGTCCATGATGACCCCTAGATTTCTAACCTGGTTTTTAGATTTTAGAGAAAGAGACGCGAGGTGACTGCTGACACTTTCTCTTTGTTTCTGTGGCCCAAAGATGATTAGTTCAGTCTTGTTTCTGTTCAGTTGGAGAAAATTATTTTGCATCCACATGTCAATCTGTTCGATGCAGTGACACAGTGAATGGATTGGTCCATTTTCACCTGCTGTGAGTGAAATGTAAATCTGAGTGTCATCTGCATAATTATGGTAGGATACGCCACAGCTGCGTATTAACTGGCCTAAAGGAAGCATGTAGAGATTGAATAATAGAGGTCCCAAGATAGACCCCTGTGGAACCCCACATGTCAGGGCCATTTGGTCTGACACACAGGTACCAACCGAAACAAAGCACTTCCTGTCTTCAAGATAGGACTGAAACCATTTAAGGGCAGTTCCAGTGATACCTATCCATTCCTCTAATCTTTGTGTCAGGATTTCATGGTCCACTGTATCAAACGCAGCACTCAAGTCCAACAGAACTAAGACAGAGACTTTGCCTACAGTGTTCATACGGATGTCATTTGTGACTTTGATAAGTGCAGTCTCAGTGCTGTGATGGGGCCTGAATCCTGACTAAAAAGGATCAAAGCAGTTGTTAAGTAACAGAAAGTCATTAAGTTGTTGATATACAACTTTTTCGATGACTTTCCCTAAAAATGGCAGGTTTGATATGGGCCAATAGTTGTTGAGCACTGTAGCATCAAGACTGCTCTTCTTTAGGAGAGGCTTAATGACAGCAGTTTTTAAGGCCCTTGGAAATGTTCCAGACTGTAAGGAATTATTGACTATATCAGTGAGTTGTGGTAACAAACTGCTTAGTACTGATTTTAGAAATCTAGTGGGTAAAACATCGAGGCAGCAGGTGGATGAACTCAGGCTGGAGACAGTCTTTTCAAATGTTCTGTCATTAATTTGTGTAAAATGTGTTAAACCAACCAAGTGTCTCCTAGGTGGCTGCAGTGTTGTTTTATGCTCTTTGGACTGTATCGCATGTTTAATGCCTTGAACCTTGTCGTTGAAAAACAATGCAAACTCATTGCATTTAGTGGTGGAAACTAATTCTGGTGGAAATGGAGCTGGAGGGTTTGTTAATCTGTTCACTGTAGCAAACAGGACACGCAGGTTGTTACTATTGTTGTTGATGATCTCTGAGAAGAATATTTCTCTTTCTTTTTGCAAAGTTTGATTTAAAGTGCAATCCTTTATCAGTGGACCACTCCCAAACATCGACAGAAGGATCAATAAATTCAGTCAGCTGCTTGCATTGAATACATGGCTGTCCAAGGCCTGTGAGACAAGAGGAGTACACTTCATTGATAGCGTTGTTTTGGCAACGTGACAACCTGTTCAAAGGAAAGGGCCCACATCTAAACAGGGGAGGGGTCAGGAGGCTAACGGATAATCTCCTGCACTCCCTGAGACACCTAAATGGTTCTGGGGGCCCTCTTGAACAGAGAAAGGGTCCTCAGCCACTGAATGAAAAAAGCACTCCTGCCTCACCAGCCAAGGATCCTCCTCTGACTCTACCACCATCAACACCTCCACCACTGAAATGGACTCCCCCTATGTGTCATGTGTCATTCAAAATGGAGTTGAGGTTTTCTCCATCTATTTTATATGTAGTTCTTTACAAACCACCCCAACAATGTCATGATTTTATTAATGAGTTTACTGAAATGCTTTCGGTTATTTGCACAGAATTTGAACAAATAGTCATATCAGGTGATTTTAATGTGCATGTGGATAATGTTTGTGACAGAAATGCCAAAGAACTTTCTACTATTCTTGATCCTTTTGGTCTTTGTCAGCATGTTAATGAGCCGACCCATAACAGAGGTCACACTCTGGACCTGGTCATTACTAAAGGTGTTCATATTTCAGATGTCACTGTGATTGATGTTGCTCTATCTGATCATTCTTGTGTCTTTTATCATCTGTCCATAATTCCAAAAGTGGCTGTTGGACCTACTGTTGTACAGAAGAGACACACTGATAATAACACCAGGACAAACTTTATGGAGGCAATCAGGTTTGAAATAATAATAATAATAATAATAATAATAATAAACTTTATTTTATAAAGCGCCTTTAAAGGCAACTTCTCAAAGCGCTGTACAAAAACAAGCAATACAAAGCTCAAACAATAAAAGTAACATCAACAATCAAATGCTAATTTAAATAAAAAAGTCTTAAGTCTTTCTTTAAAAATGTCGTAGCCCTGTGCTTCCCTAAGATCAGGAGGCAGAGAATTCCAAAGGACAGGAGCATAGGAAGAAAAGGCCCTGTCACCCATAGATCGTAGGTGTGTTTGAGGAACAGCCAACAAGTTGGATTGTGAAGAACTCAGTCTCCGAGTTGGGGTATAGGAAATTAATAACTCAGATAAATAATAAGGGGCCAAGCCATGCAATGCTTTATATGTCAACATCATAATTTTAAAATCTACTCTGAATCGGACTGGGAGCCAGTGTAAAGACTCCAAAACTGGAGTGATGTGATTGCATACCCTGGTCCCAGTCAGTATCCTGGCGGCCGAGTTTTGAACATATTGTAGTTTGTTAAGTGTGGATTTAGAGACTCCGGCTAGAAGGGCGTTACAGTAATCTATCCTAGAGATGACAAAGGAATTCATCAGCTTTTCAGCTACTGAGAAATTTAGCATAGGACGTAGTCTAGCTATATTTCTGAGGTGAAAAAAGGATGATTTAACTGTACTCTGGACAAAAGAATCAAATGAAAGCCTGGTATCAAAAATAACTCCAAGATTCCTCACTTTAGCTTGAGTAGCCAAGACAGAGCCATCAATAGTCAGAGATAATGAACCAGTTTTTGAAATTTGATGACGGGAACCAATAAGCATAACTTCAGTTTTACCACTATTCAGACACACAAAATTTGTACTCATCCATTTATTTATCTCAGAAACACAGCCGGACAGAAAATCAACATCAAGATGTTCACCAGACTTTGAGTGTATATAAATCTGCGTATCATCAGCATAAAAGTGATAATAGAGGCCAAGCGATCGCAGCAACTGTCCAAGTGGTGCCAGATTAATATTAAAAAGCAGAGGGCCCAAGACTGAGCCCTGAGGAACCCCAGTGGAAACAGAGCTAATCTCAGACCTGAAACCGCCCATAGAAATGAACTGAGAACGGTCAGTAAAATAGGATTTAAACCACTTCAAAGCTGTCCCCGACACACCAAAATCTTGTTCAAGACGGGCGAGTAATAGACTATGATCAACAGTATCAAAAGCTGCTCTTAAATCAAGAAGGATGAGAATGGAAATTACACCAGAGTCAGAAGCCATCAACAAATCATTGGTAACTCTGACCAGAGCCGTTTCAGTACTGTGGAATTTACAAAAACCTGACTGAAGAGGATCAAACAGGTTATTAAATTGCGAGATGCTTACGTAGATGAAAGGCAAAAATACTGAACGGAAGGTTGGAGATAGGTCGAAAATTATTAAAATCCTCCAGAATAGTATTTTCTTTTTTTGGTACTGGGGCGGCAGTAGCTCACTGGTAGAGTGGCCATCCTTTAACCGGAAGGTAGTAGGTTCGATTCCCGCTCTCCCCACAGTTCATACTGTCGTTGTGTCCTTGGGCAAGGCACTTAACCCACCTTGCCTCGTATGAATGTGTTAGAATGTTGATGGTGATGGTCAGAGAGGCGGTAGGCGCGGAATGGCTGCCACGTCTCTGTCAGTCTGCCCCAGGGCAGCTGTGGTTACAGATGTAGCTTACTACCACCAGTGTGTGACTGTGGAGTGAATGAATAATTGATATATAAAGTGTCCTTGAGCTCTGGAAAGGCGCTATATAAATAAAACTATATATATATACTGGGGTTACAGCAGCAATCTTTAATGCTGCAGGAACCTCTCCCGTCTGCAATGAATGATTCATAATACTAAGGACAGTAGGGCTCAAAACATCGAAGCACAATTTAAATAAGCTTGAGGGAATAGGATCAAGCAAGCAAGTGGTAGATTTCATGCTTGATACCTCCCTTTTCAGACCCTCAGAATCTAGATGTGGAAAATTAGTGAGAGGAAAACCAGTAAACCCAGATGAACAGAGAAGTGAGACAGTGGGAGCAGATGCAGCAGAAATTTGTTTGCGAACACTATCAATTATAGAGTTAAAAAATTTAAGCTGTTGAGAGACAGGCAAGGTGGTGGCAGCATCAACTTTAAGCAGTCTATTAATAGTTTGAAACAAATATCTGGGGTTTCCTTGATTGTTTTCAATGGTCTGAGAAAAATAAGAAGATCTTTCAGTCTCAATTAACGCTCTGTAGTAGGCCTGCACGATTCTGGGAAAAATATGAATCACGATTTTTTAGCTTAGAATTGATATCACGATTCTCTACAACGATTTTTTTTCTCATGAAATGTAATGTTTATTGCACACATGAACCATGACAAAACAAAACAAATTGGAAGTACCAAAAATATTTGTTTTGGCACCTATAGAACATTGCACATCACCACAAGCCTGTAAACATAAAGGCTTCAATGAATAAAGAAGAAACACTCTTTAAGTGCTTGCCTTTTGTACAATTAACATTCAACTGGCCATTCAAGTAGGTTACCAAAAATAGAAGTTTAACGCACTGCGCTGAATATGGCCTGAACATGGCTCTAAATAGGCTAATTGAAACG
Organism: Perccottus glenii; assembly: GCA_024416835.2. NCBI lineage: Eukaryota > Metazoa > Chordata > Actinopteri > Gobiiformes > Odontobutidae > Perccottus > Perccottus glenii. The sequence goes on along the minus strand of CM044552.2, from coordinate 33,375,711 downwards.
TCATTCAACATTCTGAGGGTTCAGTGTCTAAAGAAAAGGAGCAATTGGCCATTGAAGTGCAGTTGCAGCATCAAAAACTAATAATTTATTTTGTATATATATATATATATATATATATAACAAGTTGAGACTGAGTGGTTGGCTGATTCTCGTCACAAGGACCTGGGTTTTCATCAATATCCATTTTGTTTATTTCCGCTCGGCCGAGTGAAACACGAGACTAAAAGGCGCTTTGTCGTTGGCTGAGGGTGACATCCTGTGAGAGCGGTCCTTTCAAAATAAAGGCTGATTTTTTTTTTTTTTTTTTTTTTTTAATCGAAGTCATTTAAAAATGAAATCGTGAACAGGGTGAATCGAGATCGCGATTTTATAACGATTTATCGTGCAGGCCTACTCTGTAGTCACCCAGAAGGTCCTTCCAAGCCAAATAATGAACATTCAAGCCAGTAAGACGCCATTTACGCTCCATTTTACGACATGCAGCCTTCCTAATGCGCAAATTATCATTATACCAAGGAGCAGTGCGGGCTGAAGTAATCTGACGTGAGGAGCATAAGAGTCAAGATTAGTAACAAGTGCATTGTTAAACTGTAAAACTTTCTCCTCCAAAGATGTTGAATGCTGGTCACTTAAAGTGGATACAACAGAATTAGAAAAAACTGTTTGATCAATAGACTTCCACTTCCGGAATGTTGCAGTTCGTTTTGTAGGCACACTTGAAAGATGCATCTCCAGATTAAAGAAAACAGCTGAGTGATCGGACAATCCAATGTCAACAGATGATAACTGTGATACAAATGACCCATTTGATATCACAAGATCCAGGGTATGGCCTTTACAATGAGTTGGGCCTGTTACCAACTGTGAGAAGTCAAAACAGTCAAGAAGCGATAAAAATTCCTTGGCAACCGCAGAGTCACTTCGGTCCACATGTATATTAAAGTCCCCCACAATAAGAATTCTATGGAACTTCAAGCTCAACATAGACAGAAACTCTGATGACAAATTCTGATGTAAAAGCTTCATGTGATGTCTTTGGTGGTTTATAAACTGTTGCAATGATGGTGGATGTAGGAGCAGAAATACTCAGAACTAGCCATTCAAATGATGAGAATTGGGAGACAGATACAGGGCTTATCTTGAATTGCATGTTGTAGACCACAATAATGCCTCCACCTCTGCCAGATAACCTCGGAAGATCTAAGATTCCAAAACCAGCAGGAGTGATCTGATTAAACAGAAGTCCATCATTTTCTCTATGCCATGTTTCAGTTAAAAACAGGAAGTCCAACTTTTTGTCCAGAATAAAATCCGATAAGAACAGTGCCTTGTTATTCACAGAGCGGGCATTAAATAATGCAGCATGAGCTGAGCTATGAAATGGAGTCAACAATGACTTAATCTCCACACGGGGTACTAGTATTAAATTACGTTGATCAATACCAGTGTAAAACAGATTGTTAGTCTTACGTCGGCATGTAGAAATACAAATGCTGGGAGAAGATGAAGCTGTACATCTTTGCCTCAAACCCCGGTGAATATACCATTTAGGACGTAGCAAGCCAGCGTCACGGCACAGATCGTAAGAGTCTTTAGCTAAATGAGATGGGTTCTGTTTTAAATTCAACAGTTCGCGTGCAGTGTACCTTAAGGCCATAGTCATTAAATCCACAAACTCGGCTGGTTCTAGGCGTTGAATCCCCGTAGCACACCGTGATCTTGATGTCGTAGAATCCACATACACAGACCAACGCGTTGAATTCCCCGTCGCTCGTTGCAAATTATTCCATTGCAGATATTCCAGGTGGAGCACAGAAATAAAAACAACAGTCCGAAACAAGTAAAATGGCACCACCATTTCAATCATAGAGGCGCTGAAAATAATATTAAAACATTACTAAAATAAACAAAACGGTGAGAGGAGCGGCAGCGTACCCAATAGCTACTTTCCTTACTGATTTGATTGGAAAGAAATGGCGTAAATTGATCTCTCTTTAATTCATTATGAGGTATACAAAGAAAATTTGCATGTTTTCAATCAAACTTTGCAAAAAGAAAGAGAAATATTCTTCTCAGAGATCATCAACAACAGCAGTAACAACTCACGTGTCCTGTTTGCTACAGTGAACAGATTAACAAACCCCCCCAGCTCTATTTCCACCAGAATTAGTTTCCACTAAATGCAATGAGTTTGCATTGTTTTTCAACGACACGGTTCAAGGCATTAAACATGTGATACAGTCCAAAGGGCATAAAACAACACTGCAGCCACCTAGGAGACACTTGGTTGGTTTAACACATTTTACACAAATTAATGACAGAACAATTGAAAAAACTGTCTCCAGCCTGAGTTCATCCACCTGCTGCCTCCATGTTTTACCCACTAGATTTCTAAAATCAGTACTAAGCAGTTTGTTACCACAACTCACTAATATAGTCAATAATTCCTTACAGTCTGGAACATTTCCAAGGGCCTTAAAAACTGCTGTCATTAAGCCTCTCCTAAAGAAGAGCAGTCTTGATGCTACAGTGCTCAACAACTATCGGCCCATATCAAACCTGCCATTTTTAGGGAAAGTCATCGAAAATGTTGTATATCAACAACTTAATGACTTTCTATTACTTAACAACTGCTTTGATCCTTTTCAGTCAGGATTCAGGCCCCATCACAGACTGAGACTGCACTTATCAAAGTCACAAATGACATCCGTATGAACACTGACGCAGGCAAAGTCTCTGTCTTAGTTCTGTTGGACTTGAGTGCTGCGTTTGATACAGTGGACCATGAAATCCTGACACAAAGATTAGAGGAATGGATAGGTATCCCTGGAACTGCTCTTAAATGGTTTCAGTCCTATCTTGAAGACAGGAAGTACTTTGTTTCGGTTGGTAACTGTGTGTCAGACCAAATGGCCCTGACATGTGGGGTTCCACAGGGGTCTATCTTGGGACCTCTATTATTCAATCTCTACATGCTTCCTTTAGGCCAGTTAATACGCAGCTGTGACGTATTATACCATAATTATGCAGATGACACTCAGATTTACATTTCACTCACAGCAGGTGAAAATGGACCAATCCATTCACTGTCAATGTTCAATGTTAAAAAAAATTTAATGTTATTTAACATGGCTGGCTATAATTGCGGGTGCAAAATTTGCGTATATATTAAACATGTTCAAAAAGGACGTGCAAAACAATTTTGGGAAGATGACAGCTGTGCTTAATGCCAAGAGAAGAAGAGAAACCAAAGAATACGCAGAGAATAAGTAATTTACAAGCGTATAGATGACGCACAAAACATATTGACCGACTGGAAAACATATTATACAAACCAGCGCCGATGTGGCTAACTGGGAGACAATTAAGCGTGTTCAGTCCATGCGTTCTTTCGTCACGCTCTCACCACGTGCCACGGCGTAAAACAGCAGCCGAACCGAGCAAACACCACACATCTATCTGTGGCCTGTGCATTGTAAACATTTATTGCAGACCCCCACGCCGTCTCTAGTGGAGGACAGAGGGCTGTGAGTGTAACCACTGTTGTGCTGGTGCCACTCTCTGATGGAGTTCTCCTGCAGCAGCCTACAAGAGCGGTTAAAACATTAAAGGATTTACCCTACAGGAACAAGTCCAGAATGAAGCATGTACAGGTGTACAGCGTAGGTCTATGCACCTTCTATTATTCTAGTGACGTGTAAACCTGATTCAGACTGTGATAACGCTGTTGAGGAGCCAAAGTATTGCACACAGCCGCGCTAATTATTTTAACTTTCAATCTAAGCCCTGACCTCAGAGAAATGCCACTGCCCCTAAAAAAGGTTTAACTAAGGCCCTTAACTAACTCTATATTTTAAAAAAACATTATTCTACAGATGTTTTAATAGTTATCTCCTTACCTTTTGTCATTTTATACATAAAATTTATTCAAAAAGGGCTGGTCTAAGAATTATGATTCCCGGGTTCCTGACTGAAGAACATATTATAAACCTATCATCTGCCCGAGGTAAGCATTTGCGACTCTCACCTTCCGCAAACAGAGAAGCTCTAAAAGCGCATAAAGGCCCGCCACCAATTGCTTGCTACAGTTGCTCCAACCCCCCTCTGAGCAGTCTGTGCAGAAAAGTTTTTTAGGCAAATGCATAGGGCCTACAAGCTTTGGAGGCCCCTTGTGGAGACAAGTGAAGAGGTTAACCTATTTGATGTGTACATTGTTTTTGACTGGTGGACTGGCAAATGGCAATACCAGGAATACCCCTGTGGGCGGCAGGCAGCACTGCTCAAAGGAGCAGTTGCTCAGTGGTAGAGCGGTCGTCCTTTAACCGGAAGGTAGGTGGTTCGATTCCCGCTCTCCCCACCGTTCATACTGTCGTTGTGTCCTTGGGCAAGACACGTAACCCACCTTGCCTCCAGAGGCTGTAACACTGGTAATTAGAAGCCTAATTAAGTCGCTTTGGACAAAAGCATCAGCTCAATGAATAAATGTAAATATATATGAACACGAGCTGCAACAAATGACCAATTCTACCAGGTTTATGTCACAAAAGGAGAATTGTCGACCTACACGGTGAGGTGATGAACTGAAGCAGGTCTTTAAAATGACTGATTTGCCTGAACAGTTTTGTTGAAGCCATGCACATTCGCCAAGCGCAGTGTCTCGGGCTCTGCGTCATGATGCTGTTGTGGAGCGCGATGTAAAGTGAAGCAGGACTGATACTAAGCAGCTCCTAAAAACACTACATTCAGGGCTGTTCCGTTATTAAGAAACGTTGTGTGCCCCTCACTTTTTTTTTTTTTCAGCACCGCCTACTTCAAATACGTTCCCATGACTATGTTCTGTAGGGCAGCCCGACTGAGACAGAGAGTAGGAAGAAAATTCCACCCCTGTTGTCTATTAAGCCCTGGTCGCAACTCAGGGGCGCTTATCTTTTTTTTTTTTTGTGGGGGCGTTACTGTGCACCTGTTTGTTCGGCTTCTCAACCTCAGTTCAATATATCAGTGTCTCAAACAAGAAAAACCTAGTCCCTAATCTGAGGCAATACCTCCTTACAGACGCATACAGGGGCTTGCATACAAGTTTGTGTTCACCCTGTCTAAAACACAGGGAGCTTCTTAAAGCAGCTTTTCCTAAAATGAATCAAAAACAGGCTTAGCTGTTCTTTTTCACAACAGCACCTGGAGGCTTTTATGCTCATGGCTTCTCAGCCAGATGTGCTGGAGGGTGAAAACATTATAGACCATTATGGCCACAAAGCAAAAGCATTACATCACATTATGAAAGATCCATTTTAGTCATTGTTGATATTTCTCATTGGTCCGCTCTCCCACGATGTCCGTGATTGGATTAATTCCAGCCGATCCAGACGAGCACTGCATCTGTAAATGCTCAGCCAAATGTGGACTGTTGTTCCATCAGTGTCTTGGAGTTGTGTATGTTTATGAACTTGAGTGGCCTGTGGATTTTTACTGCCCAAGGAGCTCTCGACAGAAAGTATTCTGTAATACATGGTGTGCTTCATGTTGTTATTAATCATAAACCTTCTGCACGTCAGCAACACATTGATTTTACAATTTCTCAAACTTGAAAACATGTTAATACTATTGGCTCACTTCAAATAATACTTTAAATAATTTTCAGTCTGATGTTATGATGGCGTTCTGTTGTCTTCTGTTCTGCCGGCCTCAGTACATAAAGGACTTCTACAACAGGACGGTAGTGAGTCGAAACGGGACGGGCCTAGATGAGGAGGCTCTGACTCTCATGTACTCCCTGACCGTGTCGGTCTTTGCCATAGGAGGGCTGCTGGGCTCCCTCATTGTGGGCATACTGGTCACTCGCTTTGGCAGGTAACACCGAGAAAAAGAGAGCTGCTCTGACTGTCGGATGAATGAGCGTCTGACCTTTGTTTCTTTTTCAGAAAAGGCACAATTGTGAAGACCGCAGTGCTGGTGTTCATCGCTGGATCCCTCATGGGCTTCAGCAGGATCTGTGGCTCACCTGAGATGATCATTATTGGTCGCTTTATCACAGGGATTCACTCAGGTACACACCTGTGCACACCTTTATGTCAGTACTTTTCAGTCTGAAATTACACAAAGGACTTTACACTAATTCCACTAAGGTTAGGTAGGACCAGTTCACAACTGAAGGCAAAATTTCAAGGAGCTTAACAAGAAAATCCTAGTTCTAAGAATTAAACACAAAGTCTTAAATACACAGAAAACCTTTCACATGCCTACAGCTACAGGCTTGTAGTGTGGGGTTTGTGCCTTTGCCTTGATTTGTAGGCACTCAGGATTCTAATCCCTTGTCTGTTAGAATGTATTTGTGTGTCTTTTTTTGTTTTTTGTTGTTTGGGAGGCTGTGGTTAGCCCTCTTGACTCCCAGTCCCAGTTAGAAAGTACTGGGTTCAGTCCCTAACCAGGGCAAGGCCTTTGTCCTCCCTGTGTCTGTTGTACAGATGCACATCCAAACACAAACACACAAATCTCACATGGCAAGACTGGAGCAGCAATTGTGTAAAGACAGAACTGAGAGGGTCATGGATGTTTTGTGTATATTTATCCCTTTGTATATTACACTTCATCAAACTGGACTCATTAGTGTGTCTAGTTGGATTACTATTGATGATTTAAAATGTCTATATACGTATGTTGGGCCTGGAGATATATACATTATGCAATAGATCTATATACCATAGACTAAACTATTGTGAGTAGTGCACTATTGACATGCTCAGTGCTCCATGAGCCTCCTTCACACTTCCACGTTAACACTATGTGAGTTATTGTTGAATATACCCAGCTCTGAATGTGTCTGTGTGAATGTGCAACTGCAGGGATCTCTCTGAGCGTGGTGCCCATGTACCTGGGTGAGATAGCACCTAAAAACCTGCGCGGCTTCCTGGGCCTGGTTCCAAGTATATTTATTGGCACTGGAGTCTTCATTGCCCAGATCCTGGGACTGCACGAGCTCCTGGGAAAGGTGAGCCCACAGACACGTCATAGCAACCCTGGACCCAGGAAACAAACATATATAGACATACATATTGGTTCATATCACTTACCATAATGTATAAAACATTCAGTGACATAAAATAAAAGATAAACAGAGAGAATGAATAACATAATTATTATAATATTATTTATTAATCATTTTTAGTGCTAAATATGACACAAACATACTTTTGTAGAGAAATTAAATGATCTATTTTGAAGATTTAGTGGTTGTTGCCGATACAAATCAGTTTTACTAATCAAAACAGGTTTTTAAAACCTTTTAAAAATGGACTAGGATCTAGATAAAGAAGAATTCAAATCAAACATAGCTCTGTATTTTTTCACTGAATACTTTTTCACTCTAAAGTTAAACTCAGAGTTTGGATAGTCTGCCCTTTTCTGGTTCTTGAAATGCAAAGCAAGACAGTCACAAAGTGAGCTGTACCTTCATCCGGTGTCACCAGTGATGATCCCAGCACAGACCTGACGACAGCGTTTCAGTGCCTGCTCCACTTCCCACAGTGTGACTGTTTGTGAATGTGACTATTGCAGGAGGAGCATTGGCCCCTCTTCTTGTCAGTGGTGGTGGTCCCCACCTTTATCCAACTGATGCTGTTACCATGGTTCCCAGAAAGCCCCAGGTATCTGCTGATGGAGAAGGATAATGTCCATGCCACAGTTACAGGTAAATGTAATTGTTTTTCACATTCCTTTCCTCTTTGGCGACACCTGTTTTTGTCAACACCGGTGTACCCAGACTTACTGTGAGGCGCCTGAGCTCCCTCCTTGAACTGATATCTTAAAGTAACTTTTACTCATTTACATTTTTGAAATTTTTGCACTCAGGTAAAAGTGAAAATGAACCAGTCCCTTCACTCCTGTGTTGTGTGATGTTTTTAATTCCTGCATCAGACATAACATCTTTCCAGCACTTTGGAAAAAGGCTCTTGTTAAGGCAATCCCCAAAAAACAAGGCCGAGTTTACCATCTGACTACCGCCAGATCTCTCTTGTCAGTAGGGATTTTAAGGGACGTACTATTGCAGGATACAGAATACAAGATACTTCTCAGATTGGCCCTTCCCAACACGGCTTTATGAGCAGCAGATCCACAGTCACAGCACTGATACATATTCTTCAGCAGTGGCATGAGGCACTTAACAGTCCTAAACTGGATGGACATGCGGTTTTTGTGGATTCTTCACTCTTTGTAATATGCATAAACATCCTGGATGCATGTCTTCCATCTTCAGTTCATCTTCAGAAATATGCAGACGATCTGACACTGACTGAGCTGCAGGTCTATTTGAGTTTCGTCAGACTGGTGCTGGAGTATGCTAGTCCTGTGTGGGGCGGGCTGACCAAAGGCTTGTCAGATGAGTTGGAGTGGGTGCAGAAAAGAGTGAGAGGCGGGATAAAGCCACAGTCCAAACCTTACACAAGGACAGCTCTTCTCCTCTGCAGACTTTCATAACCCAGGCACCCTCTAGTGGTTATGAGCTCAGACACCAAAGGCAGTTTTTATCAAAGAGCAAGACCAAAAGACATGTCTTTTATACCTCAAGCTCTTCATTTCTTTTTTTTTTAGTTTTTGTAAAGGACTATATAATGCTAACTTTTACGTGAATGTTTTATCCTTTTTTTGATGTCGTGATTGGCGCATTTCAGGATTGGCATGTAATGTTTTCTCCTGCCAAGTCAATATTTATTTAAAAAATCTAAATCTCCTGCTCCACAGCTCTGAAGTGGTACCGGTCCAAGTGTAACATCCAGGCTGAGATCGAGGAAATGCAGGAGGAGCAGCGCTCCCTGTCCTCAGTGGAGACATTGTCGGTGTGGGGCCTGCTGCAGGATGACTCTGTGCGCTGGCAGGTGCTCAGTGTGGTGGTCATCAACATTGGCATGCAGCTGTCCGGCATCGACGCCGTAAGTAAATGGGTCATATCTGCAATCTGTACAGGACCACACTTTGCAACAACGACACTTGCTACATCCTACAAAGGATTATATCAAATGAAAGTTGTTGGAGTGAGCCATGAGGTGAAGGGGCTGAGGAAATAAGACAATTCTAACAGAATGACTTGCAAGATGGCGCCTGTGTTCGGCATTGCCTCTGCTCCCTCTCTGTTATCAAATGTTATTTTGGATTTTCTAGTGCTGTTTGTTGCTTTGTCAGCCCTTACAACTAGTAACTGTGTCTCAGCTACTTTTAAATATGATCGACACACTTTGTTCCGAATCAATGAGCAGATGAAAGACTTTTGTGTTACCTGGGCCAGGTACGCAGAGTTTTTCCCTCCAGTTTTTGAGTGCTCCACGTCATCACTGGAGTACCTGTTGCTAGCTAAGCCCCGCGGCAAGAGAAGGAAGCGGGGATCGAGGGCTGGAGTCGGGGCCAGGCTGAGGAAACACCGTGGGCAACTACCATGTCCGAGCGGCTCCGGATCTGTCTGGGACGAGCGGTCTCTGCGGTCGGTTCCGGTCCGTGAATCGGGCGGGAACTCGTCCGGAGCGTCTCCGTCCCTCCAATATGACCGGATTTTTCCGACTCGGCGGCTCCAAAATTTCCCTCTGCGTGAGCGGGTCCTGTGTCCTGTTACATGCAGGGTCCTGTCACCGCTGCGCTGCCCTGATGGTCAGCGCGCACCGGCCTTGGATCTGGCACAACCGACTCGGATTGCTCTACTCAACGCTCGCTCCATTGCAAACAAGGCCTTCTTCCTCAGCAAATTCTTCTCAAAGGAACACCTTGATTTTATGTTTTTAACAGAGACCTGGCAGCGTGAAATGGAGTACACTCATCTGAACGAGCTGTGCCCTCCAGACTGTTCTGTGTTTAGGACACCGCGGGTCTCGCGGCGAGGAGGCGGACTCGCACTCGTGTACCGGGACTGTTTCTGCTGCAGGTTGATGAACTCAGAGTCTTTCGACTCCTTTGAGATGCAGATGACTAAGGTTGGCAACAATGACTCATTTTATTGCATTTTAATTTATCGACCTCCTGGTCCTGGTCGCTTGTTTTTAGAGGATTTCTCTGAATTTTTATCTTCAATTATCAAACTTGAAAATGTTCTGATACTCGGGGATTTTAACCTCCATATCGATGATGCTTCGTGTAATCTGGCATCTGAGTTTTTAACACTCACTGAAGCATTTCATTTGAAACAGCATGTCTCTGGTCCTACACATACAAAAGGCCACACTTTGGACCTTGTTTTCTCTTTAGGCCTGAACATTGACCAGTTGAGTGTTACAGACATTAATGTGACAGACCACTGTTGTATATTTTTTAACTTGTCTTCCAATGTGGACTATCTTCCTTCCAAACCGATGTCACAAAGACACATCATAAATGGATCCACAGCGGAGAAATTTTCAGAGTTATTTGACCCCAGTGTTTTTGATGGCTGTAGTGAGCCTGAATCTTTTATGCAGTCTTTTAATAACCACTGTTTGTCTGTTTTAAACAAGGTCGCTCCACTAAAAAGTAAACACACCTTCCCTAAAAATCCCTGCCCTTGGATAAATGAGGAAATCTTATCTTGCAGGAGAAACTGTCGTAAAATAGAACGTTTGTGGAAATGCACAAGTTTGGAAGTCCACAGACTGCACCTGAAGGAGCTCATTCATGTCACTAAATGATAAAATAAAACAGGCCAGATCTGCCTATTTCTCTAATCTTGTTGTTCTGAACAAGAAAAATCCTAAAGTCCTGTTTGACACAATATCAAGAATTGTCTCTCCTTTAGCTCCTCATTTACCAGTCCACTCAAAGTCTGACTGCAACAGGTTTTTACATTCCTTTGTGAACAAGGTGCATGATATAAGAGCCTCTATAAACCCATCATCTGTCAACACATCTTGGGGTGTATCTCCTCAGTGCTCTTGGTCTACCTTCTCACCTGTCACTGAAGAGGACATTAAGGGTCTACTAAAAAAGGTGAAACCATCATCAAGCCCTCTAGATGTAATGCCAACTTCACTGCTTTTAAATGTATTTGATTTAGTTGGTCCATATGTTGTTAAACTGATCAACCTTTCTCTTTTAACTGGTTCTGTGCCCAGCTCTTTTAAACAAGCGGTCGTCAGCCCCATTCTGAAGAAGCCCAGTTTGGATTCTTTTGAACCAAACAACTACAGGCCAATCTCTAAATTGCCTTTTTTATCTAAAATCTTGGAGAGAGTGGTGGCGGAGCAGCTGACTGCGTTTCTTAATGAAAATAATTTTATAGATAAATTTCAGTCAGTCTTCCGAAAATGTCATTCAACTGAGACTGCCCTGCTGAAGATATCGAGTGACATTATGATGGCGGCTGACTCTGGGCAGTACTCTGTCTTGATCCTACTGGATTTATCGTCTGCTTTTGATACTCTGGACCATAATGTATTGTTAAAGCGTCTGCAATATGAAACAGGTTTCCTCTTACCTGAGTGACAGATCATTTTGTGTCTCTATTAACAATATTCTGTCTGAAATGACCCCTCTGTCATATGGAGTTCCTCAAGGCTCAGTGCTAGGTCCTCTTTTGTTTTTATTGTACATTCGCCCTCTTGGTGAAATAATTCACGGTTTTAAAAATGTGTCTTATCACTTTTATGCTGATGACATTCAGTTGTACTGTTCTTTTAAAGACTCTGATTTCATAAACTTAGTGATTTGTTGGACTGCTTGTCTTGCATAAAGAACTGGTTATATAATAACTACCTACAGCTGAAGACAAAAAAGACTGAAACTTTAACCTTTGCACCAGACCAAAAAATACCTCAAATCAAACAACACCTTGGTTCCCTGGGTTCTTCCGTCCAGTCGAGCCTCAGAAACCTTGGTGTTCTGTTTGACCAATCGATGTCTCTGGACAGTCATTCTAGACAGTTGGTCAAAAACTGTTTTTATCATTTGAGAAACATTTCTAAATTGAGAGTGTTTTTGTCTAAAGCTGACTTGGAGATGATTATTCATGCTTTTATTTCTTCTCGTCTTGATTATTGTAATTCTCTTTTTACTTGTTTTAACAAATCGTCTCTGAGTCGACTACAAATGGTGCAAAATGCTGCAGCCAGGCTTTTAACTGGAACCAACAGAAGGGCTCACATTTCCCCGGTTTTATCCTCATTACATTGGCTTCCAGTCAAATTCAGAATCGATTTTAAAATTTTAGTCTTGACTTTTAGAGCTCTGCATGGACAGGCCCCCCAGTACATCACTGACCTGCTGACCCCTTACTCCTCCTCCCGCGCTCTTCGGTCTTCTGATCAAAACCTTCTAACGGTCCCCAAAACCTGTTTTAAAACTCGGGGAGACCGGTCTTTCCAAGCAGTCGCCCCCAGACTCTGGAACGCCCTGCCCCTGTCACTGCGAGTGGACGCTTCTGTTGATTCTTTTATAAAGCAGCTGAAGACACTTTTATTTAAACAAGCTTTTAGTTGATTGGGCTTTTTATGTTTTTATGTTTAATATTTTGTGGTTTTAATATTTATTCTCATAGTTTTATTGTTCTTTTATTGCACTTTGTAAAGCACTTTATGATTTATATCTGTGAAAGGTGCTATATAAATAAAATTTACTTACTTACTTACTTACTTACTTACAATAAAGTGATAAAAGACTTGAAAGAATATAATCACAGATGAACAGAGGAAGCACTCCAAATATGATGAAAATCACTATTGAGATTTGGGCTGCAGTTATAATCCTTGTTTCTCATCGACAGATCTGGTTCTACACAAATGACATTTTTGAAAAGGCGGGTATCCCAGGTCCAGAGATCCAATACACCACAGCAGGGACCGGGGTCATCGAAATCATCTCTGGACTTGTTGGAGTAAATTACAATTATTTGAATGCACATCCCTGCTCATCCTGTTTCTTCTAATGACCACATGATATTCCTCACGTGTGCAGTGTATTGGATTTGTATTTGATGCTTCTCTGTGTCCGGTACAGTGCTTCACCATAGAGAAGCTGGGCAGGAGGCCTCTGATGATTGGGGGCTTCTCCATAATGGGCCTCTGCAGTGCCGGTATCACAATAGCTCTCATTTTACAAGTAGGTGTGTGTGTGTGTGTTGGTGGGGGTGGGGTTACAATATGAATGCATTACTTTAGTCCAGATTTGAACTCTTATTGGCTTTGGATTGCCTGAGTCCTGTTGTTGTTCAGGTGTACATGTGTCTGGTGAATAAACCATTTTTACTTTGGCGCCAGGTCAAAACACACGGGTAAAAGTGTTTTCAGGACTTTTGACTGAGCCAAAGGCTAAGAACAAAAGTCATCATATAAAGAGACTGTTTTTTTCTGTCCTGCAGACCAACCTGTCATTTATGCGCTATATTAGCGTCTGTTGTGTGGTGGGGATCATCGCAGGCTTCTGTATTGGTCCAGGCAAGTTCTTTCATTCATTATTGTTAATTGACAGGACACAAAATTAACACACATAAGACTTTTACAAACACAAAGGTGAGCACTGTGCCTAGAGGATGTTGCTCTTCTTTTGTCATAAACTTTGTTTCATTTAGAACTGTCCACTAAGTAAGTTATTTCTGTTTGAGTTTAAAGATGCCTTCTGCTGCAAGGTCTTAAAGCCTCACTAACATGAAACTTCTCTCGGAGGCTGTGAACATTTTCAAAAATACAAAATTGTATTGTAAGACATGATTTTATTAAATAAAACCATATCAGGTATGGATACATTGTAATACACTGTTTATGCTGTTTTACTGTTTTAATCTGACATGTTTCTCTTATAGCGGGTGTTCCTTTTCTCATCACTGCAGAGCTGTTTAAACAGTCCCACCGGCCAGCAGCTTATATTGTGGGGGGCTCTCTGAACTGGCTGTCCAACTTCACCGTGGGTTTTGTCTTCCCGTTCCTACAGGTACACAGTAACACAAGTCCTAAACTCACTGGCATCATAAGAAAGCTAATGATATCTGACATTACCATGCCTTCCTCTGGTCAGATGTCTGCCGGCTCCTACTGCTACTTGGTCTTTGCCACTATTTGTGTCATAGTGGCTGTTTATGTCTACATGGTCATCCCTGAGACCAAAAACAAGACATTCCTGGAGATCAGCAGGATGTTCTCTAAGAAAGAGGCTATTCTGGAGTCGCAGGGCCTGGCCCAGCTGGACCAGCTTAAGCTCAAGAAGATGAACGGCTATGGAGGCCTGGACCACACCTCGCTGGAGTTTGACAGCTCTTTGTCAGTGCCTTAATGGAGGCTGCTGGGACTGAAATGTACAAAGAGATGTTTTTTTCTTGTATAACCATGACCATTAAAGAGATGCTTAAAGCTTTCAGATGCTAAGCTTACTGGTTGTGTCTGAAACCAACCACTGTAGTGGTGTTCAAAGGTCTGACTCTTATGTGGTGCACCTAAAGTTTCCCCACAATCGTCATAAAAACAAAAATCATCAGCCAAAGAATCGATTATAATGCCGTTAATGTTTGCCTTCACTTACACACAGATACAGTAGATGACAGAGTCACTGCCACCAATGCACAAAAATATACTGCAATATTAAAGACACAAGCAGTGTTAAATATAAATATGCCATTTTTTGTCAATAAGCATATAATATAAATTTTTTAAAGTGTGTCATTGAATAGAATCCATGCATTTGGTCATAATGCCAAGCCTAATGTGATTTTTTTTTTTATTTGTTTAAAAATAAGGTATCCTATATACTATTTGTTAACTATAAAAAAAATAAAAATCCATTTCAGCCACTGTACTGTATTTTTGCTTGAATAAATAGTGTGCCAATGTGTTTTGTATAAGCATTGAGTCATTGTGTGTTTGTGTGTGTACAGTGGGGATCGAAGGTTTGGGCACCCCAGGTAAAAATTGTTATTAATGTGCACAAAGACGCCAAGAAAAGATGGAAAAATCTCCAAAAGGTATAAAATGACAGATTAAACATCCTTATAATAAGTCAAAAAAAGGTAGATTTTATTTCCATCATTTACACTTTCAAAATAACAGAAAACCAAAAAAATGGTGTCTGCAAAAGTTTGGGCACCCTGCAGAGTTAATACCTTGTACTGCCCCCTTTGGCAAGTATCACAGCTTGTAAAGGCTTTTTGTAACGAGCCAAGAGTCCTTCAATTCTTGTTTGAGGTATCTTTGCCCATTCTTCCTTACAAAAGTCTTCCAGTTCTTTGAGATTTCTGGGCTGTCTGTCACGCACTGCTCTTTAAAGGTCTATCCATAGATTTTCAATTATGTTGAGGTCAGGAGATTGTGAAGGCCATGGCAAAACCTTTAGTTTATGCCTCTTGATGTAATCCACCATGGATTTTGAGGTGTGTTTAGGATCATTATCCATTTGTAGAAGCCATTCTCTCTTTAACTTCAGCTTTTTCACAGATGGCATCAAGTTAGCATCCAAAATTTGCTGAAATTTAATTGAATCCATTTTTCTTTCTTTGCGTCGTGGAACGACACTTTGGGGAACGCCCTCAGCGTGACGGCCCTGAAGCATGAATGAAACTTAGACCAATCTTGATTGGTACTACGTCACAACGTAGTGAGTGCCGGCCTACCCGGAAGTATAAAGGGACGCCGTATCACGCACACGCCAGCTTTTCGCTCTTCAGCAAATGCCCTGTGTGTGAACGAGAGACTTGTTTGAAAAACTTTGAATGAAAAGTATGGCGGAACATTCTAAGAAGTGTGTGTACCCCTGCCCTCGCTATACGAGGTAGGGACACGCACTCGTTATGTGTGATCTGCCTGGGAGCGCGGCACGCGCGGTCAGCTCTCGAGGGAGCTGGCTGCCAACACTGTTAAACAGTCCTCTGCAGAGGACTGTGCTCCCGCCTGGCCGTGTTGAGGCCGGCCGGGCTCGCGTTCTCCGCGGATCAGGTCCCACGGCCGCCGAGGCGGCGCGGCGGCTTAGATCGCGGGGATCGCAGCTGGAGCCAGTTGATGAGATTGGGATTGCTGAGGCTTTTTCCCAATCATCATTAGACGGCTTTGATGACCTTCCTCCCCATGCAGGAGCCCGCGAAGCGGATTATCCTGCACGAGGAGAGGGTGCGATGCTTGAGCTGTCCGCGTCTGAGGATGTGGACGTGCCCAGCATTGAGGCGGGTGACGTGAAGGCTCATTCGTCGCCTCACGTGCCCGCTTATGAGGAGCCCATTGCCGTTGTGACTCGTGCGAGTAAAAGGTGGCCAGGTTAAACATTATCTGGCCGTCAAAAGGGCAGGAAGCGACAGTAGCTAAAAATAGACTATATAGCGTTTCCTACAGCGCAGAGCACGACCTGAGCATCGGAGTTTGCCATTTTTTCCGAAAAAAAAAAAAAAAAAAAGTGAGCTTACACCATGGGTTGTGTGGCCTGTTCCATGACTTACGCAACGAGTTGTGTGGGTCATGGAGCAGGCCACATTTCTCGCCAAGGAGATTGGGACTGCTGAGGCTTTTTCTCAATCATCATGGGGGAGCTCTGTGGCCCTTCCTCCCCGTGCGGGAGCCCACTAAGCGGCTGCTCCTGCACGGGGAGAGGGTCCGATGTTTGAGCTGTCTGCATCTGAGGATGTGGACGTGCTCAGCAGTGCGGCGCCTTCATTAAAACCCCGGCGCTGCCCACCAAGCCGTGTAGAGTTACATCGACCATGGTGGGCAGGGCAGCAGGTCGGGCTGGGGCAGGGCTGCATACTATGGCAGTATATTACAGGCACGCCAGGCCGACCTGTTAAAGGACTTGGAGAAGACACATCTGTGGATGTGGCTGAGAGAGTCCCCTCCGGGGAGAGGCGGCTGAGGCCGTTTTTCTCTGCGGAGCCCCTTGGACACCGATGTAGTAATTCCGCCGTCTATGACGCTTCGGGCCACATCGGTTTCCAGCATACGAGAGCTGCCTCACAGCCCACCCCTAGGGGTTTTGGGCGGGCAGCAACGGTGTATGCGCATCGAGGATCGTACACGACTTCTCGCTGCCGTGCAGCTGTTTCAGGGGGGCGACAACGGTCTTCGAAGCAGACCCGAGATTGGCCTCGAGAGGCTGATTCCCGTGGCAGATTTTTTCCAGGCGTGGAAACACCTGTGGAATGTGTCGCCATGGGTCCTGTGCACTGTAGAAATGGGGTACAGACTGCGGTTTGGCCGCAGCCCGCCGAGATTCGGTGGGGTGGTCTGGACCGCAGTGGTCCCGGAACGGGCTCGGGTTATGGAACAGGAAGTACACTCCCTGCTGGTAAAGGAGGCCATAGAACGGGTTCCTTCGCCAGAAAGGGAGTCGGAGTTCTACAGCCGGTACTTTACAGTTCCCAAAAAGGACGGAGGTCTGCGTCCAATTTTAGATCTAAGGTATTTGAACCGGTCTCTGAGGAGGTTCAGGTTCAAGATGCTAACAATACCTATTATCATGAATCAAAATTCGGTCCGTGGACTAGTTTGTCACAATAGATCTGAAGGACGCATACTTCCATATTCCTATAAATCCTTCTCACAGGAAGTTCCTGAGGTTCGCTTTTGGGGGCGAAGCGTTCCAATATCGGGTGCTTCCATTCGGCCTAGCGCTCTCCCCTCGCACATTCACCAAGTGCATGGACGCGGTTCTGGCTCCACTGAGACTCCAGGGCATCCGGGTACTGAATTATATCGACGACTGGCTCATTTTGGCCCAGTCTCGAGAGAGGGCAGTTCGGCATCGAGATGTCGTCCTTGGCCACATTCAGAGCTTGGGGTTGAGACTCAACGCGAAGACGAGCGTGTTGACACCCTCCCAGAGAATTACGTTCCTGGGAGTAGACTGGGACTCGACGACGATGCGGGCATATATGTCCCCCGCACGCATCGAGTCCATACAGGCGATGGTCTCCAGCATAAGACTAGGCCGCAACGTCACTTTAAAACGGTTTCAGAGACTGTTGGGTCTAATGGCAGCTGCGGCCAACGTAATACCTTTGGCCTGCTGTACATGAGACCCCTGCAGTGGTGGCTGAAAACCAGGGGGTTTTCCCTGAGGGGGAATCCATTCCGGAGTATCAGGGTTACGGGCAGGTGCTGTCGTTCCCTGTCAATATGGAGGAAACCATGGTTTCTGTCCCAAGGACCAGTACTGGGAGCAACATGTCGCCGGAAATCACTTCCGACAGATGCCTCCCTCACTGGCTGGGGCGCGGTCATGGACGGCCGCTTTGCCCAGGGTCTGTGGCAGGACCATCATCGCTCCAGACATATAAATTGCCTGGAGATGTTGGCTGTGTTCAGGGCTCTGAGGAGCTTCCTGGCGGATCTCAGGGGTTATCACGTTCTGGTGCGCTCCGACAATATGTCGGTGGTAGCGTACCTGAACCGTCAGGGGGGTCTGAGGTCTCGCCCTCTGTGCAGATTGGCGCATCAGATCCTCCTATGGTCCCAGGGGAATTTATCGTCTATCAGAGCGATGTACATCCCCGGGGACAAGAATCAGGGAGCAGACACCCTGTCGAGGCAGGGGCTGAGGCCCGGGGAATGGAGACTTCACCCAGAGGTGGTGAGGTCTATATGTGAGAGGTTTGGCCCAGTGGAAGTGGATTTGTTCCCACTGCCCACTATGGTTCTCCCTCATGCCTCCAGCCCCGCTGGGGTTGGATGCCATGGTACAGACGTGGCCGAGGCTGCGTCTGTATGCATTTCCCCCGGTGGCGCTGCTCCCGGGAGTTCTGGAGAGGGTCCGGCAGGAAGGAATCAGTCTACCTCTAGTAGCCCCGTACTGGCCGGCCTGAGTATGGTTCTCAGACATCATAGCACTGCTGGCAGGTCTTCCATGGCAGATCCCTTTGAGGAGGGACCTGCTGTCCCAGGCAGGGGGCACAATACTGCATCCCCAGCCCGGGCTGTGGAAACTCTGGGTCTGGCCTCTGAGGGGGATCAGTACCTAGAGGCTGGCCTATCGGCAGGGGTAGTGGAAACCGTACGCAGTTCCAGGGCTCTTTCCACGAGGAGGTTGTACGGCTTAAAGTGGAATGTCTTTTCCACTTGGTGCAGGGGGTGTGAGGTGGACCCAGTTAACTGCCCAGTGGCTTCGGTCCTGGAGTTCTTCCAAAAGCGCTTCACTGCGGGGCTTACCCCGTCCACTCTTAGGGTGTACGTGGCTGCCATTGTGGCGTTCCACGCTCCTGTAAGTGAGGGGCCTCTGGGGAGGCACCCATTGGTCGTACGATTCCTCCGTGGCACCCGGAGGCTGATGCCTGCAACGCGCCCTGGGGTTCCAACTTGGGATCTGGCGGTGGTGCTTGAAGGATTGGCTGAGGCCCCCTTCGAAACACTCGAGTTGGCGACAGATCGAGTTCTGTCGTTCAAAGTGGCGCTGCTCATGGCTATCACCTCCCTTAAAAGGGTGGGGACCTCCAGGCACTGGCTATAACACCAACTTGCCTGGAGTTTGCCCCCGGTGGGGTTAAGGCCATTTTACGTCCGAGGCTAGGCTATGTGCCTAAGGTGCCATCTAACGTGGCACGGCCGACGGTACTGCAGGCATTTCATCCTCCACCTCATGTGTCGGCTGTAGAGGGGAGACTTCATCTGCTCTGCCCCGTTAGGGCACTGCGAATCTATATACAGAAGTCTTCGCAGTGGAGGAAGTCAGAACAACTGTTAGTGTGTTTCGGGTCTCCTAGGATAGGTCGGCCAGCGACCAAGCAGACGGTCAGTAATTGGATTGTCCAGGCTATTGCCTTGGCTTATCAGGTGCGCGGATTGCCTTCACCTTTGGCCTTAAGGGCGCATTCCACCAGGGGCATGGCCTCTTCTCGGGCCCTTCAAATGGGGGTCCCGCTTCAGGAGATCTGTGAGGCAGCCAGCTGGGCTGCTTCACACACTTTCATTAGGTTCTATAGTCTACATCTCCCTGCGACGCCTGGCGCTAGGGTGCTCTCGTCCTAAGTGTGCCTGAATATCCGGGTTCACACTAGGGCGGGCACGGGTCGTCGTGGCATAGTGGGTATTCGTTCCCCAAAGTGTCGTTCCACGACGCAGTGTTGAGTTCCCTCGAGAAGGGAACGTCTCGGGTTATGTATATAACCCTTGTTCCCTGAGAGGAACGAGACACTGCGTCGCTCCGCCACGCCTACCCTGCCTGAGGGCGATTTGCTTCATCGCGAAGGGCCGGCGTGTGCGTGATACGGCGTCCCTTTATACTTCCGGGTAGGCCGGCACTCACTACGTTGTGACGTAGTACCAATCAAGATTGGTCTAAGTTTCATTCATGCTTCAGGGCCGTCACGCTGAGGGCGTTCCCCCAAAGTGTCGTTCCACGACGCAGTGTCTCGTTCCCTCTCAGGGAACAAGGGTTATATACATAACCCGAGACGTTCTTTTCATTCAATTCTGTGCCCTTTCTTCTCCAAACATACCTTTGCTCTTTCCGGCCAAAAAGTTCTATTTTAACCTCATCGGTCCACAGAACTTGTTTCCAAAATGCATCAGGCTTCTATATGTTCATTTGCAAACTTCAAACGCTGATTTTTGTGTTGAGGACGTAGAAGAGGTTTTCTTCTGATGACTCTTCCATGAAGTCCATATTTGTACAAGTATCTCTTTATAGTGGAATAGTGTACCACAACTCCAGTGTCTGCCAGATCTTTCTGGAGGGATCAAACGTGCAGTCAAACGTGGGTTTTGACTTACTTTTCTCACAATCCTGCGAGCAGTTCTGTCTGATATTTTTCTTGGTCTTCCAGATCTTGCTTTAACTTCCACTGTTCCTGATGACTGCCATTTCTTAATTACATTCCGAACAGAGGATATTGGCATCTGAAAACGCTTTGCTATCTTTTTATAGCCTTCTCCTGCTTTGTGAGCGTCAACTATTTTCAGTTTCAGTTTTCTAGACAACTGCTTAGAAGAACCCATGGTGCTGATTGTTGGGGCAAGGTCAGATGAGTCTGGGCATTTAAAACCTTTGAGATTGACATCACCTGGTCTATCCAGACGATGATTGAGAACAATCTATGACACTGTCAGGTCTTAGCTTGCCAAAGTTCAATAGTCAAGACAAGATTTAGAATAAGAAACATAAGACAAATTAAAGATTGCACATAAAAAACACTTCCAGTTGTCTTAACTGAATGCAGGCAGAGCTAAAGAGGAAAGTTTCTAACCTCCACTTGAACATTGTTAACCCTAACCCTAGTCCGAGGAGGTTCATAAAACACTAGCATGTCAGAAATATATTCTGGTGCTAAACCATTTAGAGACTTGTAAACCAGCAGTGCTGTTTTAAAGTCTATTCTCTGAGCAACAGGAAGCCAGTGCAGAGATTTTAAAACTGGCGTGATGTGGTTGTACTTCCTGGTTTTGGTGAGAACCCGAGCAGCAGCGTTCTGAATAAGCTGCAGCTGTCTTAACCCTCGTTTTGAGAGACCAGTGAGCAGGCCGTTACAGTAATCTAACCTGCTGGAGATAAAAGCATGGATAAGTTTCTCTCTTGACGATTGGAAATGTTTTTAAGGTGATAAAATGCAGATGATGTAATTGACTTAATGTGACTGTGGAAGTCTGAGTCCATGATGACCCCTAGTTTTCTAACCTGGTTTTTACATTTTAGAAAAGGAGACACAAGGTGACTGCTGACACTTTCTCTTTGTTTCTGTGGCCCAAAGATGATTAGTTCAGTCTTGTCTCTGTAAATTGTCTGATTTTTTTTTTTTTTTTTTTTTTGCGTGCACCCATCAATCTGTAGTAAATCGATTGGTCCATTTTCACTTGTAATTAAAATATAAATCTGTCATCTGCATACGTATGGGAGGATACATCACAGCTGTGTATTAACTGGCATAAAATGAACATGTAAAGATTGAATAACAGGGGTCCCAAGATTGACCCCTGTGGAACCCCACATTCCTCCATTCCTCTAATCTTTGTGTCAGGATTTCATGGTCCACTGTATCAAACGCAGCACTCAAGTCCAACAGAACTAAGACAGAGACTTTGCCTGCGTCAGTGTTCATACGGATGTCATTTGTGACTTTGATAAGTGCAGTCTCAGTCTGTGATGGGGCCTGAATCCTGACTGAAAAGGATCAAAGCAGTTGTTAAGTAATAGAAAGTCATTGAGTTGCTGAAATACAACTTTTTCGATGACTTTCCCTAAAAATGGCAGGTTTGATATGGGCCGATAGTTGTTGAGCACTGTAGCATCAAGACTGCTCTTCTTTAGGAGAGGCTTGATGACAGCAGTTTTTAAGGCCCTTGGAAATGTTCCAGACTGTAAGGAATTTTTTTTGACTATATCAGTGAGTTGTGGTAACAAACTGCTTAGTACTGATTTTAGAAATCTAGTGGGTAAAACATCGAGGCAGCAGGTGGAGACAGTTTTTTCAATTCTGTCATTAATGTGCGTAAAATGTGTAAAACCAACCAAGTGTCTCCTAGGTGGCTGCAGTGTTGTTGTATGCCCTTTGGACTGTATGTCATGTTTAATGCCTTGAACCTTGTCGTTGAAAAACAATGCAAACTCATTGCATTTAGTGGAAACTAATTCTGGTGGAAATGGAGCTGGAGGGTTTGTTAATCTGTTCACTGTAGCAAACAGGACACGCAGGTTGTTACTATTGTTGAAGATCTCTGAGAAGAATATTTCTCTTGCTTTTTGCAAAGTTTGATTTAAAACATGCAAATTTTTTTTGTATACCTCATAATGAATTAAGAGTTTCGATTTACGCCATTTTCTTTCTGCTTTTCGGCATTCCCTTTTCTGTGCCCTGACAGAGTGAGCATTGCTCCATGAAGCCTTCTGCCTCGTCCTGATCACTTTAACCTTAACAGGAGCAATGGTGTCCATAACATTTAAAACACCTGAAGTATAACAATTCAACAAATCATCAACTTGACCTGATGAGGCATTTTCAAACCTGATTGCCTCCATAAACTGTGTCCTGGTGTTATCGTTAATGTATCTCTTTTTTACAACGGTAGGCCCAACAGCAACTTTTGGAATTATGGAGAGATGAAAAAAGACACAAGAATGATCAGATAGAGCAACATCAATCACAGTGACATCTGAAATATGAACACCTTTAGTAATGACCAGGTCCAGAGTGTGACCTCTGTTATGGGTCGGCTCATTAACATGCTGACAAAGACCAAAAGGATCAAGAATAGTAGAAAGTTCTTTGGCATTTCTGTCACAAACATTATCCACATGCACATTAAAATCACCAGATATGACTATTTGTTCAAATTCTGTGCAAATAACCGAAAACATTTCAGTAACTCATCATTAAAATCATGACATTGTTGGGGTGGTTTGTAAAGAACTACATATAAAATAGATGGAAAAAACCTCAACTCCATTTTGAATGACACATACTCAAATGATGAAAACTCTCCAAGTGAAAGTTTCTGGATAAGAATATTATCCCTAAGAAAGGCACATACACCACCACCCTTTTTGTTTTCCCGTATTTTGGATAAAAATGTGAAATTCGATGGGGTGGATTCGATAAGGACCTCATTTCCAGTCCTGCTGTCTAACCATGTTTTTGTTAAAAACATAAAATCAAGCTTATTTGAAGTTATAAAATCATTAATTAAAAAAAGTTTGTTTCCCAAAGACCTGACATTGAACACTGCAAGTTTTAAGTCCGTTTGACTTTATCTGTTTGCAGGGGATTTGAATCAGATTTGTCTGATTAGACAATCTAACTGTTATTCTCTTCTTTAATCTGCGACTTCTGACTGTAGTTATGGAGCTGGGGGATGGGGTTGTGGCTGAGGACCCTTTCTTTGTTCAAGAGGTGTTCCATTTAGGTGTCTCAGGGAGTGCAGGAGATTATCCGTTAGCCTCCTGACCCCTTCCCTGTTTAGATGTGGGCCCTTTCCTTTGAACAGGTCATCACGTTGCCAAAACAAGTTAAAGTTATTAATGAAGTGTACTCCTCTTGTCTCACAGGCCTTGGACAGCCATGTATTCAATGCAAGCAGCCGACTGAATTTATTGATCCTTCTGTCGATGTTTGGGAGTGGTCCACTTATAAAGGATTGCACTTCCAGGTTTTCAAGTTTATCTCTCTCTCTCTCTCTCTCTCTCTCTCTCTCTATATATATATATATATATATATATATATATATATGTGTGTGAGTGTGTGTGTGTGTGTTTGTGTGTCTGTGTGTGTGTGTGTCTGTGTGTGTGTGTGTGTGTCTGTGTGTGTGTCTGTGTGTGTGTGTGTGTGTGTGTGTGTGTGTGTCTGTCTGTGTGTGTGTGTGTGTCTGTGTGTGTGTGTCTGTGTGTGTGTGTGTGTGTGTGTGTGTGTGTGTGTGTGTATGTGTCTGTCTGTGTGTGTGTGTGTGTGTGTGTGTGTGTCTGTTTGTGTGTGTGTGTGTGTCTGTGTCTGTCTGTCTGTGTGTGTGTGTGTATGTGTGTGTGTGTGTGTGTGTGTGTCTGTGTGTCTGTTTATGTGTATGTGTGTGTGTGTGTGTGTGTGTGTGTGTGTGTGTGTGTGTGTTGTGTGTGTGTGTGTGTGTTTGTGTATGTGTGTCTGTCTGTGTATGTCTGTGTGTGTCTGTTTGTGTGTGTGTGTGTCTGTCTGTCTGTGTGTGTGTGTGTGTGTGTGTGTCTGTGTGTGTGTGTGTGTGTGTGTGTGTGTGTGTCTGTGTGTCTGTGTGTGTGTCTGTGTGTGTCTGTTGTGTGTGTGTGTGTGTGTGTGTGTGTGTTTGTGTATGTGTGTCTGTCTGTGTGTGTCTGTTTGTGTGTGTGTGTGTGTGTGTGTCTGTCTGTGTGTGTGTGTGTGTGTGTGTGTGTGTCTGTGTATGTGTGTGTGTGTGTGTGTGTGTGTCTGTCTGTGTGTGTGTCTATGTTTGTGTATGTATGTGTGTGTGTGTGTATGTGTTTGTGTATGTGTGTGTGTGTCTGTGTCTGTCTGTGTGTTTCTGTGTCTGTTT
>CM044552.2:33340250-33350739 GCA_024416835.2 Perccottus glenii | reverse complement strand
GACAGAATGTATGGACATCGCAAATTCTGTCAGGACTCAGCTGTTGTCTTCTTGGTTCATCTCTCTCTGAGACTGAGCCTGTTTCCTCTTCCCGCCCCTCACCGCATGGTTCACTGTTTAGTCCAAATTTACTTCACCAGCGCCACAGCAGCAAGTCCCACGGTGAGTGGGGGGTGTTTTTTTGACTGCAGCCACTTGTGTCAGCTGTCTGCAGTGATCCGAAGTGTGCTGAGGTTGGGGAGTGTTTGGGGGTAGGATTGGAAAGAGAAACACAAGCTCTGAGTCCACCTCTCACTTGACTTCACTCTGCTGCCTCACATTACTGGAGAAGTACAACAGAATAATTTACAGTATTAAAACACTGTCACTGATTTTTTGAACATTTTTTGGAGATATGAACTTTTCCCGCAATCAGATACTGCTTACATGGATTGGAAGCCTTTTTGTCAGTAAGTCTTCTTAATATTCAGTACTCTTAGATTGTTTCTTTTTTTAATTGTCAAGATTAAAATAAGTAATGAGAACAGAATACTTCTTTTTACACTTAGCCATTAACTTTGTTAATATTAAGGAACAGACAACAATGAGCAAAATTTGTTGTTAAATCATAAGTGTTTATGTCATGTCAATACACTCATAATTCAAAAAATAAATAATAATAATAAAATGCCACATATGGCATCCAAATGAAAACAAAAAAAATAGTTTTATGGCGTGTTATTTTTGAGAACGTCATAATTTTTTAGCTTCTAAACTCCTCAGAATACAAAATATTCATAAAGTAATACTTTAGAGCTTTTTTTCTAAGGATAACACATTTTACGAGTAATACAAAAATTACAGAATCTTAGATTTATAGCTTAGGTTTGACACAAAATAGTGAGGGACTTTGCGGTGTGCGTAGCATTCTGAGACTGAGCGAATGATTGACAGCTGCAAGTGTTTGTGTGCCACCTCTTTCTATTTGTGTCGGCCTGGAGCCGTGCCTGCTCTAAGGACACATAGCCAGTAGTTACATGAAACCAAGAGCCTCTGACCACTGCCTCGCAGTGGAAATGTTTCAAAAAGAATTGGAAGAAGCTGAGTCTTGTCGTAAATGAACAAACAGCTGTCTCTTGGTGAATGTGACTGGTCATCAAAGGCTTTTAAGCTTTAGAAGCCATGAAGGATGTGTGTGCCAAATTTAGTTTTTCAACGACAAGCTGAAGTACAATTCAAAATTTCTAAATGGAGAGCCATTTAGACTGAATAAACAAAGAATTTTTTAATTGTTTTACTGCTGTTAGTTGCTGCTGTAACATTAGACAAATTTTATTCATATACTCTTTACTGGCAATAATACTTTTGGTCTGTAACAACAACACACTAATATTGGTTTGACATGAGGGATGTGCAGTTGAAGCCAAAGAAAATTGACACTGGTAATACTCAGGTCTCCTCTCAGCTTTACTGGAAAATTATCCTGAATATAACACAGCAAGAAGGTCTTGAGTTCAAAACCCGGCCGACTCAAACATTCTTGGCCGACTCAGGTCTTTCTGTGAGGAGTCTGCATGTCCTCTACGTGTTACTGTGGGTGCAGTTGACACGAGGAAGGGGGAATCAGAAGTTTTAAAAAAGGATTTCTCCAGGCTTTTAGATAAACTTGAAAACCTGGAAGTGCAATCCTTTATCAGTGGACCACTCCCAAACATCGACAGAAGGATCAATAAATTCAGTCGGCTGCTTGCATTGAATACATGGCTGTCCAAGGCCTGTGAGACAAGAGGAGTACACTTCATTGATAACTTTAACTTGTTTTGGCAACGTGACGACCTGTTCAAAGGAAAGGGCCCACATCTAAACAGGGGAGGGGTCAGGAGGCTAACGGATAATCTCCTGCACTCCCTGAGACACCTAAATGGTTCTGGACGCCCTCTTGAACAGAGAAAGGGTCCTCTGAGAAGCCATTAGCTACCGAATAAAAAACCTGCTCGAAACATTCCAAAACATCATAACATCCCGCTCTCCCCCACATACTGTTGTTGTGTCCTTGGGAAAGACACTTAACCCACTGTGCCTCCTCCCTTCCAATACACACATTGGGGGGGTCAGGGCTCCGCTGCAAAAGATATTTGTAATCTCAGTGGGACTTTCCTGGTTAAATAAAGGTTTAAAAAAAAAAAAACATCACCCCCACTGCCGCCCTGTAGCACCACTTCTACCAGCTTCAACTCCTCTTCAATGCACCCCAGTCAGACCCCCTCCACCCCCTCCCAGACCAGCTCCTCCCAGACCAGCTCCAAAAGCCTTGACTAGCATCAAGGCTACTATCAGTGATTAGGACACTGAGGGCCTCTGCTGTTCCAGGACTTTTTGTCATAATAAACCACTTATCAACCTGAGGCCCTGGGAGAGCACACTTCCCCCCCCAGCTCCATAACTACAGTCAGAAGTCGCAGATTAAAGAAGAGAATAACAGTTAGATTGTCTAATCAGACAAATCTGATTCAAATCCCCTGCAAACAGATAAAGTCAGGTCCTGCTCAAACGGACTTAAAACGTGCAGTGTTCAATGTCAGGTCTTTGGGAAACAAATCTTTTTTAATTAATGATTTTATGTTTTTACCTCAAACATATTTAAGACAGCAAGACTGGAAATATGTGTGTGCCTTTCTTAGGGAGAAGCTATCACTTGGGGAGTTTTCATCATTTGAGTATGTATCATTCAAAATGGAGTTTTTCTAATGTTTGTGACAGAAATGCCAAAGAACTTTCTACTATTCTTGATCCTTTTGGTCTTTGTCAGCATGTTAATGAGCCGACCCATAACAGAGGTCACACTCTGGACCTGGTTATTACTAAAGGTGTTCATATTTCAGATGTCACTGTGATTGATGTTGCTCTATCTGATCATTCTTGTGTCTTTTTTCATCCGTCCATAATTCCAAAAGTTGCTGTTGGACCTACTGTTGTAAAAAAGAGATACATTAACGATAACACCAGGACACAGTTTATGGAGGCAATCAGGTTTGAAAATGCCTCATCAGGTCAAGTTGATGATTTGTTGAATTGTTATACTTCAGGTGTTTTAAATGTTATGGACACCATTGCTCCTGTTAAGGTTAAAGTGATCAGGACGAGGCAGAAGGCTTCATGGAGCAATGCTCACTCTGTCAGGGCACAGAAAAGGGAATGCCGAAAAGCCGAAAGAAAATGGCGTAAATTTAAACTCTTAATTCATTATGAGGTATACAAAGAAAATTAGCATGTTTTCAATCAAACTTTGCAAAAAGCAAGAGAAATATTCTTCTCAGAGATCTTCAACAACAATAGTAACAACCTGCGTGTCCTGTTTGCTACAGTGAACAGATTAACAAACCCTCCAGCTCCATTTCCTCCAGAATTAGTTTCCACTAAATGCAATGAGTTTGCATTGTTTTTCAACGACAAGGTTCAAGGCATTAAACATGCGATACAGTCCAAAGGGCATAAAACAACACTGCAGCCACCTAAGAGACACTTGGCTGGTTTAACACATTTTACACAAATTAATGACAGAACAATTGAAAAAACTGTCTCCAGCCTGAGTTCATCCACCTGCTGCCTCCATGTTTTACCCACTAGATTTCTAAAATCAGTACTAAACAGTTTGTTACCACAACTCACTGATATAGTCAATAATTCCTTACAGTCTGGAACATTTCCAAGGGCCTTAAAAACTGCTGTCATTAAGCCTCTCCTAAAGAAGAGCAGCCCATATCAAACCTGCCATTTTTAGGGAAAGTCATTGAAAAAGTTGTATATCAGCAACTTAATGACTTTCTATTACTTAACAACTGCTTTGATCCTTTTCAGTCAGGATTCAGGCCCCATCACAGACTGAGACTGCACTTATCAAAGTCACAAATGACATCCGTATGAACACTGACGCAGGCAAAGTCTCTGTCTTAGTTCTGTTGGACTTGAGTGCTGCGTTTGATACAGTGGACCATGAAATCCTGTCACAAAGATTAGAGGAATGGAGGAATGTGGGTGTAACGAACAGACAGTTTGTTACAAAACTTTTTATAGCACACAGCACTTTAAACAAACGCAAAGTTGCACATAAAGAAGGACATTGCACACGATTGGTTTAAGAAATAATTTATTGATTGTTTTATAGTTTCACCTGTGGACCTGCGCTTTGGAGGATGGCTGCCAGTCTGCGGAGAGAAAAAACAATTAGAACTGATTGAGAATTGTGCACTAGATATGTGTGTGTTTGGTGTTAAGTGTTAGGGTGGAGTGTGTTTTAAAGGTTGTTTGGTGTTGTGCGTTGGTTTTACTCACCGCTCTGTTCCTTGTGTCTAGGTGTCTGGCCAAAAGAGTCCCCGGGGGAACAGCCAACATTAAAAAGGTTCCGGGCCAGACCAAGGCAGGGGAATGGAGAGGGGAGAAGCGAAACAGTGGTTTATGGTTTATAGGTTTTAAAGAAGTATAGGTGTTTGGTTTTAGAGTTTGTGAATTGTTTTGGGTGTAAATATGGTTTATGGTTGGGTTTATTTGTTTGGAGGTCATTAACATGGTTTAGGCAAAGCTTATGTTAATGTATGTACCTGTGGGGTTGGGTTGGGTGTTACCCAGTTAGTTGAAACATATTTAAGGCGCCTCAAACTTATCATTAGAGGGGGAACTGCTGGAGAGGACTGAGCTCCTACTTCCTCCACTGCACTTTTGTACAATGCACCTAGCACTTTGAAATATTTATTGAAAAAGAAAGAAAATAAAAAGAAAAACAGTGGTCTATGCCAACTCCGTGCTTCCAGTGTCTCATTGCTCGTGGTATCCCACTGACATCCAGCCGCTGATGAGGCCCCGGCATAACAGTGGGGTTCCAGAAGTGGGCCAAAGAAGACCGGCTTAACATTTGGTGCCAGAAGTGCTGCCACGCCACAGTGAGTACACGAGAAACATGATGACCAGGACGGGAAGGAAGTCACCTGATGAACCAGATGATGGAGTGGTGTCAATTGACCACCAGGGGGCCACGGCAAGTGGTGGGCCAAGGGATAAAGTGGAAGAACTGGCAGGCTTGGTGAAGTCACCTGATTGAGACTCAGGCCACTAGAGACAAAACATTAGAGAAGGACAGGCCTCTACACAGGAGATCGCCATGTGAAGGAAGCAGTGCTTGGAGCACCACACAAAGAAAATGGAGATCCTAAAGGAGGTGTTGAAAGAATATCTGAAGATAAGACACATTGACCTGGACCTTGAGGATGAGGAACGGGAAGTTTGCTGGGTACTTCTGCAGACCGGAAAAGCATGCAGTGCGGTTTGTGGTGATAGATATCAAAGACTCAGAAGATGTTGAGAAGGTTGTTGCTTGATAGAGGAGAATCAGAGAAGACGGCAAGTATTGGAAGCTGTTTTGAATCCACACGTCAAGGTAGACAGAGACCAGACTGACAAGAGTCAAGGAAAGCTGGAGAAGATAGAATTGAGAAATCGGGGCAAGTGAGCCTCAAAGACGAGTGGTGGCCAAAGGATTGGAAGTGCAGCTGCAAGAGCTTTTGTGAAAGAGGAAGCTCAAGTCACAGCAAAAGATATCAACCAAAACTGAAAGAGCTGGATGGGATTCCGGAATACAAAAAGGACCAAGTTGAAGCCTTTGCCAAGGGACAGGCCCAGGTAGATGTGTTGTTCAAGGTTGCAGGATTTGTGCACCATGGCTCTATTTTGAACTGTGAAGAGGCAGATTGTCGATCCCGAATGGCGGAGGACTGAGAAGCTTCGCCTCAAAGAGAAGGGGGGGGGAAATGTAACGAACAGACAGTTTGTTACAAAACTTTTTATAGCACACAGCACTTTAAACAAACGCAAAGTTGCACATAAAGAAGGACATTGCACACGATTGGTTTAAGAAATAATTTATTGATTGTTTTATAGTTTCACCTGTGGACCTGCGCTTTGGAGGATGGCTGCCAGTCTGCGGAGAGAAAAAACAATTAGAACTGATTGAGAATTGTGCACTAGATATGTGTGTGTTTGGTGTTAAATGTTAGGGTGGACTGTGTTTTAAAGGTTGTTTGGTGTTGTGCGTTGGTTTTACTCACCGCTCTGTTCCTTGTGTCTAGGTGTTCACAAAAGAGTCCCCGGGGGAACAGCCAACATTAATAAGGTTCCGGGCCAGACCAAGGCAGGGGAATGGAGAGGGGAGAAGCGAAACAGTGTTTTATGTTTTATGGGTTCTAAAGAAGTATAGGTGTTTGGTTTTAGAGTTTGTGAATTGTTTTGGGTGTAAATATGGTTTATGGTTGGGTTTATTTGTTTGGAGGACATTAACATGGTTTAGGCAAAGCTTATGTTAATGTATGTACCTGTGGGGTTGGGTTGGGTCTTACGCTATAGGTCTTACGCAGTTAGTTGAAACATATTTAAGGCGCCTCAAACTTATCATTAGAGGGGGAACTGCTGGAGAGGACTGAGCTCCTACTTCCTCCACTGCACTTTTGTACAATGCACCTAGCACTTTGAAATATTTATTGAAAAAGAAAGAAAATAAAAAGAAAAACAGTGGTCTATGCCAACTCCGTGCTTCCAGTGTCTCATTGCTCGTGGTATCCCACTGACATCCAGCCGCTGATGAGGCCCCGGCATAACAGTGGGGTTCCACAGGGGTCAATCTTGGGACCCCTGTTATTCAATCTTTACATGTTCATTTTATGCCAGTTAATACACAGCTGTGATGTATCCTCCCATACGTATGCAGATGACAGATTTATATTTTAATTACAAGTGAAAATGGACCAATCGATTTACTACAGATTGATGGGTAATAATAAGTTTTATTTATATAGCGCCTTTCCAGAGCTCAAGGACACTTTACAATAAACAAACAACAATAAAGACAATTGACAAAGAGAGCAGACAGAACAACAATAGGCAAATGAGAGTGCAAGTACAGTAAGTGAAAAAACCCACTAAGAACTGTAACATTCAGAAAATAGGTGTGTTTTGAGCATGGATTTAAATTCAAAGATAGTGTTAACAAAACGGAGTGATAGGGGAAGAGAGTTCCACATTTTGGGCGCAACAACACTGAATGATCTGCCCCCCATTGAAGCAAGGCAATGCCGAGGGACAACGAGAAGGCTGGAATCAGCGGATCGTAAAGAGCGAGTAGGGGTGTAGGGGAGAAGGTTACAGAGCTAGGGGGGAGCAAGGCCGTGCAGAGACTGAAAAGCGAGAAGGAGAATTTTGAATTTAATACGGTAAGCCACAGGAAGCCAGTGAAGATCATGCAGAATTGGGGAAATATGTGCAGAACGCTTGGTGTGGGTGAGTAGTCTGGCAGCAGAGTTTTGAATGTATTGTAATTTGGAAATGGAGCTAGCTGGCAGGCCAATGACAAGTGCATTGCAGTAATCAAGACGTGGGTGCACGCAAAAAAAAATAAAAAATCTGAGAATTTACAGAGACAAGATTGAACTAATCATCTTTGGGCCACAGAAACAAAGAGAAAGTGTCAGCAGTCACCTCGAGTCTCTTTCTCTAATATGTAAAAATAAGGTTAGAAATCTAGGGGTCATCATGGACTCAGACTTGAATTTCCACAGTCACATTAAGTCAATTACATCATCTGCATTTTATCACCTTAAAAACATTTCCAGAGTCAAAGGGATGATGTTTCAACCAGACTTAGAGAAACTTATCCATGCTTTTATCTCCAGCAGGTTAGATTACTGTAACGGCCTGCTCACTGGTCTCTCAAAACGAGGGTTAAGACAGCTGCAGCTTATTCAGAACGCGGCTGCTTGGGTTCTAACCGAAACCAGGAAGTACAACCACATTACGCCAGTTTTAAAATCTCTGCACTGGCTTCCTGTTGCTCAGAGAATAGACTTTAAAACAGCACTGCTGGTTTACAAGTCTCTAAATGGTTTAGCACCAGAATATATTTCTGACATGCTAGTGTTTTATGAACCTCCTCGGACTAGGTTAACAATGTTCAAGGGGAGGTTAGAAACTTTCCTCTTTAGCTCTGCCTGCATTCAGTTAAGACAACTGGAAGTGTTTTTTTATGTGCAATCTTTAATTTGTCTTATGTTTCTTATTCTAAATCTTGTCTTGACTATTGAATGATCCAGTGTATGAACAGTGTATGAACAAACAGACTATAACGAACGAACAATTGTGTCCGACATTGTTTGAGAGAGATACAGGATGTCGGAAAATCACAAAACAAACACTAAATTCATGGCGGTACTATGGCAAACCTGTAAGTCTTTGAGTCTCTGTCCAACCTCTGCTGAAGTTAGGGAGTTGTGGGAAAACTTGACCCAAACCAAATGAGAACTCCAGGTGGTTGGATGGGTGCCCACAATGCAGCGCAGTGCAATCTCCAGGTCCTGGTTGGCTCCTTCAGTCTGGCCATTGGTCTGTGGATGGTAATCTGAAGACAAGCTGACAGTGGCCCCCAACAACTGACAAAAACTCTTTCAAACACGCAAGATGAACTGGGCCCTATGGTCAGAAACGATGTCCAGAGGGATCCCATGGATTTCGGAACACATGCTGGACCAGTAGCTAAGCAGTCTCCAGGGCTGAGGCCAATTTGGCAGGGCAACAAAATAGGCCATGGCTTGGATCTTGCAGGGGTCTGCTCTCACCTGCCCCACCTCAATGATGTAACCCAGGAAGGAGACCGGTTCTCCAGGAGGCGGTGGAGCGCCTGGCGCACATGGACTTGATGCTCCTCCAAGGAGCATGACAAGAAATGCCAATCGTATGTGCTGAACAGTCAATTAGGGGAATGTGCAGCTGAACCCAGGGAAACCCCCAAACCAGTGGGCAAGAAGGAGAGTCGAACACAAAAAAACGGATAGTCTCATGATGGTTGCCAGAGACAATTAAATGTAAATGTACTGTTTGATGACTTACATAGGCCAGATGTTTTCCATTAAGAGCACTTACCCAGGTCTTATCTGACAATGGTTCAGTGGCAATGCCTGCCTGGCAAACGAGGTTGGAGTCCAAAAAACTCTGTTATGTCCCAGAGTCATACAATCACCACGAGAAAGGGACCCAAATGCAGGCGCAGCCGAAAAACTTCAAAAGGGTTTATTGAAAGCAGGTAAGTAAATAATCAAGGCAACAGGACAGAGACAGAGGCCATTCTTGGAGGAATACCAAAAGGCAGAGCAGAAGCAGACTGCGCTAGTGCTCAATGTCTGCTCCTGTGCAGTCCCCTTGAGTATGGACCTCAGTCTGTATCCATAGCCAGTCTTGGTGATTATCTGGGTGAGAGGGTTCAGACCTATGCAGAACAGCAGTGGGGACAGAGCATCTCCTTGGTATATGCCACATTTGATGGACACTTGTGCAACTGGCTTGCAATTCTCTTCAAGGGTGCTCTTCCACAGCATGATCGGGTTTGCAATGAATGTTCTTAGGGTCCTGTTTATGCTGCACAACACCTAGCTTTCCACGATCCATGTCTGTGGCATTGAGTGGCTTTCTTGTTTCTTGTTCCAGGCACAGCACAGATTGGTCTGTCTGGTTTTGCAGGCCCAAGCAAATATTGTATCTACCATCAGCTTGTGTTTTGCCCCTCTGGTGTTTCTACCAATGCCCTTTTTGTGGTAATGTATTGGTCCATATGCCCACTTATTTTAGCCACGTTGATGCCTGACATGAGCTTTCATGTTGTGGAGAGACAAGTTATTGGCCTGAAGTTGGATGGGCCTGTTCCCTTCAGGGGATCCTTCTGGATCAGGATTGTCCGGCCGTTAGACATTCAGGGTGGGTCGAATCCCTTAGCAGCTGGTTCATTTGTGCTGCCAGGAACTCATGGATTACAG
Source organism: Perccottus glenii (assembly GCA_024416835.2). Classification (NCBI taxonomy): domain Eukaryota; kingdom Metazoa; phylum Chordata; class Actinopteri; order Gobiiformes; family Odontobutidae; genus Perccottus; species Perccottus glenii. Next base: position 33,340,915 of record CM044552.2, on the reverse strand, counting down.
GATCATGTCAGGGCCCGGTGCTGCCCAGTTTTTCATACCTGAGACTCTTTTTTGGATGTCTACCACTGTGATGGTTACTGGCTAACTGATAAAGACAGTTGCTGTGGTCTGCTCTTAGATTCATTAGCCACTGTGCACTTCTGTTGTGTGATGCCTTAGGGTTAGACGTTATTCACGTCTTCTAGGAGACATTCTGATGGTACTTCACTCTGTAATGGGTTTCGGGGTTGCCGGGTGTTCATTCTAGCCATGATCTTATCTCTTAGGTCAGTTGCTGCCTCGTTCAGCTCAATTGTGTTTATATAAACAAGACGGAAATGGCAAGATGTGAAACCCCAGTAAGCACAATCGAGCTGAATGATGCAGCAACTGACCTGAGAGATTGGGACGGCGTGGCTCAGTGGTAGAGCAGTCGTCCTACAACCAGAAGGTTGGCGGTTCAATTCCCGCTCTGCCCTGTTCATACTGTCGTTGTGTCCTTGGGCAAGACACTTAACCCACCTTGCCTCCAGTGTCCGTAGCACTGGTGTATGAATGTGTGTGACTGTAGAGGTGTGTTTGGTGGTGGTCGGAGAAGGTTGAGCGCGTTTGTATGGCAGCCCCATCTCTGTCTGCCCCAGGTGTGAATGTGTGTGAATGGGGTGAGTGGAAGCATGATGTAAAGC
>CM044552.2:33307750-33330250 GCA_024416835.2 Perccottus glenii | reverse complement strand
ATGGCGGACTTCCTGTTGAGTTTAGGGTGTGACTGTCATTGACTTTTCTGTTTGCCCTGAGGTGTCCTATGGATATACCAAGTTTCATTTTTCTACTTTGGAAAAAAGTTACTTTCACTTTCCATAGGCCCAATGTATTTTGACTTTTGTAGGGGCCGCCACTGAGTCATTTTTCGTATTTTTTTTTTCGGGGACTTCAAATACATAAATTTTTTGACGGGCTTGAAGTCTGGGACCAATAAAAATGACTTTTAGTTGTTCGTTTACTGGGTTAAATTGAGGATCATTTTGCAGAAAAATTATAATAAAAAATATATACCGAATTATAATAAAAAAATATAACTCGAGCAAAAAGTCTAGAAAAACACTTGTCTCTTTTACATACATGTGTTTAGCTCATTTTGCCCAAGTTTGGTGTCTGTGGAATGAAGCAGCTTTTTTCTGTGTACTTTTAAAAAAGAGGTGTATTTTAAGTCGGACCAAATTTTCAATTCAAAATGGCCGCCTTCCTGTGTGTGATAGGGTGTGGTCCCCATTGGCTTTTTGTTCATAAGCCCATGGTGGATGTGTGTACCAAGTTTTATTTGCCTACAACAAACTAAAAATTTCACTTCCCATTGACTTTTTTCACATTTTTTGGGACGTTGCTATGGCAACACATTTATAGATAGGGGGTGGTTGTCATTGGCTTTTATGCTCGTCATGACATAAGAGATGTGTGTACAAAATTTTATGTCTCTATGACAAACTAAATTCTTGGGTCCATTATAAGTTTGTAGGGGCGCTGGAGAGCCATTTCTAAAGATAACCCTTTTATTTACATATTTTTTGTTCAGGTCATGAATGTGCACAAACGCCTTTTTGGGTCCAACTCGATCCGAGAAGGCGTTTGAGAGTTAAGAGACGTTTATTTTCACAAAAATGGCCACCTCGTTACAGGCTTGCCACACCCATACCCGATAAGATATCAACAACAAAGTCACAACTTTGGTTGGCACACGTGTCTAGATGATACTCACCAAATTTGGGGCCATTTAGATTAAAATACAATGATTTGCATCTTTCTGCGCAAAAGTGCGATTTTAGTGGCCGCGTTTCACCCCACATGGCGGACTTCCTGTTAAGTTTAGGGTGTGACTGTCATTGACTTTTCTGTTTGCCCTGAGGTGTCCTATGGATATACCAAGTTTCATTTTTCTACGTTGGAAAAAAGTTACTTTCACTTTCCATAGGCCCAATGTATTTTGATTTTGTAGGGTCGCCACTGAGTCATTTTTCGTATTTTTTTCGCGACTTCAAATACATAAATTTTTCGCCGAGCTTGAAGTCTGGGACCAATAAAATGACTTTTCGTGCATGTTCACTGGGTCAAATTTAGGATCATAGGTGGAAAAGAAAAATAAAAAATAATAATAAAAAAAAAAAAAAAAAAAAAAAAAAATCCGAGCAAAAACAATAGGCCCTCCCGGTCAGGTGGAAAAGAAAAATAAAAAATAATAATAAAAAAAATTCAAAAAAAAAAAAAAAAAAAAAATCCGAGCAAAAACAATAGGCCCTCCCGGTCATCACCGGCTCGGGCCTAATTAAAGCATAGCGGCGATAAAGGCCCTCGCCTCCCTTGAGACCGTGGGGACACATATATTCGGAGGATTGCATGTCGTGCTTTAAAGCAAATTTGGAGCTGTTTAGATGAAAACCCTTTAGCACAAAGTGTACGATTTAGGTGGTCATGTATTCCAACCAACATTTTCTGTTGAGAAGGATCCTGGCAATTGGGAAATGGCATTTATTTCCCAATAGTTGCCTCTTCACAGACTCATTACGACCACAGCCACAAATGTATCAAAAAACAAATTGATAACTTTTTTTTGCACACGTGTCTAGATGATACTCACCAAATTTGGAGCTGTTTAGATGAAAAGCCTTTAGACACAAGGGGTGCAATTTAGGTGGTCACGCATACACCCAACATAGTAGATTTCCTGTTGAGTTTACGATATGGCTGTAATACATTTTTCTGTTTTCCTGAGGTGTCCTATGGATGTACCAAGTTTCATTTTTCTACGTTGGAAAAAAGTTACTTTCACTTTCCATAGGCCCAATGTATTTTGACTTTTCTAGGGGTCGCCACTGAGTCATTTTTCATATTTTTTTTTCGGCGACTTCAAATACATAAATTTTTCACGAGCTTGAAGTCTGGGACCAATAAAAATGACTTTTAGTTGCATGTTTACTGGGTCAAATTTAGGATCATTTTGCAGAAAAATATGATAAAAAATATATACCGAATTATAATAAAAAAAAATATAACTCGAGCAAAAAAGTCTAGAAAAACGCTTGTCTATTTTACATACATGTGTTTAGCTCCTTTTGCCCAAGTTTGGTGTCTGTGGAATGAAGCAGCTATTGTCTGTGTACTTTTAAAAAAGAGGTGTATTTTAAGTCGGTTCACATTTTCAATTCAAAATGGCCGCCTTTCCGTGTGTGATAGGGTGTGGTCCCCATTGGCTTTTTTGTTCATAAGCCCATACTGGATGTGTGTACCAAGTTTCATTTGCCTACAACAAACTAAAAATTTCACTTCCCATTGACTTTTTCCATTTTTTGGGACGTTGCTATGGCAACATATTTATAGATAGGGGGTGGTTGTCATTGGCTTTTATGCTCGTCATGACATAAGAGATGTGTGTACCAAATTTTATGTCTCTATGACAAACTAAATTCTTGGGTCCCATTATAAGTTTGTAGGGGGCGCTGGAGAGCCATTTCTAAAGATAACCCTTTTATTTACATATTTTTGTGTTCAGGTCATGAATGTGCACAAACGCCTTTTGGGTCCAACTCGATCCGAGAAGGCGTTTGAGAGTTAAGAGACGTTTTATTTTCACAAAAATGGCCACCTCGTTACAGGCTTGCCACACCCATACCCGATAAGATATCAATGACAAAGTTACAACTTTGGTTGGCATATGTGTCTAGATGATACTCACCAAATTTGGGGCCATTTAAATTAAAACACAATGATTTGCATCTTTCTGCGCAAGGGGTGCGATTTTAGTGGCCGCGCGTTTGACCCCACATGGCGGGCTTCCTGTGTAGTTTAGGGTGTGGCTGTCATAGACTTTTATATTTGTCCTAAGGTGTCCTATGGATGTACCAAGTTTCATTTTTCTACGTTGGAAAAAAGTTACTTTCACTTTCCATAGGCCCAATGTATTTTGACTTTTCTAGGGGTCGCCACTGAGTCATTTTTTGTATTTTTTTTTCGGGGACTTCAAATACATAAATTTTTCGCCGGGCTTGAAATCTGGGACCAATAAAAATGACTTTTAGTTGTACGTTTCCTGGGTTAAATTGAGGATCATTTTGCAGAAAAAATATGATAAAAAAATATATACCGAATTATAATTTAAAAAAATATAACTCGAGCAAAAAAGTCTAGAAAAACGCTTGTCTATTTTACATACATATGTTTAGCTCATTTTGCCCAAGTTTGGTGTCTGTGGAATGAAGCAGCTTTTTTCTGTGTACTTTTAAAAAAGAGGTATATTTTAAGTCGGTTCACATTTTCAATTCAAAATGGCCGCCTTCCCGTGTGTGATAGGGTGTGGTCCCCATTGGCTTTTTTGTTCATAAGCCCATGTTGGATGTGTGTACCAAGTTTCATTTGCCTACGACAAACTAAAATTTTCACTTCCCATTGACTTTTTCCACATTTTGGGACGTTGCTATGGCAACACATTTATAGATAGGGGGTGGTTGTCATTGGCTTTTATGCTCGTCATGACATAAGAGATGTGTGTACCAAATGTTATGTCTCTATGACAAACTAAATTCTTGGGTCCCATTATAAGTTTGTAGGGGGCGCTGGAGAGCCATTTCTAAAGATAACCCTTTTATTTACATATCTTTGTGTTCAGGTCATGAATGTGCACAAACGCCTTTTTGGGTCCAACTCGATCCGAGAAGGCGTTTGAGAGTTAAGAGACGTTTTATTTTCACAAAAATGGCCACCTCGTTACAGGCTTGCCACACCCATACCCGATAAGATATCAACAACAAAGTCACAACTTTGGTTGGCACACGTGTCTAGATGATACTCACCAAATTTGGGGCCATTTAGATTAAAACACAATGATTTGCATCTTTCTGCGCAAGGGGTGCGAATTTAGTGGCCGCGCCTTTCACCCCACATGGCGGACATCCTGTTAAGTTTAGGGTGTGGCTGTCATTGACTTTTCTGTTTGCCTGAGGTGTCCTATGGATATACCAAGTTTCATTTTTCTACGTTGGAAAAAAGTTACTTTCACTTTCCATAGGCCCAATGTATTTTGACTTTTCTAGGGGCCGCCACTGAGTCATTTTTCGTATTTTTTTTTTCGGGGACTTCAAATACATAAATTTTTTGCCGGGCTTGAAGTCTGGGACCAATAAAAATGACTTTTAGTTGTTCGTTTACTGGGTTAAATTGAGGATCATTTTGCAGAAAAATTATAATAAAAAAATATATACCGAATTATAATAAAAAAAAATATAACTCGAGCAAAAAAGTCCAGAAAAACACTTGTCTCTTTTACATACATGTGTTAAGCTCATTTTGCCCAAGTTTGGTGTCTGTGGAATGAAGCAGCTTTTTTCTGTGTACTTTTAAAAAAGAGGTGTATTTTAAGTCGGTTCACATTTTCAATTCAAAATGGCTGCCTTCCTGTGTGTGATAGGGTGTGGTCCCCATTGGCTTTTTTGTTCATAAGCCCATGGTGGATGTGTGTACCAAGTTTTATTTGCCTACAACAAACTAAAAATTTCACTTCCCATTGACTTTTTTCACATTTTTTGGGACGTTGCTATGGCAACACATTTATAGATAGGGGTGGTTGTCATTGGATTTTAGGCTCGTCATGACATAAGAGATGTGTGTACTAAATTTTATGTCTCTATAACAAACTAAATTCTTGGGTCCCATTATAAGTTTGTAGGGGGCGCTGGAGAGCCATTTCTAAAGATAACCCTTTTATTTACATATTTTTGTGTTCAGGTCATGAATGTGCACAAACGCCTTTTTTGGTCCAACTCAATCCGAGAAGGCGTTTGAGAGTTAAGAGACGTTTTATTTTCACAAAAATGGCCACCTCGTTACAGGCTTGCCACACCCATACCCGATAAGATATCATAAACAAAGTCACAACTTTGGTTGGCACACGTGTCTAGATGATACTCACCAAATTTGGGGCCATTTAGATTAAAACACAATGATTTGCATCTTTCTGCGCAAGGGGTGCGATTTTAGGGGTGCAGAATTGCAACCAGAGTGCAAAGCAGCGCTTTTGTTTAAGGTATGAGTACATGTGTTTGAAATGTTTTTAAGTTGATAAAATGCAGATGATGTAATTGACTTAATGTGACCTGTTTTTTATATTTTAGAGAACTAGAGACTTTTAGAGAAATAGAGAACGACACTCGAGGTGACTGCTGACACTTTCTCTTTGTTTCTGTGGCCCAAAGATGATTAGTTCAGTCTTGTTTCTGTTCAGTTGGAGAAAATTATTTTGCATCCACACATCAATCTGTTCGATGCAGTGACACAGTGAATGGATTGGTCCATTTTCACCTGCTGTGAGTGAAATGTAAATCAGTGTCATCTGCATAATTATGGTATGATACGTCACAGCTGCGTATTAACTGGCCTAAAGGAAGCATGTAGAGATTGAATAATAAAGGTCCCAAGATTGACCCCTGTGGAACCCCACATGTCAGGGTCATTTGGTCTGATACACAGTTACCAACCGAAACAATGTACTTCCAGTCTTCAAGATAGGACTGAAACCATTTAAGGGCAGTTCCAGTGATACCTATCCATTCCTCTAATCTTTGTGTCAGGATTCCATGGTCCACTGTATCAAACGCAGCACTCAAGTCCAACAGAACTAAGACAGAGACTTTGCCCGTGTAAATGTGTTAACAAGTGTCTCCTAGGTGGCTGCAGTGTTGTTTTATGCCCTTTGGACTGTATCGCATGTTTAATGCCTTGAACCTTGTCGTTGAAAAACAATGCAAACTCATTGCATTTAGTGATGGAAACTAATTCTGGAGGAAATGAGAGGGTTTGTTAATCTGTTCACTGTAGCAAACAGGACACGTGAGTTGTTACTACTGTTGTTGATGATTTCTGAGAAGAATATTTCTCTTTCTTTTTGCAAAGTTTGATTGAAAACATGCAAATTTTCTTCGTATACTTCATAATGAATTAAGAGTTTAAATTTACGCCATTTACTTTCGGCTTTTCGGCATTCCCTTTTCTGTGCCCTGACAGAGTGAGCATTGCTCCATGAAGCCTTCTGCCTCGTCCTGATCACTTTAACCTTAACAGGAGCAATGGTTTACATTGCATTACATAACATTTAAAACACTTGAAGTATAACTGCTGAGGTATTTTCAGTGCTGTGTGCTTTTAAAGTGCAAACATTCTAAAGTGCTAGAGTGCAGTGTTAAAGTGCTTTTCCAGGTTTTTCCGGGCTTTCCCATACAAACTGGCTGTTTGTTACAAGTCTAAAGAAGTTTAAAGAAGCATTCTATAAAGGGTGGCTGGTTTAACATTGTATTCACTCAGGGAGTTAATGTAGTTGTTTCATGTTGAAGAGCGATGTGGATGTACTGATGAAATATCCTTATTACGGCAGGATACACAAAGAAGCATTTTATGCTCACTACACGTATCCGCTGTGCACTGGCGGACTTGTTTCACCGTTTCACTACTTCAGCAGCAAAATCTTGACTTTCAGTCTGCCTTTGTTCCTCGCTGCATACAGGATCCCCTGTTTATCAGTGTAGTTAGGAAGTCTCGGCAGGAATGTTCGCAAGCCTTCTTTGCCGACCTGTCTCCTTAGAGGTCCCAAACAATGGACTCTTTATTAGTGATGGGTTGTTTGTGAATGTGTCGGCTCTAAATTTAAGTGAACTATTTCTTTTTCTTTTTTTTTTTCTATTTTAAGTGAACAAACCTCTGTCAACTTATCACCACCTGGTGGTGAGTTGGATCCGATGGCGGGGGAGAAAGCTGGACAGACTCGGCAGACCTAAACATACTATGAGAGTCTGTTGGGAACGTTTGGCCAAGTACCCTGTCAGACAGATCTTTAACTCCCACCTCCGGCAGAGCTTCGACCAGATCCCGAGGGAGGTTGGAGACATTGATGTGGAGGAGCAGCGGCTCTACTTTGGGCTCCTCCCGAGTGACCGAGCTCCTCACCCTATCTCCAAGGTAGCGCCCCGCCACTCTGCGGAGAAAGCTCATTTCGGCCGCTTGCATCTGGGATCTTGTTCTTTCGGTCATGACCCAAAGCTCATGACCATAGGTGAGAGTTGGAACGTACATTGACCGGTAAATCGAGAGCTTTACCTTACAGCTCAGCTCCTTCTTCACCACGACAGACCAGTACATCGACTGCATCACTGCAGAAGCTGCATCGATTTGTCTGTCAATCTCACGCTCCCTCCTACCCTCACTTGTGAACAAGACCCCAAGATACTTGAACTCCTCCACTTGAGGCAGGATCTCTCCACCAACCTGAAGGGGACAAGCCACCCTTTTCCGACTGAGAACCATGGTCTCAGACTTGGAGGTGCTGATCCTCATCCCAGCCGCTTCACACTCGGCTGCAAACCGTCCCAGTGCACACTGAAGGTCCTGGCTTGATGGAGCCAACAGAACAACCTCATCTGCAAAAAGCAAAGATGAGATCCTGTGGTCCCCAAACCAGACTCCCTCCAGCCCCTGGCTGCGCCTAGAAATCTTGTTCATAAAGATAATGAACAGGACCGGTGACAAAGGGCAGCCCTGCCGGAGTCCAACATGCACTGGGAACAGGTCTGACTTACTGCCGGCAATGTGAACCAAGCTCCTGCTCCGGTCATACAGGGACCGGACAGCCCTTAGCAAAGGACCCCGGACCCCATACTCCCAGAGCACCCCCCACACGAGGGACACAGTCGAATACCTTCTCCAGATCCACAAACAATCCACAATCCACAAACTCCCATAAACCCTCCAGCACCCTGGAGAGGGTATAGAGCTGGTCCAGTATTCCACGACCGGGACGAAAACTGCATTGTTCCTCCTGAATCCGAGGTTCAACTATCGGCCGCATTCTCCTCTCCAGTACCCTGGCATAGACTTTCCCGGGGAGGCTGAGGAGTGTGATCCCTCTGTAGTTGGAACACACCCTCCGGTCCCCCTTCTTAAAAAGAGGGACCACCACCCCGGTCTGCCAGTCCAGAGGTACTGTTCCCAACCGCCACACGATGTTGTAGAGGTGTGTCAACCAAGACAGCCCCACAACATCCAGAGACTTAAGGTACTCAGGGCGTATCTCATCCACCCCCGGTGGCACAGAGGAGCTTCCCAACTACCTCAGTGACTTCGGCTTGGGTGATGGACGAGTCCACCTCCGAGCCTCGACCTCTGCTTCCTCAGTGGAAGACGTGTCGGTGGGGTTGAGGAGATCCTCGAAGTATTCCTTCCACTGTCCAACAATATCCCCAGTTGAAGTCAGCAGATTCCCACCTCCACTGTAAACAGTGTTGGCAGGGCACTGCTTCCCCCTCCTGAGGCGCCGGACAGTTTGCCAGAATTTCTTTGAGGCCGACCGATAGTCTTTCTCCATGGCCTCACCGCACTCCTCCCAGACCCGAGTTTTAGCCTCCACGACCACCCGGGCTGCAGTCCGCTTGGCCTGCCGGTACCTATCAGCTGCCTCAGGAGTCCCACGGGCCAACCAGGCTCGGTAGGTCTCCTTCTTCAGCTTGACGGCATCCCTTACTTTCGGTGTCCACCACCGGGTTCGGGGGTTGCCGCTACGACAGGCACCGGAGACTTTACGGCCAGAGCTTCGAGTGGCCGCATCGACAATGGAGGTGGAGAACATGGTCCACTCGGACTCAATGTCTCCAACCTCCCTCGGGATCTGGTCGAAGCTCTGCCGGAAGTTAGAGTTGAAGATTTTTCTGACAGGGGGCTCGGCCAAACGTTCCCAACAGTACGTTTGGGCCTGTCGAGTCTGTCCAGCTTTCTCCCCCACCATCAGATCCAACTCACCACCAGGTGGTAATCAGTTGACAGCTCCGCCCCTCTCTTCCCCCGAGTGTCCAAGACAAACGGCTGGAGGTCAGATGAAACAACTACAAAGTCGATCATTGATCTCCGGCCTAGGGTGTCCTGGTGCCACATGCACTGATGGACACCCTTATGCTTGAACATGGTGTTTGTTATGGACAAACTGTTGCTAGCACAGAAGTCCAATAACAGAACACCACTCGGGTTCAGATCCGGGGGGCCGTTCCTCCCAATCACGCCCCTCCAGGTGTCACTGTCGCTGCCCACGTGAGCGTTGAAGTCCCCCAGTGGAACGACAGAGTCCCCGGTCGGAGCACTTTCCAGCACCCCTCCCAGAGGCTCGAAGAAGGCCGGGTACTCTGCACTGCCATTTGGCCCGTAAGCACAAACAACAGTGAGAGACCTATCCCCGACCCGAAGGCGCAGGGAAGCGACCCTCTCGTTCACCGGGGTGAACTCCAACACATGGCGGCTGAGCCAGGGGGCTATAAGCAAGCCCACACCAGCCCGCCGCCTCTCACCGCAGGCAACTCCAGAGTAGTGGAGAGTCCAGCCTCTCTCAAGGATTTGGATTCCAGAACCCAAGCTGTGCGTGGAGGTGAGCCCGACAATCTCTAGTCGGTATCTCTCAACCTCCCGCACAAGCTCAGGCTCCTTCCCCGCCAGCAAGGTGACATTCCATGTCCCTAGTGCCAGATTCCGTGTCCGGGGATTGGGTAGTCGAGGCCTCCGCCTTCGACTGCTACCCAATTCACTTTGCACCAGCCACCTTACGGCTCCTCCCGCAGGAGGTGGGCCCACGTGGCCGGGCCCCGTGGGGACGGGCCCCAACCCCGGGTCTGGCTCCAGGGTGGGGCCCCCGGTGGCGCCATTCCGGGCGACGTCACGGTCCTTGATATTCTACTATCCATAAACCGCTTTTTTTGGATAGTGGAATATCCATAAAGATAACGTTACACAAAAAGTGATAGGATTTTTTGTGATTGAACTCTAGAGCACCCGATATATTACACAATATGATTCCGACAAAAATGAACTGAACTTAATTCCATCACTGTTGTCGTGCACCCCCTGACAAGTTTGTTACTTACTTTGTTAGCTTTTCTACAGATATCGCAGAACATTTTTCCTCCTTCCCACCTCAGCCTCATAAACTCCTGTTCCCTGGCTTCAAACAACAAGTGTTAAAACAAAATGTTTCACTCTGGGCAATAGCCTACATAGACAATAGACTTTTGACCTGTGAGGACAGGCACCATAGGCTTCTCTTCCTCTGCAGCACTCAGACAGACATGTCCCAAAAAGTGGGCAGAAAAGCAGTTTTTTATTGCATTGAGCCTATCTCGCCTCCCAGTTACATACTTCATGTAGGGGAAATGGGTTCCCACCTGACGTGACAAGGATAATTATTTGCACACCAGCTGTACTGGCACTCACAGCGAGCCTATTTAAAGGGGCAGGTGTGTGTGATTACTGCATGATTTTTTTTATGTCCACAAAGCAGTGTCATTAGTGGTCTTGGCAAGAGTAAAACAAACTGAACGATCTACTTACAAGAGATAGGCTTTATAATATTTGCTGTCTTGTGCAGATGAGAGATGTGGTGTGCCTCTCTTGGGATGACTGAGCTTTCCTTTGAAGATCATATGAAGAATAAAAAAGAAAAATTCCCCGGGACTGTTTTGCCACAGACACGCACTGTGTGCTTTTACAAAAACGCTACAATTGGCTACAACCAGATCTATGCTTAGCATGTAACCTGTAGAACAAGCTGTGGCTTCTCAATAGAAAGAACTGCTAGGTTAGGTTATACTTGTTGTTTTCTGAGTGAAGAGACTCAGAAGACTGTGTCAATCTGAGAAAACACTCACATCCATCTCCCCCAGGTGAATGGGGAAGCATCATGTAAAGTGCTTTGGTTACCCGAGAAGGGTACATAAAAGAGCTATATAAACTAATACCATTTACCATTGAACGGTGCATTTAATAGGCTCCTGTGGGCGCAAGTACAGCTGGTGCGCCTTAAATAATTATTTACTTTACCCGTAAGGTGGGAATAAAACATGGAATATGTAGCAAACTAATCAACACATTCACTGGAAACATAGGCTATAGCTAAATGTTTACACTAAAATGAAAAACTTTAAATGCCACACAAACTATGCTCGTGGGTCAAGTCAACTTTATTTTATGTTCCGTTCATATAAAAATGTAATGCTCCTCATTTTGTCTCCAGCAATGGATAGATGTGAATCTAAAGTGGAATCCAGACGACTATGGAGGAATCAAGAAAATCCGAGTTCCATCCACAGACATATGGAAACCTGACCTGGTGCTCTACAACAAGTAACTGCTCTTTATTGAACCATATTTATTACATATTTATAACAAAAGCTGAAACTCTTCCTTGATTCACGACTTTGAATTGTATAATTGTGGAGTAGAGAGTCCAAACAGTTACTGTGAGTGTTTTGTTCTGATGAACAGAAACCTTTCTCTTTCAGTGCTGATGGTGATTTTGCTATAATCCATGAGACCAAAGTCTTGTTGGAGCACAACGGGATGATCACGTGGAACCCTCCAGCCATTTTTAAGAGCTACTGTGAAATTATTGTGCTCCATTTCCCCTTTGATCTCCAAAACTGTAGCATGAAGCTGGGAACCTGGACATACGATGGACTGTTGGTGGTCATCAACCCTGTGAGTTCAGTTAGCTCACACTGAACAAATGAAGAGGTTTTGGAAATGATAGTCTTAGGACAGAATCCTCCCCACTGTCTGCAAACTGCATGTACTTCCAGAACGAATTTAAAATCCCCAAATACCACCCGCCTTAACAGGCCTCTGTCAACTAGGGAAGAACTAAGTATGTACCCAGCAACCACTATTGTTCAAGAATCATTTATTACAGACATAAAGGATGTTTTAAAACATGTTTTATAACCAACAAATTTTACAAAATCAATTTAGCTATTTTTAGTATATTTTGGTCTAAAAATAGTGGTCAGCACTACAGTTCTTTTTATTCTTTTTTTTTTTTTTTGACTGAAAAAATATATAAATTTAACTTAAAATAGCTAGTGCAATGTTTTATTATTATGCAATGTGTCATAATTACTATCATTGAGTTGTCCCACCTGATTTGGCATCCTTTGTGCAGGACAGTGACCGGCCTGACCTGAGTAACTTTATGGAGTCTGGAGAGTGGGTGCTGAAGGACTACAGGAGCTGGAAGCACTGGGTCTACTACACCTGCTGCCCTGACACTCCCTACCTGGACATCACATACCACTTCCTCATGCTGCGGCTGCCGCTCTACTTCATCGTCAATGTCATTATTCCTTGTATGCTCTTCTCATTCCTCACTGGGCTGGTCTTTTACCTGCCAACAGACTCTGGTGAGTTCTGCTGCTGGTTTAGCACACTGCAGAAGAAAAGTACAAGAAATAGAAAAATGGTTTGGTTTACAATGTAGTTAGTTTTGGGTTCACTACCTTTTGCTGCATATTTCTAGGATTTAAGGAAAGGAAATATAAATGTTTTGGACCCCATGGGTGGAGTTGCCGTGAAAGAAATAAAAGGTGGCCTAATGTGTAAGAGCAATAACCACAAGGACTACTGTTGTTCACATCCAGACTGCTCTGCATTTGACCCTTTCTTACAGTTTCCTTGGCGTGGTTCTTGAGAACACTGATTTCTGAGACCATTTGGACTTTGCGGCTGAAACAAAAAGCCTTAGTCTTGTTTTCTGCCACTCAATCTGTTAAAATAATTGTTTGGTTTGACAGATGAGACGACAAAGACTGCACATTGTAAATTTAGAAATGGAAGACCGGTTGTAACAAATCAGACACATGCAACAATGGTACATGGTACATTGTTTAATAAGTTTACAACCCATGAAGCTTTTACAGCTGTACATTATGTCCCTCTCAGCTCCAGGCTCGTGGATGGACGTGTATTGAGCTGACATGTCAGTCATAGATGTGAATAGATGAAGTTTAGGTGTACATGTCACTGAGTGTACAGGACAGAGTGTCCTTGAACAATGATTAGATGTTGTGTAAAGTGATGTCTTTGTCTTGTTTGGATTAGCATGGCGCCAATAGGAGATACAGATAATAGGAGCTACAGGGGCGGCAGTAGCTCAGTGGGTAGTGCAGTCGTCCTTCAACCGGAAGGTAGGCTGTTCGATTCCCGCTCTCCCCACAGTTCATACTGTCGTTGTGTCCTTGGGCAAGACACTTAACCCACCTTGCCTCCAGTGGCTGTAACACTGGTAATTACATTAGAACAATGTAAGTCGCTTTGTATAAAAGCGTCAGCTAAATGAATAAATGTAACTGTAGATAAAGACATGAAGTCATATTTGTTTGTGGATAAGCATATGAACTGGAGCAGGAGTGAGAGCATTCAGCAATAATATAGAATTTCCTTGACACATCCTTTGAAAATGAGGTGATAACATTGTGCCTGGTGTTGCTCCATTCTTGGTTCATTTATGTCTTCTTTGGGTTTTCTTTTCACATGCTGTTATTTGAAGAATCCATTCCCCCAAAAACAGCCTTGTTAACTAGCTTACAGCTAAACATAGCAGTTAAACTATGCCTAGGGAAATGACAGCAGGTGACAGTCAAATATAAGTGGATCATTTACAACAGGTCCAGAGTCAGATTTGTAAATCTACAAGTAAATATACAATGACTACTGAGCACGTCTACAGTAATAAAATCAGGAAAGTGACACAGTAAAATGTCTCTTATTATTTGAGTGTACCATTAAAATATATGTATCCAATTATTTAAATAACTAAAAACAATGATGACACATTTTAGGTGTTCCAAATAAAAAAGTGTGTCATTTTAAAGAATTATGTACAGCAGCATATGTACTTTTCATGTACTTTAAAATGACACTAGAGATTGTGTAGGAAACTCTGATGCTGATGGATTATCCCACAGTCCAGTCACACATTTAAGCACCTTATTTCCATTTGTCTTTTTGAAACATTTCCAAACGTAGCTTTAAATTTGCATACGTGTCTGTAACGATAATTGTGTGTGCTTTCAGGTGAGAAGATGACTCTGTCCATCTCCGTCCTGCTGTCTCTCACTGTCTTCCTGCTGGTCATTGTGGAGCTCATCCCGTCCACGTCCAGCGCTGTGCCACTCATCGGAAAATACATGTTATTCACAATGGTCTTTGTCATCGCCTCCATCATCATCACCGTCATTGTCATCAACACACACCACCGCTCGCCCAGCACACACACCATGCCTGCCTGGATCCGCAAGGTTAACACATTTTTTATTTTTATTTAACCTTTATTTAACCAGGAAAGTCCCACTGAGATTAAAAACCTCTTTTTCAAGGGAGTCCTGGCCAAGAGGCAACAACATTTACACAATTATAAACATACAAAGAATAAGACGTTATGAAAAACAATTGCACATTATTGAGGCAGTCTCCATTGCTTTCAGCTTAGTTTTAAAAGTGTTTAAGGACAAGAGCTCAGTCAGTTTCCAGTCCTTCTGCAGCAAATTCCAAGCAAAAGGAGCCGAGTGGAAAAAGGCTTTTTTCCCCCAACTCAGTGCGAGCAAAAGGAACAGAGAGCAACAGCTGATCATTTGATCGCAGGGAGTAAGATTCAACACTTCTCTGTGTGATTAAAGTACAAATGTATGGAGGCAGTAATCCAAGCATAGCTTTGAAAATAAAAGTGTACCAATGTCCCTGCCTCCTACGGGCCAGAGAGGGCCATCCCACTCGTGAATACAATTCACAGTGATGCTCTACAGTTTGTACTGAACCTCAAAGAAGCATGATAAACCGTGTCCACCATTTGAAGACATATAGAAGAAGCATTTATATAAAAAAGATTATTTCAAAAGAAAAACACAAACTGATTTCCAAACTGATGGAATTTTTTTGGTTTTGATTGAAAGATTAAAAAGAATTGAAAGTGGCTCTGCTATAACATTTGCTGCCAACTTCAAAAAGTAAGGCTCCATTATGTCTGTTCCAGAGGGTTTTCTGTGAGCCTTATGCACTTCAAGGACAGTAAGAGGTGCAAATTTAAAAGGGTCTCCAGAAAACATTAGGGATTCTGTGCAAGGATTCATCAATGAAGTTCCTGCAATATCAAACAAGGAACCAGATGATAGAAAATGTTCATTAAAACAATTTACTTCTATCATAAACTGGGACTGAATCTTTAAAATCAAATGTAGGAAGAACCTGAGATATTTTATTCACAAAAAAAGACTTAATTACTTTCCAAGTTTATGTGGATCATTGAGGTTATCAGTGGTAACAGACAAAAAGTATTCAGATTTGGCCTTTTTGTTCAGAGAAGTGCATTTATTTCTAAGCTGTTTAAAAATAGACCAATCAAAGGAAGAATCTGTTTTTTCTTGCCTTGGCCCATGCTCTGTTACGCTCATGTTTGATATTAATTAATTAATTTATTTATTTGATTGGGACAGTGCATGTTAATGAACACATATGAGACACAAACACATGAATGTAAACATGACAGATTGTAGCTGTAGGCTCATTTCCATCCGTTGTCCCAACATTCACCAGAGCAACAATCACACACATTCATACACCAGTGCTGTGTCACTGGAGGCAAGGAGGGTTAAGTGTCTTGCCCAAGGACACAACGACAGTATGAACTGTGGGGAGAGCCGGAATCGAACCACCTACCTTCCGGTTGAAGGACTTCCGCACTACCACTGAGCCACTGCGCCCCATATCCGTCAGTTCTTGTGAAAACCAGGGTTTTTCTCGCCCCTTCACTCTGCATTTCCTTAAAGGAGCATGTTTGCATAAAACTTTCCTTAAAAAATGTCAAAGCTATCTCTATGTTTTCCCATTTCATCTTTGACAAATCATGAGGAAAAGCTTGTTTATTAAAATGTTTAAGATTTCTCTCACAAACAACGCGTGGTTTACATTTTGGAATTTTAGTATTTCGTCAGTCTACAACCCAGAGAAGAGAACTTCAAATCAATCAAAGTAGACTTTTCTGGGTTCTTAAGATTCATTAAGATGAACATATTTGAGACCAGACAAATATTTTAAATCAGAGGGAGTCTGGGGGCACTGCAGCTCAAGGCCAGGGTTTGGTTTCACATTTCCAGACAAAAGTAGAAGTGAGACGATCAACAATCTTTGTTTCACATTTGATTTTGACTCAATTCTTTGATACGTAGAAGCCAGGCATATACCTTCATTTAGTGAACAAGTAAAATAATTACACAAAGCAAAAATGCATTGAAGTTTCGGTAGGTCTCTCGGCAGAACTGGCAAAAAGTTTATGTCACGATCCAATTGAATCGGTAATTGCTCTGGTTTTATAAAAGGTATAGAGCAAGTGCCTCTGTAACAAACATTTTTAAAATTGAGGTGACTGTCCGAAGCTCTCCCCCAATGTGTCCAGGAACAGTTGCTCACTCCAGGATCCCAAATGCCCAATAGGCATATAAGAATAGTAAATAAGGCCATTTAGCACAAGAAAAGTAAATAGCACATAACTCCGTATGGGATACTCAGGGTGTACTCACACTAGGCACGGTTGCCATGAACCGGGCCCGAGTACGATTGTCCCCCCTCCCCACTCCCCCTCTGGCCTGCACTCACATAGGGTTTCAGCATTCGTGCCGGAGCACGCTTACGTCATTATGGTGCGACGGTTTTGGGATAAACAGGAAGAGCGGCGCTCTCTGAACACAATGGAGTCCATCGCTCTGTTTTATTTGTGGATAATTTTGTGTCGTTTGGTCCACGGTGGTCCACAGCCCTCTCACAGCCTGTTGTTAAACAGATTACATTTATTTTACATTTATTCATTTAGCTGACGCTTTTATCTAAAGCGACTTACATTGTTCTAATGTAATTACCAGTGTTACAGTCACTGGAGGCAAGGTGGGTTAAGTGTCTTGCCCAAGGACACAACGACAGTATGAACTGTGGGGAGAGTGGGAATCGAACCGCCTACCTTCCGGTTGAAGGACGACTGCTCTACCACTGAGCCACTGCCGCCTCAATTAGTCGCCTTAGTGGCGCGAAAATTTTCACGTAATCGTGCTGCTCGTATGAGGAGGTTTGCAAGGTACCAGCTGACTTATTAGTTTACTATGACTTATTTTTGTGCTGTTGTCAATAAATTCATATTGTTCATTTCAAGAACAGTGCAGGAGTTATTTGCGAATAACACACAAAACATAAGATGATGCCGAAAAAAGTTTTAATCATAAACTCAGGAGCACTTTTCACATGAAAAAAAAAAAAAACAGTACTTCACAGAACACGACCATGTGCAGTGGTGAAACAAAATAGGCTACCTATTCGAGGTCGAATTATAAAGTGTAGAGGTTTGAGGTAGTGTTAGGTTAAAGTGCATAGTAAATATATGCTACGGTATATTAAAAAAACGAGATAAAACTTAAATAACCCTTATAATGAAAGGCAACGTCCAAATACAATAACAACATAAAAACATGGACGTAAACAACTGTGCCTTTACAGGTTGCGATAAACATGTGTAGAGTTATTAAGCTCAGAGTAGGATGATGATGTCTCAGCATGGTAGGGATATTGCAGATGAGGAGGAAGAGTAGGAGGAGGAGTAGCAGCAGGAGGAGGTGCAGGAGGAGGAGCATGAGGAGAGGGCTGGTGACGAGAGGGCTGGTGACGAGAGGGCTGGTGACGAGAGGGCTGGTGACGAGAGGGCTGGTGAGGAGAGGGCTGGTGACGAGAGGGCTGGTGACGAGAGGGCTGGTGAGGAGAGGGCTGGTGAGGAGAGGGATGGTGACGAGAGGGCTGGTGAGGAGAGGGCTGGGTGAGAGGGCTGGTGAGGAGAGGGCTGGTGAGGAGAGGGCTGGTGACGAGAGGGCTGGTGACGAGAGGGCTGGTGAGGAGAGGGCTGGTGACGAGAGGGCTGGTGAGGACAGGGCTGGTGAGGACAGGGCTGGTGACGAGAGGGCTGGTGAGGACAGGGCTGGTGACGAGAGGGCTGGTGAGGACAGGGCTGGTGAGGAGAGGGCTGGTGACGAGAGGGCTGGTGAGGAGAGGGCTGGTGACGAGAGGGCTGGTGAGGAGAGGGCTGGTGAGGACAGGGCTGGTGACGAGAGGGCTGGTGATGAGAGTGTGAGGGAATCATGGCATCAAACAGTCTGTTCATGGTTTGCAGGAACATAATGTGTGTTTCTTGGCGTTCCTCCCTCTGCTGTTGCAGTCGACGCTCCTCCATCTGTACTTGAGCCTTCATCCAGTTATCAAGCATTTCTTTTTCTTGCTGGTAACGCAAGTGCTCCCCTTGCATGAATTCTTCATGCTGTTTTTTCTGCATATCTAGAAAGGCAGTCATCGTGTCACTCACTTCTACCTTTCTGTTTCTCTTTTTGCCTTGTTCTGAAGGTATTGTCTCAGTGTTATCTGATGTGTCCTGTGTCTCATCCCCAGTGTTTGAAGTGATTGTTGAGACCGATGTAACTACAAAAATAAAAGCAAAATAAACACAAAAGTTAATCATTTTAATAATAACATTTAACAAACATCCCTTATGTAAACTATTTTTTTCTTTTTGTAGTAAAACCCAGTTTTAACAACATACCCATGGTCAGTTTGGAAACCCAGATTTTACTACAGTAACCATGGTTTCTTGGTTGGATTCGTAGTAAAACCTTGCGTAATGTACTTTAGGGACATGCACATACTGATTTAACAGAATAGCTATCAAATGGAACTGCTATATATGTTAACGTTACTCACAGCTCTGTGATCTCTCCAGTCCTGTGCTCTCCGTATCAGATGAAGTAGAATCCAGCGATCTTTGTGGATGGGACTCCAGCACATTCGGTTGGCTAGAAGGTTTGCTGCCAATTATACTGTCGACAGCGTCATACCATTGAAATTTTTCCTTTTCTTCTGCAGAGCTGCCCGACTTACGGAGTGCATCACGTACCTTTAAATACTGTGCCCGCAGTTTTTTTACCTTCTCTCTACATTGCTCGGCAGTTCTTTGATATCCATGACGAAGAAGATAGTCACGGATTTTTCTAAATATATCAGAGTTTTTATGAGTTTTGTCCAGCTGCTCCTGTATGCTCTCATCTGCCCAAATTTACAACAAGCATTGCACCTCTGCCGTAGACCAAAGCGACCCTTTCCCCGCCATGTTGGTTTTGGAGCGTTGCAAAACCGTGACGTCATGCGTCCTGTTCCATGCTCCAGCACGGTTAGCGTTCACACTACATGCTAACCGCGCCCGAGTCCAACTGAACCGTGCTCTGGCCCACCTCTTCCAAGCGGGCCAGGGCCTACTAATCGAGCCGCGCCCGGGCACGGTTCGGAGCACTCACACTAGTCGAACGAACCGCGCTTTGGTGGTCAAACGCGCTCGGGCACGGTTCAAACTGGCTAGTGTGAGTAAGCCCTCAGATACTCCAGGCCGGTTAGCTGCAGGAGACTGTAGCGGGCTCAGGTCCAGGCCGGTTAACTGCGGGAGACTGTAGCGGGCTCAGGTCCAGGCCTGTTAACTGCAGGAGACTGTAGCGGGCTCAGGTCCAGGCCGGTTAGCTGCAGGAGACTGTAGCGGGCTCAGGTCCAGGCCGGTTAGCTGCAGGAGACTGTAGCGGGCTCAGGTTCAGGCCGGTTAACTGCAGGAGACTGTAGCGGGCTCAGGTCCAGGCCGGTTAGCTGCAGGAGACTGTAGCGGGCTCAGGTCCAGGCCGGTTAGCTGCAGGAGACTGTAGCGGGCTCAGGTTCAGGCCGGTTAGCTGCAGGAGACTGTAGCGGGCTCAGGTCCAGGCCGGTTAGCTGCAAAAAGCTGAGGCAGTCTCAGGCTGCAGCAGGCTAAAGCTCAGGCACAGGCCTGCTAGCCCTAGGGGATATAATCTTCCAATTTCAGGAACATAAACAATCCACATATGTTTGTCAAATAATCCATAAAATACTGACTGCCGTGTTCAACAGGAAAATAAAATGGTATAAAATCATTTAAAAACCTTTAAAAACATCAAAACAGAGACAAACACCTAACAAACAAAGGACATGCTGCCAAATAAATAACTCATCCATCCATCCATCTTCTACCACTTATCCGGGGGCCGGGTTGTGGGGGCAGCAGTCTAAGCAGATACGCCCAGACTTCCCTCTACCCAGACACTTCCTCCAGCTCTTCCGGGGGAATACCAAGGCGTTCCCAGGCCAGCCGAGAGACATAGTCCCTCCAGCGAGTCCTAGGTCTTCCCCGGGGTCTCCTCCCGGTGGGACATGCCCAGAACACCTCCCCAGGGCGTTGTCCAGAAGGCATCCGAAACAAATGCCCGAGCCACCTCAGCTGGCTTCTTTCAATGTGGAGGAGCAGCGGCTCTACTCTGAGCTCCTCCCATGTGACCGAGCTCCTCACCCTATCTCTAAGGGAGCGTACAGCAATCCTGCAGAGAAAACCAATTTTGACTGCCTGTATCCGGGATCTTGTCCCACAGCTCATGACCATAGGTGAGAGTAGGAACGTAAATTGACCGGTAAATCGAGAGCTTTGCTTTGCAGCTCAACTCCTTCTTCACCACGACAGACGGGTACATCAACTGCATCACTGCAGAAGCTGCACCGATCCGTCTGTCAATCTCACATTCCCTCCTTCCCTCACTCATGGCCTTTACTCAACACTCCAAGATACTTGAACTCCTCCACTTGAGGCAGGAGCTCTCCACTAACCTGAAGGGGACAAACCCCCCTTATCCTGCTGAAAACCAAGGCCTCAGACTTGGAGGTGCTGATCCTCATCCCAGCTGCTTCACACTCGGCTGCAAACCATCCCAGTGCACACTGAAGGTCCTGGTTGGATAAAGCCAACATGACAACATCATCTGCAAAAAGCAGTGATGAGATCCTGTGGTCCCCAAACCAGTGACTTCAGCTTGAGTGATGGATGAGTCCACCTCTGAGCCCTCGGCCTATGCTTCCTTAGTGGAAGACATGTCAGTGGGATTGAGGAGATCCTCAAAGTTTTCCTTCCACAGTCCAACAATGTCCCCAGTTGAGGTCAACCTCCAATGTAGAAAACAGTGTTGGCAGGGCACTGAACCACTCTTTGTCTGGCCCGTCAATTAGGACCTGTTTGCCTTGGGAGACGCTACCAGGGACATTTAACCCCCAACAACATAGCTCCTAGTTGAATTCGGTCACTCATAGCCCTCTACCACGAGAAGGTGGCGGTTGAAGGAAGGGTAAATAAATAACAATATTAACCCTTTCTTATATTATTTTATTTGTGGCTCCTTATTTTGCAGGTCTTCATCGAAACCATCCCAAACATGATGTTTTTCTCTACAATGAAGCGTCCGAGTCAGGAGATCCGGCAGAAGAGGTTGTTTCCCACCAACATGGACATATCAGACATCTCAGGCACGGCTTGGTGTTCACAGCACTTCTGCATAAATCATCATATTGGATATTAACAGAGCAAAAAAACTACCTTAGATACTGTATCATAAAGCAATTAGCTTCTTTAGTGCACACATATACTTGATGTCAATTGCTAGATTAAAGGCGTTACTGTCTTGTATGGGTGCATAAAACTGGTCTATACTGTATTTAGTAGTTTAAGGGGGGCACAGTGGCTCAGTGGTTGTCCTATAACCAGAAGGTTGGTGGTTTGATTCTCGCTCTCCCTAGTTCATACTGTCATTGTGTCCTTGGGCAAGACATTTAACTCACCTTGCCTCCAGTGTCTATGGCACTGGTGTGTGAATGTATGGGTAAATAGAACCTTGATGTGAAGTGCTTTGAGTGTCTAGTGCTATATAAAATCCATGCCATTTATCATTGTCAGTTAACATACAGTAAACATTAAATCAGTGATTTAACACACAGACTATTGTTTGTATTTCCACCTGTACAGGTAACCCCACCCCCACCAGTGTGACCTACCAATCTCCCATCACAAAGAACCCGGACGTCCGCAGTGCCATTGAAGGAGTCAAGTACATTGCTGAGACCATGAAGTCAGATGAGGAATCAAACAATGTAAGTACACAAGTGTAGATGTACAAACACTTTAAGGTGTGGAACCATTACACACTAGATACAAGGAATCACCAAGAGTTGAGCCAGTCGAAGTTCAAGCTCATTTTATAATTTTTTTTTTTTTTTTAAACAAACTTGTTTGTTCGGTAAAACCATTTTTCATAACAGAGGCAAAATTATTCAACCATATAAAAAAACTTTGAAGAACAAAATTTTGTCTTCTCGGTTCCTGTCTGCAGGCTGCAGAGGAGTGGAAGTTCGTGGCCATGGTTTTGGATCACATTCTGCTGTGCGTCTTCATGGCTGTGTGCATCATTGGAACACTGGCAGTGTTTGCTGGAAGACTGATTGAG
>CM044552.2:33240250-33295250 GCA_024416835.2 Perccottus glenii | reverse complement strand
TATTTATTTTTACCCAAATTGATTAGATTACTGCAGTAATTGCCACTAAACTTAGCCATGTTAGTTTTTGCCATTTTAGTCAATATTTACTATATTTACATTGCAGTGCACAAGAACATGAAGGGAAACATGATTCGAGCAGATTATTAAAAATAGTAATAAACGCATGTCTTGAAGGGTTGAGGAAATAAAAAAGTTTAGATATTATATATAGAGTTATAATATTTAATTGAAAGTGTTTCAACATACCTCCAGCTGGTCTGGGGTAAAGGCGGGGCCCAGGTAGTGGCCCCTGGATGACTGAGGCAGACTCTGGGGTTCCCCCTGGAGTGTCAGAAGGTCAGGTTTAATAAAGGCACTTTCACCTCACAATAAAAATAACCAAACACTGTGTCCCTGACTCTAACGGATAGGCTAAGTCTGGCTTCTTCAGGCAAAACCACAGGGGTCCACAAATCAAAAACACTCAATAGAAAACAATGAGAAAACAAACTTTTTTATTTTATTTTTTTATAAAAAGGGAATAGGTCCAGAAACACAAAGATGTCTGGATTGAATTTAGTTTGTGAAAAATAAAGCAACATGATAAAATATACAGTATATATATATTTAGAGCTGATTCTTAAAGCAGCAGGGCTAGGGCTCCAACTCCTGTGACTCGTAAAGAATAAGTGAGAGAAGAAGAATGAATGAATGTGACTTACCCAAAGGGTATCCTCCTGGTGACCCTCCAGGTGCAACTGAGGGAGTCACTGGTGCTGGTCCCAAGGACATGGCCCTCATTTCCACTGACCTCTGTCGAATGACTGATGACACACTACTAATCATTAATCTTTCCACTACTGTATTTGACTGAAAGAGCACAATGTGAGAGCTAAGCCCCCCTCTGCCATTAGCTCTACTAAAACAGATTTACAGGCCTGTACTAAAAAATAACCCAAAGGTTTAAAAATTGACTGCATTTTTTTAATGTTCTAAAGCTCAAAAAGGCCATTTAACTGTAAAAGTGCAAAAATAGTAAAAAATCCTGGCCCTGCTTATTTATACATTTATATTATTTTATGATGAATGAATTTGTAGTGGGGCATGACTGTGTGTTATAAGTTTTTTATTGTATTGTGCACTAAATTCCCAATTGTGCCCAATTTAATTATCTCTACCTTTTAAAAGCAGAGTTTTTAAAGGGGCAGGAGATGTGTGTGTAATGTAAAGATATCATATCAACCATACCTTGTCCTGGTTGAGGAGAAGACTCCAGCTTCTGTCATCAAACAAGAAAATCAGAAAATCAGAGATCATATGACCAGAAAAACTGAACCCAATCCAAACTGGGATGGGCACTTACATGTTTTTTGTTTGCCTCAGGGTCAAAGCGCTCCAGAATGTCTTTGGCGGTTTTGTATGTCTCCGTTTCCATCACTTCGTCTAACTTTCATCACAAACACAGAAACTGGTCAATGAGAATTTCCCATAGCAGCAATAAAAAAATAAATAAATATATATATATATATATATATATATATATATATATATATTAAAAACTTACTATTTTTCTTTTGGAAGTTTTCAATTCCTCCAGTTTATCATCTATTATAGATACAAACAGAATATTTAAGAGCGCTGTTTTCCTGACCAATATTATTAACTTAATATTAACTAGTATCAGCAGCAGTAGTTATAGAGCTATAACCCTGTGTCAAATGTGTTGGAGTTTTCTGTTTTGTCTTATTCCAATAATTGTTGTGCTGTTTCTATTCATCATTGCATTGTTTTGGACAATAGTCCAAAACAATGTTAGGTGTAGAGATAATCAATTTCATCACATTAGGGGCTAGAATTTTATGACATAAAACACAAAGTGCTTGGCGAATGGTCATTTTCAGGGCTTGTCCAGAGCTGGCACAGTTTTCATAAAGGCTGGCTTTTTTTTAAATTGCAGGCCAAACAAGATAAACTCACAAATTATTAGGCCAGAGCCGGTGATGACCGGGAGGGCCTATTGTTTTTGCTCGGATTTTTTTTTTTTTTTCTTGTGACAATATGATCCTAAATTTGACCCAGTGAACATGCACGAAAAGTCATTTTTATTGGTCCCAGACTTCAAGCTCGGCGAAAAATTTATTTATTTGAAGTCGCCGAAAAAAAAAAATACGAAAAATGACTCAGTGGCGGCCCCTAGAAAAGTCAAAATACATTGGGCCTATGGAAAGTGAAAGTAACTTTTTTCCAACGTAGAAAAATGAAACTTGGTACATCCATAGGACACCTCAGGGCAAACAGAAAAGTCAATGACAGTCACACCCTAAACTTAACAGGAAGTCCGCCATGTGGGGTGAAACGCGCGGCCACTAAAATCACACCCCTTGCGCAGAAAGATGCAAATCATTGTGTTTTAATCTAAATGGCCCCAAATTTGGTGAGTATCATCTAGACACATGTGCCAACCAAAGTTGTGACTTTGTTGTTGATATCTTATCGGGTATGGGTGTGGCAAGCCTGTAACGAGGTGGCCATTTTTGTGTAAATAAAACGTCTCATAACTCTCAAACGGCTTCTCGGATCGAGTTGGACCCAAAAAGGCGTTTGTGCACATTCATGACCTGAACACAAAAATATGTAAATAAAAGGGTTATCTTTAGAAATGGCTCTCCAGCGCCCCCTACAAACTTATAATGGGACCCAAGAATTTAGTTTGTCATAGAGACATAAAATTTGGTACACACATCTCTTATGTCATGACGAGCATAAAAGCCAAAGACAACCACCCCCTATCTATAAATGTGTTGCCATAGCAACGTCCCAAATATGTGGAAAAAGTCAACTAAAAGTCATTTTTAGTGGTCCCAGACTTCAAGCCCGGCAAAAAATTTATGTATTTGAAGTCCACGAAAAAAAGATACGAAAAATGACTCAGTGGCGACCCCTAGAAAAGTCAAAATACATTGGGCCTGTGGAAAGTGAAAGTAACTTTTTTCCAACGTAGAAAAATGAAACTTGGTACATCCATAGAACACCTCAGGGCAAACACACACCCTAAACTCAACAGGAAGTCCGCCATGTGGGGTGGAATGCGTGACCACTAAAATCGCACCCCTTGTGCTAAAGGCTTTTCATCTAAACAGCTCCAAATTTGGTGAGTATCATCTAGACACATGTGCCAAAAAAGTTGCTGGGGAGACCTGGCCCAGGTATCTCCAGCTCCACCTGACCACACTGCAGCAGACAGGTGTCTATAACCGCTGAAAGAGCTGGTGCACATGTACAGTATGTGTAAGTGGAGGGTAAAACATTAAATTTACTTATTTATAAAAACATTGCTCTCTTCTTCCTGGAACTACCCTGCCACCAAAAAGCTGAAGATAAGTGTAACACTACATTACAAGTGTTAGAGCCTGTAACAGGGGTTTAGTGCTACTGCCTCAAAGTCTGGATGGGCTGTTATGCAGCCGACTCACCAACCTGTCACACCTGTGCATTACCTACAACATGAGAAACAATGTTTATCACTACTTTGTTGGGATGTAAATATTATATTTGGTTAGAGTTGTGTCTTTTTTGCATAATACTTATTAAATTAACTGGACTTGACACTGGTCTTATTTCATAGCTATACCTTGGGTATCTATAACACATTCTCTCCCAGGACCAGTGAGCTGCAGGTGCACAGGTGAGACACCTGTTGAGACAAGAGTTTTTTAACAGTTGTAGAGGGAGACTTGAAATCTCTGTTTTGTGTAATTAACACTTATTACCAAAACCAAACTAAATGCATAGGTTTGCAATTTCTGAAACTTTGTAAGCATTTGCTAAGCATTAGCCTAAATTAGACAATGCTAACGTTTTATCACTGGCTCCATTCTCTCTTGTGCTGCAAGACTTCGCTCTTTAACTTTGGGAGTTGTTGAGACCGCGGTTTGAGCCAGCGGCACAAACTGATAAGGCTCTAGCCCTGTGTGCACAGAAATGTCCTCCACTTAGAAGGACCGCTCCGTAGCAAAGCTACTAGCTTCCTTCAAGTCTACATCTTTGTGAGTCTGACAGCTGCTGTCAATCAATCCGTCACTGTGTCTCAGGTTCACGCCCCCGCTGAGCTCCGCCCTCGGTTCTTCCCCTCTGTCTCTGCTGGGCTCTGCCCACTTTTCCAGCATTTTTCAAATTTTGTGAATGGGTGGAGTTAGGCTCTGACCAGGGCTTTAGTTACACTTTAAGTCAATGTGCGTTAAGCCCGCCCCCACATAAAAACAGGGTCAGGAACAATGATAAAAAATGAAACGTAAACGTAACTTGTGACTTGAAAAAACAGGGAAAGAATTTGTGAAAATATTTTCTTTGGTTACGGTTATAGGGTTAGAGTTAGAATTCTTTTTTATAATTTTTTTTATTTTGGTTACAGCTCCAAGTTTATATTTACAATTTTTTTTTGTTTACGTTCAAGCTGACCCTAGATTGACGTCATACTCAGTCTTCACTCAGGAATGATATAGAACTGCTCTCATTTGTCTTATCAGCTCATAAACACACTCCAGTGGGTAAACACTCGGTAACTGCACGCGCCGTCAGTCCGCCTCGTCCAGCTCAGCTCAGTACAGTCCAAACACGGCTTGCTTCATCCGTTAACGTTCAAGTCCGTACTGCTGTCTGACAAACGCTCTGTTTAGTGTCCTGCTGTAATCAGGTGGATGTGAGCATGGGCCTGAGATGAGAAAGACCGGGACTCACTTACAGTGGGGATCAAAAGTTTGGGCACCCCAGGTAAAAATTGTTATTAATGTGCACAAAGACGCCAAGAAAAGATGGAAAAATCTCCAAAAGGCATAAAATGACAGATTAGACATCCTTATAATAAGTCAAAAAAAGTTAGATTTTATTTCCATCATTTACACTTTCAAAATAACAGAAAACAAAACAAATGGTGTCTGCAAAAGTTTGGTCACCCTGCAGAGTTAATACCTTGTACTGCCCCCTTTGGCAAGTATCACAGCTTGTAAACGCTTTTTGTAACGAGCCAAGAGTCTTTCAATTCTTGTTTGAGGTATCTTTGCCCATTCTTCCTTACAAAAGTCTTCCAGTTCTTTGAGATTTCTAGGCTGTCTGTCACGCACTGCTCTTTTAAGGTCTATCCATAGATTTTCAATTATGTTGAGGTCAGGAGATTGTGAAGGCCATGGCAAAACCTTTAGTTTATGCCTCTTGATGTAAACCACCGTGGATTTTGAGGTGTGTTTAGGATCATTATCCATTTGTAGAAGCCATCCTCTCTTTAACTTCAGCTTTTTCACAGATGGCATCAAGTTAGCATCCAAAATTTGCTGAAATTTTATTGAATTCATTTTTCCTTCTACTCGTGAAATGTTCCCTGTGCCACTGGCTGCAATACAACCCCAAAACATGATCGATCCACCCCCATGCTTAACAGTTGGACAGAGGTTCTTTTCATTAAATTCTGTGCCCTTTCTTCTCCAAACATACCTTTGCTCATTCCGGCCAAAAAGTTCTATTTTAACCTCATTGGTCCACAGAACTTGTTTCCAAAATGCATCAGGCTTGTCTATATGTTCATTTGCAAACTTGCTTTAACTTCCACTGTTCCTGATGACTGCCATTTCTTAATTACATTCCGAACAGAGGATATTGGCATCTGAAAACGCTTTGCTATCTTTTTATAGCCTTCTCCTGCTTTGTGAGCGTCAACTATTTTCAGTTTCAGTTTTCTAGACAACTGCTTAGAAGAACCCATGGTGCTGATTGTTGGGGCAAGGTCAGATGAGTCTGGACATTTAAAACCTTTGAGATTGACATCACCTGGTCTATCCAGATGATGATTGAGAACAATCCATGACACTGTCAGGTCCTAGCTTGCCAAAGGGGGCAGTACAAGGTATTAACTCTGCAGGGTACCCAAACTTTTGAAGACACCATTTTTTTATTTTCTGTTATTTTGAAAGTGTAAATGATGGAAATAAAATCTAACTTTTTTTGACTTATTATAAGGATGTCTAATCTGTCATTTGATGCCTTTTGGAGATTTTTCCATCTTTTCTTGGCATCTTTGTGCACATTAATAAACATTTTTAGCTGGGGTGCCCAAACTTTCGATCCCCACTGTAAGTCTTCAGCTCCAGAAAGGAAATGTTACTAGAACCAATCCAGTTGGATTTTTTTTTACGAGTTATTTATTAATTTATTTTAACAAAGCATAAGCCTATACAATATAATTTTTAATGTATAATTGAATTATAAATATACTGTACGTTTATTTAATTTTTTTTATTTGTATTTGGACTAGAATTATCAATACATTTTAGATACATTCTTTATATTTTAGGAGTTATATATAGTCATTATACAAGAATAAAGCCCTGCCACTGAGTGGTATGGTCTGGTTCAGCAGGGTTTTGGTTGGAACCTGAGGTTACAACCAATTAGGGCTGGGAAAAAAATCGATTTGATTTAAAAATCGAGTTGGTAGGTCAAATCGATTCATATTTTCAAAAAATCAATTTTTTAGATTTTTTTCTAATGGTGTTACTGTTTACATGTTCAATTCAACTAAGAGTTACCTCAGAATTTTTTGTTGTTTTATTATCCAAATTATTTATACTGTATTTGTATAAATATAGCTGTTTGACAATCTTTGTTGCACACTTGCACAGTGACTTTTCAGTTAGAGAAACAAAGGTTTGCCTTTGCCATTTTGTTTATGTTGATGCACTTTAATTAAATACAATAAATATATACATTTAAAATATATTTACAGTTCACAGTTATTTTGTTTTAAAGGGGGGGGGGGGGGGGGAATCGAATCGTGAATCGTAAATCTAGTTTTTTATAAAAAAAATCCCAGATTTTTTTAGGGGAACAAATCGCCCAGCTCTACAACCAATGGAGTTCTAAAGAAGAAGATGCAATTATAAAAAGAATATAACTTACTATTACTCTCTGTTCGTTTAGAAAAAAGGAAAATGAAGAGCTTCCTGATCAAACACACCCTGGTGACAATCAGAACAAAGAGAGAAATAAGTTCTTATCTTCAGTTACTCTAAGTTATAAACATATATTTGTCTTTTTTTCCTTCTAGAAACTGTGGATACTCACAGAACTGGATATGCAAAAAAAGGCATGACCAAGGTGAGCTTGTGCAGCCACTGTTCTGGCAGAAACACCCAGTAGACCAGCAGTGAGGTCAGCAGGTACAGAACTGAGGAGTACATGAGCAGACGGCCCACCCATAACTGTGCACACACAACAAACAGATGCATAAAGAAGAGAAGATGAAGGAAATGACTCCATGTCTTTATGTTGTGACAGCTTTACCTTCTGTATACACTGATTTTTGGCCTGAAACGCCATCAGTTCTTTGATTTCCTACGATGAAGACATAGAAAAGTAAAGAATTAAAATAAATATTTCAAAAGGAACCTCTTTTAATGTTAGATTTTTCAGCGTTAGATACCTTGTCCAGAGTCTCCAGTTGTTCAATTCTAGTTAGTTTTGTCTATAAAAGACAGAGAACATTATTATATTCCGTATTCCACACATAAAACATAACAATGATCAAACTTACTGGTAAATGACAGACACTGCTGTTAGAGACTATTCACTAGGGATGCACCGAAATGAAATTCTTGGCCGAAGGCCGAATACCGAACGCGGTGTTTCACATTTTTTCCATTTATTTTGCCAATTTTTTCAACATTACAATAATTAAATAGTAAAAATTTGCTTTTTACTATTTTGTGTTGCTTTTAAGATAAAAAAAATCAAATAACAAAAATAAAATTTCAAAATAATTATTTAACTAACAATGAGCAATACATTTGTTATGGTATTTATTAATCTTCCTTAATGTAAGATAATAAAAAAATATTTAGTTCATGTTAGTATGAGTGCATTCACAATTTTAACAAATAGGCCTACCACTTTTGATACTTTTTTAATTCAAAAATTACAAATGTGATACTTAATTTTAATACTGTATTAGTAAATGTTAACATTAAGATTAATAAATGCTTTTAATAAGGGTTTTTCATTGTTAGTTAATGTTAAAAAATAGAAACTACTTATAAAGTGTTACCATAATCCAAAATATAAATAAAATCCTAAATTAATTTCCCATACAAGTAGCCTACCTGCGTGCCATCTGCGCCAGGTCAGGAAAGCGGCATGTCAGACAGCGAGACTGTGCGCGGCTCTACGTATTTTGGCCCTTTAGGCTTGCCATACGGCTCATGTGTAGTACGAGCCCGTTTACTCTCTGCGCTGTTTTCATCTCCTGCGCTGTGCATCACCTAGCGGCTTTCCCAAATCCAACTCGGCCTGGATCATTTCTCGTGTGCGCACCTTTTTTCCCAACATCCAAGTAATGATCTTTATATCGTGGATCAAGCACAGTCGCGATGCTGTACAGGGGTTCTGAGTCCGCCTGACTAAATCGTGTGCTGACAGCTTCTAAGAGCGCACTTTTAGTAGTTTTCACTCCGTGGTCTGTTTCACTTGAAGTACGTTTTTGCAGATGCACCCCGTCTGGACAATTCAGCAGAACAATGTCTGCAAACGGCCGTTTTTGCCTCTTTCTCTGACACTTTAAAGTGCTTCCACACTGCTGACATGTTTGCTGCATAAAGCCCGCGCCTCTCACTCTACGCGGGTTATTTGATTGCTTCATTAAAAACGTCATTGTTCGGCAAAATTTATTCGGCCTTTTTACTTATTCGGCTGCCGAACATTCGGTGCATCCCTACTATTCACATATTGAAATTAAATTCTTATTATGTATTATTCCCTCAGTGAGTTCACTCACTCAGCAGATGATGGAAAATACTAGTTTGGTTTAACCCTCGGGAACCTCTCAGGCTCTAATTCCAGTTATACAGAAATAATGTCCCTGTGTTGATACAGCCCGTCTAATCTGCCGTACATGAGCATCCCTCCTACTGTGAACGTATATGAGGGGGGAGGGAGAGGGGCGGAGGGAGGACAGAGAAGCTTTAATATCCGTAAACAACGGTTGGCTCATGGTAGGTCTGTGGTTGGTACTACTCCATCTCTGAGTGAAGCCAGTTGTGTTGTTTTTGCATCTTAGTGATCAATGCCTCAGCCGTGTGCTCCTGATCCGTGCCACTCACGTTCTTTTATTTGTCAGCATGCTCTAAGTCTCTACACTCAGTTCAGATTCTTAAACACAGACTAAGCACACAGCAGTACTGCTGACTTCAGTAAATGAAGTCCATGCCTGGTTTTTAAGTTCTGCCTCACTCTTTCTCTTTTTAATCTGAGGTGACATAATTGTATGCTAACAGTATTGACACATCTTTGTGAGTCTGACAGCAGCTGTCAATCAATCCGTCACTGCGGGTCTCCGGTTCACGCCCCCGCTGAGCTCCGCCCTCGGTTCTTCCCCTCTGTCTCTGCTGGGCTCTGCCCACTTTTCCAGCATTTTTCAATTTTTGTGAGTGGGTGGAGTTAGGCTCTGACCAGGGCTTTAGTTACACTTTAAGTCAATTGGCGTTAAGGGTCAGGAACAATGATAAAAAAATGAAACGTAAACGCAACGTGACTTGAAAAAATAGGGAAAGAATTTGTGAAAATATTTTCTTTGGTTACGGTTATAGGGTTACAGTTACAATTCTTTCCAATGCATTTCCTGTGTTTGCTAACCAGTCAGCATTGCCATATACATGACACACAGACAGCAATTTAAGTACCTTCAAAATAAAAGTATCATGATTGTATTATTGGATTCATTTATTTTTTAACACTGAGCCCTAACACTAGCCTCCTGAGGGCCGGACAAGGTTGGGGGCCCTGATGTGGCCCTTGGGCTGTGAAATGCCCAGGTCTTGTCTACACTGTAAATGCAATGCACTGCAATGTATTTAACATCTCCTCAAACTGTCTCCAATTTAACTTTTAGAGGCAATAAAAATCTGGGGCCTGTTTATGTATTAGCAATTAATTAACTATGAAAAGTATTATAAATTAAAACCAATATCTTAAAACTGGCCAAATAAAACCAGAGACAAATTTGAGTTTTCTTTTGTGTAAATCAGTGGCAGAACTAACATCTTGAATGTATTTGATCCATGCTGATAGAATCCATTTAAATATAAAATAAACTTACATTTGACTTGGTAATGAGGGCTCCCATCTTTATCACTGATCTGCTCCTGGCTCCTTTGATTTAATGTGGGAAAAAATTAACAATATTTAAATGTGAAAATATGAGCTGCATTTATTATACTATAATCCACATGGACTTAAATGAACAGAAAATATCAACAATAAACATGTGAACAAACGCAGAAAAGATCAGTGACTGCAAAATGCAAACTTCAGAAAAAACATATTGCAGCTGTTAATCTATAACAGAACCAGTTTCTTTAAACAAAACCTTTAAACAAAACCTTTAAACAAAACGAGACAGAAGTGTGGTCTTGAGTCTCTGGAATGAGTCTTGAGGTTTCTGATTTTTCTTCAAGATCAAAAACGTGTCCATCGAATAGTCTTGTTCTACTGTTCAATGTGCCCTGAGTTTATTCTGCACACTGAGGTTTGGAGTGTTTGTGGATGCATCTTAACCCTGGTTCACTGAGCTAATATCAGGTAGGCTAATAGCCCATTTTTAGAGAACAGAAGAGGAAATACAATTGCAAGTTCACAGCTCAATTTAGTTTTATAATTACAGTTTTTCTCATTTGCTAAGACACACTAAATGAAACTGGGATCCGCTTGATCTTCATCATCACATTATTAGCACAGCAGAAGTCTTCTCTTGCAAATGTTTTAACACTTTTTCATTTGTTTCACTCATTTTTCACACCCTTTTTCAAAACAGTTACCACAGATCTGATTGAAAGGCCCCAAACTCTATTGGATTCACTGTGTTGAACAAAAGAAAAAAATCTATTCACAGCTGATAGAAACTACTTGCATAATTATAAATCTCTATGCACCTGTGTGAAACTCATTTGCACAACTCTTCAATCAGCAATCAGTCCTCATCCATCTATAAAAGATGCCACCTCTGTGTTGCTATTTGCAAATATGGATCAAAGAGGCCATAGGCACGGAAGGAGAGTAAAAGGCCATGGCAGAGGGGCCCGAGGAAGAGGAGTCTGTATGCGTGGTGGAGGAGCTGCAGCAGCAAGAGGACAAAATCAAGCTCAAGTTTCAAATGAAATTCGGGCAACAATTATTGACCATGTCATCAATCATGGCTTGTCCTTTAGAAATGCTGGACAAAGGGTCCAGCCCATTCTGAGTCGGAGCACTGTGGCATCTATTGTCAGGCTTTTTCGGAATGAGAACAGGTAATTCACAGTGTTACTGTAATGTATAACACTGTGTATTTCAGCTTTACTGTATTGCCCTGTTAGCAGAACAAACTGTGTCTACAGTAATGCAGATGTTTTATCAATCCCATTTATGTGACTGTCATACAGTAATGTCAATTTTGACATGCTTTTTGCTTTTACTTTATAGAATCCACACATTGCCACACTGGTGGCTGAGGAAATATATTTAGTATTGAACAGGAGTCTGCCATTGTAGATATGGTAGTGGCAAACTATGCAATCAGACTGCGTGAAATCCAGGCAGCAGTAATTGCAGATCAGGGAGCATTTCGAAATATAAACAGTGTGAGTTTGGCAACTATAGATCGAGTCCTTAAACAACACCATGTCAGAATGAAGCAGCTGTACAGAGTTCCATTTCAAAGAAACTCTGACATGGTAAAGGAGGCACGATTCCAGTATGTGCAGGTACAGATTTGTTTTGGAATACCTTGTTTACCATAGTTACATGCGACTGGAATATATATATATATATATATATATATATATATTTCTTCTTTTTTTTTTTTTTTTTTAAAGGTATTTCCACCCATAAGTTTCCTTTGGTAGCTTTTTTTTCCAGTATCCATTTGAGTTTGTAAAGTATCATATTTCATAATGATTTTGTATTTTGTTGTCCATTGTGTAATGATTGATTGAAAGAATAAATTAATTTGACCACAAGTTGTGGTGTTTGATGGAAATATTTGCTTATGTTGCATGTTTTTAATGTTTTGTGAGTGTTAGAGCATTTTGCTAACAAAATGACTCATTTTGGCCATTGAGCTTCAGTTTTATCCTGTGTGTTAACGGTTTTGAAAATGCGATGTCAGAGTGGGCAAAAGAGTTTAAGCAATCGAGAAAAACTGTAATAACATCCTAAATGACCAACCTCTAACCTCAATAAACCAACTAAAAAAGAAAGTGCTTTACCAGGTTTGCTCTTCTGTGCTGTCTTCTGCCCTTTTCTTCTTCTTCTTTGTGTTATTTAATGGAAAGCAGCATTCAACGTAAAAGGTGCACTTCCGCCACCTACTGTATTGGAGTGTGAACCACAGTTCCATAATTTCCCCCGAAATATTTGAGTCATATGTACATTCCATGTAAATTTATAATTCATCCACACAACCAGGAACTTAAATTCTTTAACCTGCTCTATTACTTGATCATACATTGAAACAGTTGCATTAAATCTTAATTTCCTCATTACGCTTTTGTCTTTTCCACAGAAAACTTAAACTGTTTGCTTGTAATCGGTGTGTGTGAATAAAAAATCTGTGTGTTTCTGTGCCTCTGACAGACCCTTGCATCTTTCATCCAGTTTTTCTGTATGGAAAAAGCAAAATAACTGTCAAAGGTCCTGTGGGGAAAGGTAATTTAACT
The DNA here is from genome assembly GCA_024416835.2 of Perccottus glenii. Taxonomy (NCBI): domain Eukaryota; kingdom Metazoa; phylum Chordata; class Actinopteri; order Gobiiformes; family Odontobutidae; genus Perccottus; species Perccottus glenii. The sequence goes on along the minus strand of CM044552.2, from coordinate 33,282,534 downwards.
GTATAAAACAGGAAAGGAATATAAAAAGATATTCAAAGAACTGAGAATGACAATCAGGAGTGTTTCAACTCTAATTAAAAAGTGGAAAATCCGGTAGACCAACAAAGATTTCAGCCACAACTGCCAGAACAATTGTTTGGGATGCAAAGAAAAAAACACAAATAACTTCAGCTGAAATACAGGACTCTCAATAAAATGCACAATAAGGAGGCACTTAAAGAAAAATGAGCTGCATGAACGAGTCGCCTGAAGTTATTACTACGCAAACAATACACCAACCAGCACAGAGACAAGGCTCAAAACTTCTGGAACCAAGTCATTTGAAGTGATGAGACCAAAATTAAACTTTTTGGCCACAACCATAAACATTAGATTTGGAGTCAACAATGCCTATGATGAAAGGTACCAGTCCTACTGTGAAACATGGAGGTGGATCGCTGATGTTTTGGGGACGTGTGAGCTACAAACCAGGAAACTTGATCAAAATTGATGGTAAGATGAATGCAGCATGTTATCAGAAAATACTGGAGGAAGATTTGCACTCATCAGCCCGGAAGCTGCTCATGGGACCTGTCATTGGCCACAGCAGCAGAAAGAGAAGGTTCTGGACTGGCCTCAGTCTCCTGACCTCAGTATCATTGAACCACTCTGAGGAGATCTCAAACGTGCAGTTCATACAAGACAGACCAAGAATTTACAGGAACTGAAGCTTTTTGCCAAAAAGAATGGTCAGCTTTACATCTGAGAAAATAAAGAGCCTCATCCACAACGACCACAAAAGACTTGAAGCTGTCATTGATGTTAAAGGTGGCAATACAGTGGGGATAGAAAGTTTGGGCACCACAGCTAAAAAAAGTATTAATGTGCATAAAGATGCCAAGAAAAGATGGAAAAATCTTCAAAAGGCATCAAATGACAGATTAGACATCCTTATAATAAGTCAAAAAAAGTTAGATTTTATTTCCATCATTTACACTTTCAAAATAACAGAAAACAAAAAAGGGTGTCTGCAAAAGTTTGGGCACCCTTACTATGCAGTAAAAGCTAAAAAGCTTGAATGGACTTGTGGGGAAAAGTTCCCTCCGCGAACACACTCAGGGACGCGGCTGGTCAACACAAGTGAAGCCCCGCTTATGGAAGTTTTATCAAGTCAAAACTATTGAGAGCGCGCAAACCCAATTTCGAGCGAGCAGTCTACAATGTGAGCGAGCATACACAGATCTGAGCGAGCAGAGTCTATAGTGGGCGCTCGTTTCTGTGTCAGCGCGTGCGCAAATCTGTCAGTGCGCTCTCAGTTCTGTGTTAGCACTCGCTCCAGTCTGTCAGTGCACTCTCACGATTCCGTGTTCGTGCCCTCTCTGTTTTGACTGTGTTTGAACAGTAAGCTGCAGAGAGCGCAGCAAGTTTAAAAAAATGGCAACAGGACACACCCACATCCGGGTATAACTTTCAATTTAAAAGTCAACAAGTCCCGTTGACGGATAGTAAGTGAAACAACCTGCACACCCGCATTCAAGAACCGTTATACCTTAGTGAGCATTGTTTTTACCAAGTTGTATTTTATTATTTAATTTAATTATAAATAAAGGGACAATCCATACTAATGAAAAAATACATGTAAATAGGCTATACGAGACATAGCCCTCCACATACTGTACATATAAACACAGCAAACAGTTTGTCCAACAGCCACAAACAAAAGCAAGAATGAAGATTTCATCCTTGTTCTGAAGCTAAAACTATTATCATTATTATTGCACATCCCCAAAGTGTTGCTGTAGATTACACACTGCCCTAAGTTCATTCAAAACCAGTTCCCTAAAACTATTATTGAAACTATTATTTTCTATACTATTGTCATCTCCTATTGTCTCAATAACCAATCAACACAAGTAATTAATACATTCTAGATATTCATCTTAAATGCACCTTGATAAACAGATTAAAGCTGTAACTTACACACTGTATAATTTTAAGAGTAAAACAACTCTAAACTTTAACCAACAGACCACAACCTTACACTTTTTTTTCTTTCATTTAGATTTAAAATACAAAAACATTTTTAATGTAGGTACTATATTAATATTCTGTCGACCTTCGGAAGTACAGTATATAGTCAACATCAAGGATACTGAGAGTAGTTCTGGTGAGGTGGAGCTTTTAGTAACTTACCTAACTTAACTGAGAGATTGTTTTTACAATGGATAATTAGATATTACCAAATGAATAGATAATCCTTAAATAATGTTTTATTGAGAAGAAATGTGTATTATTGAGGATTCACATCACTTAATTGGATACAAATTCTAGATATTATTATAGGCCTGATTTTGATCATGCAAAAAGCTAGTGAAATTGGGAAAACATTTTAGACCTGTAGGGTGTAAGTAATAATTTCACCTTTAATATTGTCAGTTCAATGACTGATGGATCAAAAGCAGAAGAGCAGAAATGTTAGCAGTTGGTGTGTTGTAGCCTTTTGTGTGGGTCCTGGAGTTTCAAAGACCTCAGGACTTGGAGGTAACTGGTCTTGGTGGTTTTCAGGATGGTTTTCAGATATTTCCAATGATGCAACAAAGTTACATTAAAGAAGTTACAAAATAAAACAAAATATGTCCTGTATTTCACAGAAATTGAAATGGAAACTATGTAGCTACATAACTGTCCCTGTGCTTGACTTTGGAATTAATCATAATGGCTGGATGATTATGGACAATATGTGGGGAATAAAGTCTGTTTCAGTTGGACAAAGTGGTCCAAACAGGGTCCTGCTCCAACTGTGCAGTACCAATCAATCAAATACACTTTATTGTCCCAAAGGGAAATTTGTCTTGGGCGCAGTGCCGTGCAACAGCAGAACATACAGCACAAAACAAACACAAGAACATACTGTATGTACTGTATGTGTATCACACACATTCATACAGTAAAGGTACTGTAACCAGCAATCATCTGTGTAAATACAGCTTATTGGAATTATTCTTAGTCACAAACTTTTGGGAGCATTGGCCTGCTTGGAATAAGAACAGACTGGTCGGGAGTTTGTTTGTTTTTTCTTCATTTGAGCCTTATTGAACAAAGAAAGGGTCCTCTGAGAAGCCATCAGCCACCAAATAAAAAAAAATCACTCCTGCCTCACCAGCCAAGGATCCTCATCTGACTGTACCACCATCAACACCTCCACCACTGAAATGGACTCCCCCAATAGGACCATGGACCCCCCCAGTAACATCAACACCTTCTGCAGACCTCACCATCTCTGTCCCATGTATCTATATATGTCCCTCTGTCTCTGACACCGCTGAGACTTTTGAAGCAGTCAGATCTCACATTTAAAGCTGAAAAATTATTATTATTTATTTTTTTAGTATCTGCTGCAAAGAGAAAACATCTGGGATAGAACTTCAGTTTGTAGGACGCATCACTTTGGAAACCCCAGTGTAGTTATGTCTTGCTGCAGCCAGGAAAGGTACTAATAAATTAAAAAGTAAAAAAAAAAAAAAAAAATACTAAGTAGTTACTAGTAATAATAATAGTAGTAATAATAATATATAAGTATTATTATTATTATTATTATGTAATAAAGAGATACATTTAGAAGTGTGACACAATACTTTGTTTAATCTGTTACACAAATGAGTACAGCATTGATGAGTAGACAATGGTCCAGGATTATACTGGCTTTTGCTGCCATCAAGTGAGGTTACAGTACTACATTAGGGCTTATGATTTAATTCAAGTTAGTCATTTTCTGTTAATAGGTGGCACAACGCATAACCGTAACTATACAATCCAAACTTTAAAAATTATATATTATCTGCTTGTACCTTTTGTAAACTTCTACATATGTTTTTCATATATCTTTTTTTGTTTTTGCTTAAAAAACATAGTGTAATTATCGTAGCTTAACTTGTTGACTTTTAAATTGAAAGTTATACCCGGATGTGGGTGTGTCCTGTTGCCATTTTTTTAAACTTGCTGCGCTCTCTGCAGCTTACTGTTCAAACACAGTCAAAACAGAGAGGGCGCAAACACCGAATCGTGAGAGTGCACTGACAGACTGGAGCGAGCGCTAACACAGAACTGAGAGCGCACTGACAGATTCGCGCACGCGCTGACACAGAAACGAGCGCGCACTATAGACTCTGCTCGCTCAGATCTGTGTATGCTCGCTCACATTGTAGCCTGCTCGCTCGAAATCGGGTTTGCGCGCTCTCAATAGTTTTGACTTGATAAAACTTCCATACCCGCTAGCCCTTCGAAACGAGGACGCATCAGCTCCGGCGCTAGTCCCAGTGCTGTGTGTTCTCCTGCTGCTGTGGCACTGCGCCTGAGACACATTTCCCTTTGGAGACAATAAAGTAGATTTGATTTGATTTGATTTGATTTGATTTGATTTGATTTGATTTGATTTGATAATATCGGTAAATAGGGGAGCAATGGGCAGAAAATGTCCATGTATTATACAGTCATTGGTTATAACACATCTATTTGCTGTTTGTGCTGTTGGCAGCTGTGTCTTTCCCTGTACGTCATCCTGACGTCACTGGAAAATGCGGAAGTGTCTGTCACCGTGGAGAACGTAAACTGATATCAAGTGACTTAGAAAAGGAAAAGAAGCAGAAAAATAGAACAACGATGAAAAAGAAACGACGTTAACGCTGAGTGAACCCAGCAGAGGTCCTTCCTGCAGATATACAGGCTTTAGCAAAACTTGGCCGATACTGGATTTGTTTTTTTGCGGATCAATGTGCCTTCGACTTCGACTCTGCTGGAAATGGACCGAGAAGATGTCATTGACCGCATCAATCTAGTCTTTTCGCGTTTCTCCAAAAGCTGCACATATCTAGTGTTAAATCTGTGGATTCTCTGGTAAGTGCACTATTTGCTAAACCGCATTTGAAATCTGATGATTTAAACATTTATGTTATTGATAATGAAGTTAACCAAAGATCTCAAGATACACTTCCCATTGATTAAACCAACCCACATGCAGTCTTTGAAACGGGAGGGCAGTGTTTCATGTGGAAGAAGAGAAGGAAGTATTTTTTTATTTTTGGTAAAATGTGATGTTAACATAGTACAACCTTTGAGCTCCACAGAACATCTCTGACCCTGTCCGGGTTTTTTATATTTTGTGATGAATGTTACAGGATATTTGGAGATGTAACTAATTAGTCAATAAATAAATATGACCGCTCAATAAATAACAAAATCAAGTAATACCAATTAAACATAAAAGAAAGAAAGACAACATATTTTTTTTAAGTGGGTTGTTACATTTTCTGTCTACAAGCTCTCCATCTTTGCACAGTGCTCATATTTACAGTTTATAAAGTAGGCTGTTGTTCCAGTCCAGACACAACATTGGCACCTATATATTATTTTACACATATATTATTCATATTAGTAAATAAAAAAACGTAAATTACCTCACTTTTAAATTATTACGATCAATTATATTGATAATAAACTTTTTATGGAAATACTAAATGTGGAATAGATCAACAGGATCTTTTCTCTTCACATCTCCATCCACCTGACTTCCCCTTTCAGTAAGCCACTGTGCCATCTGTCAGTGTTTAGGCAGGACAGAGGAGCACAGGATTGGTTGTCTCTGAGGGAGGGGCGGGGCCAGCGGCTTATTCAGTTAAACAGGGAGGGGTAAAAGGTGAAGATGTAATTCCAAGATGAGCCTAAACAGGAATTCAAGGGCGATGCAGATAGGACAAGGTTACTATTTAAGCACAGACATGGAGCGACTGCATCAGAGAGCATACGCCCGTTTCCATGGCAACCTGGTGTATTCTGCTGCTGCAACAAGGACAGAGAAAAGGTAAGGGCTGTGTGACCACAACGACAAGAAAACATGCTATATGTGATGACTGTGTTTTATATGGACAGAATAGTGCCACTGACTTTTACATTTGTTTCACCAAAATGTGATTCAAGGCTCTGATTGGACAGTTTTTCTAATACCACACATTATACTATATTGTCATAGAAATAAGGATGCATTGCAAATTTATTGCTAACAGTGGGACAAAATATATAATTAATTTCCCTCTCTTCTGATATAGTGTTATAACTTTCCTAAAATAGTTTAAAGACAATTTTATGAAATGGCTTTTGTGACATGGGTAAGCAGAAGTGAGTATGTGCAAAAGATTTATTTTACATTCTTTCTTCAAAATGTATTATACTGTACACAAATGTATTGCCATCACAAAAGCAACATTCACAATAATTGTGTTGTGAAGAGTGTTTGAATAATCTTTTAGTGTTTAGAAATTCTTGCCTTGAATGCTAAAATAATTGGTTAATAAAAGTTAATGGCACCAGTGTGAGCAGTAAAAAGTCCAGAGCCCTATATTTCTTTTCACGTTTTATTTAACCAAAATGATTTAATATTATTGTAGTAGCCTTTCTCATTTTGTTTGCAAATATCTTAATATGTATTCTGTTACATCAGAGAGGACGAGTAACTGCGAAGGCTCTGCTAAGTCTTGGCTGCAGATCAGTCTGACTGCAGCCTTCTCTTCTAAGCTACTTTAACAAATCCTATAATAGACTACTCAAACTCCCGTGTCTCTCAGCACCTTACTATTTGTTATAAAAAACACAACTATCTGGTCCATGTTTTTGATTGTATAAATATTGTAGGACATAATTTATTTTTCTCAGAAATCAATTGGCCAAGTAAGCCATAGTTTACACTTAAGTAAGAAATTATAATGAGTGCAACCAAAACAAAAGCATATCTCATTAACTTATCTGTATAGTACATGATTGGCAAGGTTTTAAATGAATGGATTTGTAACTAATCACTCTCAATCATCTCTTTGTCTTTTCTCTTACTATAGGTTTATGACCTTTTGGACATGAGAAACAGATGAAAGACACAATTACATTTTCACATCTCAAGCAGTTGGCACTGTTTGCCCTTTGAATCCCTTGTGTCAATAGCAAAACATACAAAACACATGACTGACTTTGTAGCCAACATGTCTGAGGTTGATAAGGTCCTTCATCTGTATGTTGAGGTCAGGACTCTGGGTGAAGAAAAGGGCAAAGAGCTGCAAAGAGGAGACAATAAAAACAGTCACTTGATGCGTCAGTGTCCAGATGTCCTTCCTCACTCCCAGAGACGTTGTGTCCACTCTGGCCCCACCCCCAGTCCAAACTATTCCCCAGTGACATCACATCAATCCAGGGCTTTTAGCATTAGTTTACCCCCTTCCAAGTGCTCTTCCAGGCACACTGTCAACTTCCAACTCCCAAACCATGATGCACCCAAGTCTCCCTCCCTGGTCGCTCAACAAGATATGATGTACGGCAGTCTTGGCCAGTTGTTTGATGTGCTCACTTCTGGTCCTGGAACACCCCACCAAGGCCCACATGGTCGATTGACCTACACTAATTTCATTGACAGAGGTTCTTACCAGGACTTGGTTCTTTCACCTCCATTTTCTGCAGTTGGGAGGTTGGCTGTTCCTTCCACTCCAAACAGTAATAGGAAGTTTAGTAAGGGCAATCGGGCAGACAGTGAGCTTGGGGAAACATCTGTGGTGAGATTTGGCTATGTGGACAAGGCAAATGTTAACACAGGAAACCAAAGTATGTCTTTATGCCACTGTGAGACGGATGAGCCTTCCCGTGAAATTAAAGAGCCAGTCCTCCTCCGAAAGAGGAATAGTGACCCAGGGTGGCAGAATGATCTGGAACTACTGGAGGATCCTATTTCTAACAACTATCGGCCTTTGCAGAGGTCCCAAATGTCCCTGACTTCTTTCAAAAGATGCCCATTGGAAAGAGTGGCCAAAGATGCCACCTATAAAGCCCTAGGAGAATTCGGGTCGCCAGAGCTTAGACACAGATTTAACAGCTATTGTCAAGAGAATTGCTGCCCAAGCCTTCAACAACATCACCAATCCCAACATTTTCGGTCACACGCAGGGTCTCCAATTCTACATCAGAAAACCCTCACTCTGCCAGCACAGACTCCCCATTCTGAACTGAACAGGGGACTGGGCCACTCTGGGGTCTCTGGATCTCATGCATCTGTACAGTTTTCTTCTCATGCATCACATCCATCACTTCGTTCTCATAGTTTTTTCCAAAGTCAGCAGAGGCATTGGGTAAAGAATGAAAGCACCAAATCAGGTAGCAATTTCTGCTCACCTTTACCTGCAGGGAGACCCACAGACATCCAACATACAACCTCAACATGCAAATTCCCCACTAGCAACCGGCCCAGGACTACCTTCCAGCCTTCTGGACATATCTGTCACAGTGAAATTAGCTGCAACCCTAATACTCATTCCTGTATATCCAAGGATTCTAATAAAACCTGCTACAATCAAGAACACACTAGTTTCCGTGCCAGAAATAAGACAAGCCCTGAAATTAGCACAAGGCAGTTTTCCTCATTTGATATGGAAATGGGTTCTATGTCAGCTGTGGATGGTACCGGATTTTCAAAATCGGAGCGATTCAGTTCCTCCCCAGTGCTTGTTCAAGCTGAGTCACCTATACTGGGCAGCACTAGGATAAAAAAAACATTTTATAGTGAAACTCAACCACATGAAAATACTCATTGGCGAAGTTCCCCTGAACCTCAGGCAGGTAACCAGACACCACCAACTATTGAAGGATATGGACCCCCTGTTTTATTCCCAAAATGTCTCTCATCGCCAAAATCTTTTTCCTTACCAGCAAGTTTAAACCACAAAGATTTGTTTTACCACAAAAAACCCCAGTCAAATATATGTCCACGTTCAAATATGGGCCTGTCCACACAACGTCCTTATGTGCTACCTCAGAATATGGAAAATCTCCATTGTCCCAGTACAGAAAGAAGAGACTACCAGCAAGTCTTGGATAAGTCATTTAAAAACAGCCCGGAGGTCACCCTGAGGTGCATCGCTGGCCAACATGACACTGCTGTGAGCTGGGCATCCAGGTGTGAGGCCAACAGTAAGGAGCCTGGAGATGAAAATCTAATTTCTGCTAATAGAGTTTACCCTGACAGAAAAGAGCAGCAGCCTGTGAAGATAGCACCTAAGAAAGTGAACCTGAATAGTGAGCCTCAGGGGCCCCAGGAGCAGCTGGACTCCGACACCCCCTGTCAGCCACTCTGTGAGCTGAAAGACAGCAGAGCAGGGACACAGGTTGGCTGGATACACCATTCCATGTGAAGATTCAATTGTGTGATTATTCCAGTTTGCTATTTTGGTTAGCTTTGGTTGGTTGCATTCTAAGTTGACACTACAATTGGAAATCATTAGTGTAATTAAAAGTGTTGTGGTTTCATTGTTAAACATACAGTCCTATAGACCTATCACTATCCCACATCATCCACATGTAGGTTTACACTATTGGTGTGTAGAGAGTATAGATTTGTGCTTGTGCTTTGGAGGTACAATTGTGCTCATAAGTTTACATACCCTGGCACAATTTGTGATTTTTCCTTTGGGCATTTTTCAGGGAATATGATAACACAAAAACCTTTTTTTCACTTATAGTTAGTATTTGGGTGAAGCCATTTATTGTCAAACAATTGTGTTTTACTCTTTTTAAATCATAATGACAACAGAAACTACCCAAATGACCCTATTGAAAAGTGTACATCCCCTGGTGATTTTGGCCTGAGAACATGCACAAGTGACACAAACAGGTTTGAATGGTTACTAAAGGTAACCATCCTCACCTGTGACCCGTTTGTAATCACTGTGTGGATTAAAGGTCAGTGAGTTTCTGGCTCCTGACAGACCCTTGTATCCTTCATCCAGTGCTGCACGGATGTTTCTGTCTGAGTCATGGAGAAAGCAAAAGAATTGTCAAAGGATCTGCAGGAAAAGGTAATTGAACTGTATAAAACAGGAAAAAAATATAAAAAGATATACAAGGAATTGAGAATGCCAATCAGCAGTGTTCAAACTCTAATTAAGAAAATGAGGGATTCTGTTGAAACCAAACCAAGGTCAGGTAGACCAACAAAAATTTCAGCCACAACTGCCAGGAAAAGAATTTGGGATGCAAAGAAAAACCCACAAATGACTTGAGCTAAAATACAGGACACTCTAAAAAAGGTGGTGTGGCTGTTTTAAGAGGCACAATAAGGAAGCACATGAAGAAAAAAAAGGGCTGTGATGTTGAGAAAGCCATTACTACTCAAATGCCACAAATACAATACACCAAACAGCTCAGAGACAAGCCTCAAAACTTCTGGCGCAAAGTAATTTGGAGTGATGAGACCAAAATTTAACTTTTTGGCCACAACCATAAACAACTGTTTACATTTGGAGAGGAGTCAACAAGGCCTACGATGAAAGATACACCATTCCTACTGTGAAACATGAGGTGGATCTGATGTTTTGAGCTTCAAAGGCACAGGAAAAGATGAATGCAGCATGTTATCAGGAAAGTACAGGAGGAAAATTTCACTCATCAGCCCAGACGCTGCGCTTGGGAAATACTCCAACATGACAACGATCCAAAGCACAACGCCAAGTCGACCTGTCATTGGCTACAGCAGCAGAAAGAGAAGGTTCTGGACTGGCCTCAGTCTCCTGACCTCAGTGTCATTGAGCCACTCTGAGGAGATCTCAAACGTGCAGTTCATGTAAGACAGACCAAGAATTTACAGGAACTGAAGGTTTTTTGCCAAAAAGAATGGTCAGCTTAAGACCTGGGGTATGTAAACTTGATCAGTGTCATTGGGTAGTTTCTGTTGTCATTATGATTTTAAAAAGGGTACAGTTATTAGACAATAAATGGCTTCACCCAAACACTAACTATGAGTGAAAAAAAGGTTTTTGTGTTATTGTTCATATTCTCTGAAAAATTGCCCAAAAAAATCATATTGTGCCATGGTATGTAAACTTATGAGCACAACTGTATATAGAGTAACTAACATGACCACATCATCAAAAAAGGAATTTGACTGACAAGGGTCTATAGCTCTTTCAATAAAATACAGCAACATTTTAAAGAATGGCAATTTAATTCACTGCCAAGAAGTCACTAAACTTGTGTCTAATGTCAGCTATTATTATGACTGACATAATAATAGCTGAGCTATTACATTGTACTGTTGATTTTCATCATTGTTAATGTGAGTCTGGTGTTTGTGTAGTTAGTTTCTCTTTGTATAAATGCTACATTTATTTTATTTTTTTTCAGAATTTTAGAATACAAATAAAAATTCAGAGTAAACATATCGACAGTAGCTCAGTGGGTAGAGCGGTTCATACTGTTGTTGGGCAAGACACTTAACCCACCTAAATATATAACATAAAATATCTTATTTGGCACGTGGCAGAGTGGTTAGCACTCCTAAGCTGTAGAAAATGAATGAATGAATGAATGAATCTTATTTGGCTGTATTTCAATACGAGGCAGTTTATTGTTTTTTTAATACCAAAAGCCTTACTCTTTTCTATTGAGCATGTTAAGGCAACAGTGCAAAGTACATGTGTTAAATATTGCTCTCTGAATTAAATATTTAAAACATGTTTTTTTTTTTTTTTTCCTCTTTGCTCAGACAAACCATGTTTTGAGGGCTCCAGCCTCACGATCTGAGAAGATTGCCAAAGCCAAATGGGAGTTCTTGTTTGGAGATCAGTCTGAAGAATGTCCCTTTAGTAAAGGTACATCTACTATCACTGCATTTTTAGTGTAACAACCATGATGGAGATGGAGTACTCGAGTCCTGGACAAAAACACCACACAACCTCAGCTGGACCAGCTACTCTCATTTAACTCCCAGCCCCTAAATGTGATCCAGAAGTTGAGCCTAAATAAATACATTTCAAATATATAGGCCTATATAGACTACAGGTTTAATTGATATGCCACAATCAAAACTCCATTAAATGTGTTTAAGGAAATAGGCTAATCCTAAACTAAAATCCCAATCAGTGTGTCTTCAGTTTGGCTTCAGTTTTTCATTGAAAACTGTGGAACTTGGACTCAACTTGGACCTTTCTTTAGTGACTCCGACTTGCAGTTTAACTAAAGATGACTTGACTCGGACTTGACTGAAAATTCTTGGGATGACTCAAACTTGGACTTGGATTTCTACTTTAAGCAATGATGACTCGGACTCAACTTGACTCCGACTCAGCTCGTCTTGGACTTGACTCGGACTAGTCTTTGGTGACTTGGACTTGAACTTAAACAGAGGACTTGAAAGTGACTTGGACTTAAAAACTAGGGACTCAACTACAACACTGGTAACAACAGGCTCCATTTATTCCCAGCCAAGCCCTAGTTGTTTAGTTCTTTTTTGGAATCATTTAGCCCTGGCTTAGTCATTGTTTATTTTTTATTTATTTGCTCATATGCTAATTCTCAACACCTGTCCATAGGGGTTTTGTAAAGAAAAAAAGGTTACGGGAACTAATTTCAGTATCTTAAATTAATATTTGAAGGGCCTAGAAAATCACATAAAAAGCAATGGATTTGATATTGAAAGTTCAGTAAATAGATGAAGAACAGAGTCAGACTTGCAGTCTGTAAGTGTTAAATCCTCACGTCAGCACTGGTGAGTACATTCAAGCAATTGTTAAATTGTTTTAATCTATTGCATGGGGTTAATCCGTTGTATTTGAGTCAGTGGTAAAGAGCAGTAGGTTTAGTTCTAGGTTTATCCCTGATTTAGATCTGGTTCAACCCAGCTTCAGGCCTGTTTGAAGAAAGCTCATCAGGTTTCAGTTGGTTTTATTTTATTACAAAATTAAATCCATGTCCAACCTGAACAGACTTTTTATGGACTAATGTTGCAAATAGGTTGATACCATTTCTTTGTTGTTGCAGGCTCTTCATCTCCAGCTCCCATCAGACCTTCACCAGGTCCTGGTCTGAGAAGTGTCCAGGACAGCGCGGGTCAACGGTTACTGCATCACAAAGTCCAGCAGATTGAGGTGGAGCTGTTCACACCAGACCCACGAGGTTCCAATAGCAGCACCGGCATTATCCGCCGAACATTCAAGTACTCCGAGACAGACCTAGACACTGTTCCACTGCGCTGTTACCGGGAGACAGACCTGGACCAGGTTGTGCAAATAAGAACTTATATTTTATCATTTCTCTTCTTGAAATATGCAGAGAGAAAAACATTTAAAATGACAGGAACTGTAAATTGATAAGAACACATCGCCAAACATCATGTCTTATTAAAACCAGCCTTATCTTCTTTAATGTTAAGTAATCTGGACATTTTTACCCTTTAAATGATTAAATTATAATAAATAAAATCATTTGAACCAAAGGTGTTTGCTGTTGTTCTAGGTGATGCAGGCAGAAGTGGCGGTTTTTGAGGAGAATGAAGCAGAGGTGGACTCTGCCTTTGAGAGTAATCGTAGTATTTTGGGAGCTTCTTGCGTCATTCCTGACAATGGAGGAGGAAAGGAATGTGACCCACCAAGCGAAGAGCAGAAAGTGGGCTCCAGCAGAGACCCTCAGATCCAGAAAACTCCCGAAGAAGGCCCCTGTAAGGGAGTCAGGTTAGTGAGATGAATAGGGTCACATTTCTGAACTTGGACATTTTGCTCATTTTAGGGACTCTACAATAGAACAGGCTGAAACCCTCTGTGTCATTGTTGCAATGATTTACTTTTGCAATGCTGTCTATGTGCCCTGACAATGTGCACCTTATACTTCAGAGCAAGATAGGTTGCAATTCTGGACTATGGAAGCATTTGTCAGTAAATAATGTTTTTGACTGATTTTGCCTTTAAATAACGGCCTACAATAACTATGCACACCACTGCATTAAGTATTAATGGGCTACAACCCAAAATAAATCATTCAATTAAATTTTATTTCTATAGCCCGTTAGGATTGCTCCCCCAGAGGAGAGCGGGACTGAGGGATAGCAGTATGGAAATAAAATGTAAACTAGATTCGATTGGATATTGTAAGAGTGTAGTCATACAGAGCCAGAGCAGCTTAGCTCATCTCTATGACTTGACCATAAGCCCTTTCAAAAAGGGAAGTCTTAAGCCTAACCTTAAGTAGGACACAAGCCTCTCCCATGGAACCTCTTAAATGGTCCTCGTGTAAGGGCCCCACCATACAGCAATTTTACAGCAAAATACATATATAGCTCCGTCCACCAGAGGGCAGGCTCCAAAAGCAGAAATATAAGGAGAAACCCAATGGCGACTTTACAAGTATAAAACTCATGTTTACAGCCTGGTACAAAAGATGTCTCTAGAGCTAAGTTTTTACTACATGACAACTCTGGGGGCCGAAAGCCCGGATATAACTGCCATTTTATTGCCCATTCGTAATGACAATATTGGTGAATAGGGACCAACGGGCGGATAACATCCATATTTTTACTATGGTAGGACAACAGATGGAAATTAGCCTAAGGCTACCATCTGTCATGTTTACATTCATGTGGCTGTGTCTCATCATATATGTTTAAGTCCTGTCCCAAAAATAATAATAATTTAGAGATTGTGTCCTCTTTAACATGAGCTGTAGCTGATTCCATAGAACAGGAACTTGGTAACTGAAGGCTCTACCTCCCATTGTACTTTTGGAAACTCTAGGAAAAAACAGTAATTCTGCATTTTGAGGATGAGGCCTCATTTGGGACGGTAAGGCACTATTGGCGCTTTTCCACTACACAGTTCCAGCACGACTCGCCTCGACTCGGCTCGCCTTTTTTGGTTTTCCACTGCGTAAAAGTTGTACCTGTACCTGCTTCCAGGTACTTTTTAAATATCACCTCGGCGAGGTTCTAAGCGGGCTGTGGCGATACTAAATTGTGACGTGAACACACGACAGACTGCTGATTGGCCAGAGAGAATCGTCACTGTTCACCGCTTTGAAAAAACAGATTCGTCTCGTAGTCTGAACTCTGTAGTAATTCCCAAACTCTCCTGTTATCAGCAGTGTTTCTTTTTGCTGCCCTCAGCCTCTCCTGAAACAACGTTTGCTGTCTTGCTGTGAGAAACAGCCACATCCCGAGGATAAAAAAAAACGCTCGATTTCCTCCATTGTTTATGTGTGTGAGTAGCGGGTGTGTGTCGCGTAGAAGATTACGTCACGACAGGTTCTTGCGGCGTCGCTATGATGACGACTAGGTACTATTGTGGAGGTACTATCTGCAATGGAAAACGGAGCGAAAAGCGAGCCGAGGCGAGTCTAGCGAGTCGAGGCGAGCTGATACTGGTAGTGGAAAAGCGCCATATGAGGTCTCTGAGATAGAACAGGGCCTTATACAGATGTGCTCATAACTTTACATACCCTGGCAGAATTTGTGAGAATATGAATGATAACACAAATAGTGTTTGGGTGAATCCTTTTATTGTCAAACAACTGTGTTTACTCTTTTTAAATCATAATGACAACAGAAACTACCCAAATGCCCCTGATCAAAACTTTACATACCCCACTTCTTAATATTATGTACACACGTTGACAAAATTGTTGGTACCCTTCAGTCAATGAAAGAAAAACTCACAATGGTCACAGAAAAAACTTTATTCTGACAAAAGTAATAATAAATTAAAGCCGCAAGCGGCGATAAAGGCCCTCGCCTCCTTGAGACCTGGGACACATATATTCGAGGATTGCATGTCGTGCTTTAAAGCAAATTTGGAGCTGTTTAGATGAAAACCCTTTAGCACAAAGTGTACGATTTAGGTGGTCATGTATTCCACCCAACATAGTAGATTTTCTGTTGAGTTTACGGTATGGCTGTAATAAACTTTTCTGTTTGCCCTAAGGTGTCCTATGGATGTACCAAGTTTTGTATTTCTACATTGGAAAAATTTACTTTCATTTTCCATAGAACCAATTATTTTGACTTTTCTAGGGGTCGCCACTGAGTCATTTTTCATATTTTTTTCGGGACTTCAAATACATAAATTTTTGCGGGCTTGAAGTCTGGGACCAATAAAAATGACTTTTAGTTGCATGTTTACTGGGTCAAATTGAAAATCATTTTTCAGAAAAATTATAATAAAAAAAAATATACCAAATAATAATAAAAAAAAAATATAACTCAAGCAAAAACGACAAGAAAAACGCATGTCTATTTTACACACATGTGTTTAGCTCATTTTGCCCAAGTTTGGTGTCTGTGGAATGAAGCGGCTATTTTCTGTTGTTTTAAAAGAGATTGTATTCTAAGTCGGTTCACATCTTCAATTTAAAATGGCTGCCTTCCCGTGTGTGATAAGGTGTGGTCCCCTTTGGCTTTTTTGTTCATAAGCCCATACTGGATGTGTGTACCAAGTTTCATTTGCCTACGACAAACTAAAATTTTCTACTTCCATTGACTTTTCCACATATTTGGGACGTTGCTATGGCAACACATTTATAGATAGGGTGGATGTCATTGGCTTTTATGCTCGTCATGCCACATAAGAGATGTGTGTACCAAATTTCATGTCTCTATGACAAACTAAATTCTTGGGTCCCATTATAAGTTTGTAGGGGGCGCTGGAGAGCCATTTCTAAAGATAACCCTTTATTTACATATCTTTGTGTTCAGGTCATGAATGTGCACAAACGCCTTTTTGGGTCCAACTCGATCCGAGAAGGCGTTTGAGAGTTAAGAGACATTTATTTTCACAAAAATGGCCACCTCGTTACAGGCTTGCCACACCCATACCCGATAAGATATCAACAACAGTCACAACTTTGGTTGGCACACGTGTCTAGATAATACTCACCAAATTTGGGGCCATTTAGATTAAAACACAATGATTTGCATCTTTCTGCGCAAGGGGTGCGAATTTAGTGGCCGCGCCTTTCACCCCACATGGCGGACTTCCTGTTAAGTTTAGGTGTGACTGTCATTGACTTTTCTGTTTGTTCTGAGGTGTCCTATGGATATACCAAGTTTCATTTTTCTACGTTGGAAAAAGTTACTTTCACTTTCCATAGGCCCAATGTATTTTGACTTTTCTAGGGGCCGCCTACTGAGTCATTTTTCGATTTTTTTCGACTTCAAATACATACATTTTACCGGGCTTGAAGTCTGGGACCAATAAAAATGACTTTTAGTTGTTCATTTACTGTACGGTTTACTGCTAAATTGAGGATCATTTTGCAGAAAAAATTATAATAAAAATATATACGAATTATAATAAAAATATATAACTCGAGCAAAAAAGTCTAGAAAAACACTTGTCTCTTTTTCATACATGTGTTTAGCTCATTTTGCCCAAGTTTGGTGTCTGTGGAATGAAGCAGCTTTTTCTGTGTACTTTTAAAAAGAGGTGTATTTTAAGTCGGTTCACATTTTCAATTCAAAATGGCCGCCTTCCTGTGTGTGATAGGGTGTGGTCCCCATTGGCTTTTTGTTCATAAGCCCATGGTGGATGTGTGTACCAAGTTTTATTTGCCTACACTAAACTAAAAATTTCACTTCCCATTGACTTTTTTCACATTTTTTGGGACGTTGCTATGGCAACACATTTATAGATAGGGGGTGGTTGTTATTGGCTTTTATGCTCGTCATGACATAAGAGATGTGTGTACCAAATTTTATGTCTCTATAACAAACTAAATTCTTGGGTCCCATTATAAGTTTGTAGGGGCGCTGGAGAGCCATTTCTAAAGATAACCCTTTTATTTACATATTTTTGTGTTCAGGTCATGAATGTGCACAAACGCCTTTTTGGGTCCAACTCGATCCGAGAAGCCGTTTGAGAGTTAAGAGACGTTTTATTTTCACAAAAATGGCAACCTCGTTACAGGCTTGCCACACCCATACCCGATAAGATATCAACAACAAAGTCACAACTTTGGTTGGCACATGTGTCTAGATGATACTCACCAAATTTGGGGCCATTTAGATTAAAACACAATGATTTGCATCTTTCTGCGCAAGGGGTGCGATTTTAGTGGCCGCGCGTTTCACCCCACATGGCGGACTTCCTGTTAAGTTTAGGGTGTGACTGTCATTGACTTTTCTGTTTGCCCTGAGGTATCCTATGGATATACCAAGTTTCATTTTTCTACGTTGGAAAAAAGTTACTTTCACTTTCCATAGGCCCAATGTATTTTGATTTTGTAGGGGTCGCCACTGAGTCATTTTTCGTATTTTTTTTCCGGCGACTTCAAATGCATAAATTTTTCGCCGAGCTTGAAGTCTGGGACCAATAAAAATTACTTTTTGTGCATGTTCACTGGGTCAAATTTAGGATCATTGGGTCGGAAGAAAAAAAAAAAAAATCCGAGCAAAAACAATAGGCCCTCCCGGCCATCACCGGCTCGGGCCTAATAAAAATTCTATGAATGTTAACCAATGAAAGTCAGACATTGCTTTTCAACCATGCTTCAACAGAATTATTTAAAAAAATAAACTCATGGAACAGGCCTAGACAAAATTGACTACATGGGAGATGACCAAGGAGGACACCATTGTTGAAAACAAATCATAAAAAAGCTAGACTGGAATATGACAAACTACATGTTGACAAGCCACAAAGCTTCTGGGAGAATGTCCTATGGACACATGAGACAAAAATGGAACTTTTTGCCAAGGCACATCAGCTCTATGTTCACAGACGGAAAAATGAAGCATATGAAGAAAAGAACACTGTCCCTACTGTCAAACATGAAGGAGGCTCTGTTATGTTCTGGGGCTGCTTTGCTGCATCTGGCACAGGGTGTCTTGAATCTGTGCAGGGTACAATGAAATCTGAAGACTATCAAGGGATTCTAGAGAGAAATGTGCTGGCCAGTGTCAGACAGCTTGGTCTCAGTTGCAGGTCATGGGTCTTGCAACAGGACAATGACCCAAAACACAGCTAAAAACACCCAAGAATGGTTAAGAGGAAAACATTGGACTATTCTAAAGTTGCCTTCTATGAGCCCTGACCTCAATCCTATTGAGCATCTTTGGAAGGAGCTGAAACATGCCGTCTGGAAAAGACACCCTTCAAACCGGAAACAACTGGAGCAGTTTGCTCATGAGGAGTGGGCCAAAATACCTGCTGAGAGGTGCACAAGTCTCATTGACAGTTACAGGAGTCGTCTGATTGCAGTGATGGCCTCAAAAGGCTGTGCAACAAAATATTAAGTTAGGGGTACCAACAATTTTGTCCAGGCCTGTTCCATGAGTTTATTTTTTTAAATAATTCCGTTGAACCTTGGTTGAAAAGCAATGTCTGACTTTCATTGGTTAACATTCATAGAATCATTATTAGGCCCGAGCCGGTGATGACCGGGAGGGCCTATTGTTTTTGCTCAGATTATTTTTTCGGTACATCCATAGAACACCTCAGGGCAAACAGAAAAGTCAATGACAGCCACACCCTAAACTCAACAGGAAGTCCGCCATGTGGG
Source organism: Perccottus glenii (assembly GCA_024416835.2). Classification (NCBI taxonomy): domain Eukaryota; kingdom Metazoa; phylum Chordata; class Actinopteri; order Gobiiformes; family Odontobutidae; genus Perccottus; species Perccottus glenii. Next base: position 33,263,214 of record CM044552.2, on the reverse strand, counting down.
GTGAAACGCGCGGCCAATAAAATCGCACCCCTTGCGCAAAAAGATGCAAATCATTGTGTTTTAATCTAAATGTCCCCAAATGTGGTGAGTATCATCTAGACACGTGTGCCAACCAAAGTTGTGACTTTGTTGTTGATATCTTATCGGGTATGGGTGTGGCAAGCCTGTAACGAGGTGGCCATTTTTGTGAAAATAAAACGTCTCTTAACTCTCGCCTTCTCGGATCGAGTTGGACCCAAAAAGGCGTTTGTGCACATTCATGACCTGAACACAAAAATATGTAAATAAAAGGGTTATCTTTAGAAATGGCTCTCCAGCGCCCCCTACAAACTTATAATGGGACCCAAGAATTTAGTTTGTCATAGAGACATAAAATTTGGTACACACATCTCTTATGTCATGACGAGCATAAAAGCCAATGACAACCACCCCCTATCTATAAATGTGTTGCCATAGCAACGTCCCAAATATTTGGAAAAAGTCAATGGGAAGTGAAAATTTTAGTTTGTCGTGAGGCAAATGAAACTTGGCACACACATCCAGCATGGGCTTATGAACAAAAAGCCAATGGGGACCACACCCTATCACACACGGGAAGGCGGCCATTTTGAATTGAAAATGTGAACCGACTTAAAATACACCTCTTTTTAAAAGAACTCAGAAAATAGCTGCTTCATTCCACAGACACCAAACTTGGGCAAAATGATCTAAACACATGTATGTAAATGAGACAAGTGTTTTTCTAGACTTTTGCTCGAGTTATATTTTTATTATAATTCGTATATATTTTTTATCATATTTTTCTGCAAAATGATCCTCAATTTAACCCAGTAAACGTACAACTAAAAGTCATTTTTATTGGTCCCAGATTTCAAGCCCAGCGAAAAATTTATGTATTTGAAGTCCCGAAAAAAATACGAAAAATGACTCAGTGGCGACCCCTAGAAAAGTAAAAATACATCGGGCCTATGTTAAGTGAAAGTAACTTTATTCCAATGTAGAAAAATGAAACTTGGTACATCCATAGGACACCTCAGGGCAAACTGAAAAGTTTATTACAGCCATATCGTAAACTCAACAGAAAATCTACTATGTTGGGTGTAATGCGTGACCACCTAAATCGCACCCCTTCTGTCTAAAGTCTAAACAGCTCCAAATTTGGTGAGTATCATCTAGACACGTGTGCAAAAAAAGTTATCAATTTGTTTTTGATACATTTGTGGCTGTGGTCGTAATGGGTCTGTGAAGAGGCAACCTTTGGGAAATAAATGCCATTTCCCAATTGCCAGGATCCTTCCTTTAGAGGAGGCCCCTCCAGAGCCACGGCTAGAGTCTTAGAAAACTCCTCAGAATCCTTTTACCGTGAAGTTTACGCTTTAAAGCACGAGTGCATGTGTCCCCGCGGTCTCAAGGGAGGCGAGGGTTTTATCGCCGCTATGCTTTAATTATTATTACTTTTGTCAGAATAAAGTTTTTTCTGTGACCATTGTGAGTTTTTCTTTCATTGACCGAAGGGTACCAACAATTTTGTCCACGTGTGTATTGAACCTTTAACATCAACGACAGCTTGAAGTCTTTTGTGGTCGTTGTGGATGAGGCTCTTTATTTTCTCAGATGTAAAGCTGACCATTCTTTTTGGTAAAAAGCCTTCAGTTCCTGTAAATTCTTGGTCTGTCTTGTATGAACTGCACGTTTGAGATTTCCCCAGAGTGGTTCAATGACACTGAGGTCAGGAGACTGAGGCCAGTCCAGAACCTTCTCTTTCTGCTGCTGTAGACAATGACAGGTCAACTTGTGCTTGTGCTTTGGATCATTGTCATGTTGGAACGTCCAAGTATGTCCCATGAGCAGCTTCTGGGGTGATGAGAGTAAATCTTCCTCCAGTATTGAAGCAGAAAATGAGCACAACTGTACGTAAGGAGAAGGATTTTAAATTTTATTCTGAATTCAATGTGAAGCCAGTGAAGGGAGGCTAACACTGGGGTAATGTGTTCTCTTCTGTTACTTCCTGTAAGTAAAAAAAAAAAATATTCATTTAATTGCCATAATAAGTATGTAGACATTGATGAGTTCATGTTGTAGAAGTGTGTCTGAATGGTTAGTTGTGTTTGTCCTGCAGGTCTTTGGAGGCAGTCCCAGACTACCACAGTGCCTTAAAGTCCCCAGTGTCACTGGGCAGCCCCCGCTGTTCCTCTGACAGTAATCTGGACTCCTTCAGCCGCCATTTTGAAAGCATCATGGAGTCTCACCGAGCTAAAGGCACGTCATACAGCAGCCTGGACAGTGTGGACGTACTCACTTCTGGATCCACATCAGTCTTCACCTTTGACCTGCCCACACTCACCCCAGAGATCCAGGTTGGTATTCAGATGGAAACTAGCACAGAGTAATATAACAAATGAATCAATAAACACTAAACACAAAACGTACACTGGCTTGTGACACCCTGGATATAGCTTTTACAAATCCTGTTAACAAAAATTATTTATATTATTATTTTAACTTAGAAGTTAAAATATTCTGGATTTAAGGAGTTAGAGGCATGTTTTACTGATATCTGCAGCTTTAGCGTAAATCTGCAATGTCATCATGAATAGAAGTGTTTGTGTGAGCAGAGTCAGATCTCAGAGACGGCCAAGCATCTGATCGACCTGAGTTTCGCCTCCCTGTCCCGTCCACACCCCTACAGCCTCGCAGAGATGAGAGCCTCTGGTGAAGACTACAGAAGGTCCAAGAACTATACCACCTTTCAGGTCCAGGCAATGCCAGAGAAGTGTTCAATTCAAAAAGATGGCTTCAAAAAAGCGAGCTCAGTCCCATCACTCCACAGCAGCCTCAGGTCAGTGCACTCAAACGCAGTACGGTATTGATATGTTGTGAGAAACTTCGGAAAAACCTTTTTTTCTGTTGATAATAATAATGAACATTCAAGAATATTCCACTACTGTACAATGTCCTCTACAGGCCATTATGATTAAAACAGATAGAGGGCTCTTTCCTTTTGAAGGGTGGGTGAAAGAAACAATGGATAACAAAGAGAGGAAGACGGGAAGGAGATACCAAAGGAAGGACAAGTGGGAGGAGTAAGTCGAGCTGAAGGAAATCTACAACCCCCTCCCTTTCCACTCCACCCAACTGAAAAACAATCGAATTTTCTTTACATAAAACAAAAAACAGAAGAGAAGTTGACAGAGCAGGAGCAAATGTCTGAGAAGGACTGAGCATTCAGCTGTCAGAGACACTGTAGACAAAGATAGAACCTGAGTGGACGATGTGGGCTTACATCAGATCAGATTGAGGATTTTGGTTCATTTGTTGCTGTTTCATGGCAAGACTTCTGTGTTGGCACATTGGAGTTTTGGAGGAGGACAGGGAGCTGTACACTCCATTGTACCTGGCGTCATACAAGTGAGTGTCTTCCCCAAATTTGTGGCTTTTCTGAGATTTAGGTCTGTCAGATATAAGAAAATTTTGGACCGTTTTTAAGAAAAAACAGTAAGAACACCTAAAAAGTAGAAGAAGAAAAGGTTTACAAGGATGGTTCATTCCACTTTTTTAAATGTATTTTTTTTATTTTATGTTGATCAATGGCCACCAGCCTTACACTGATTTGCGTTTTGTTTTAGGTCACACTTTATTTGACACTACACTTGATACACAGTACCTCATTAAGTACAATGTATGTAATAACCCTACCTACAATATGTACACATAATTCCATTATGTATGTTACTTTGCTTTGTTTATGCTGCACTGGACTGTGAGTCATGTGACATGAGGAGTCAAGGACCATGAGGTGGGTTTATAAGTGGGTGACCTCCTGTTTGGTTCTGAAGCTGCATTAGGGAATTGTCAGTGTCTGCTTATGTTCCAGACAAAAGAAAGAAACACTGCCCACAGAGTAATCAGCCACAATAAAAATCTTGCAGAGAGTGAAAGGAAATTTCACACACTGATTATGGTAGGACTGAACGTGAAGAGAGGACTGGGGACATAAGCAGCTTTGTAAAGGGGCTTAGGTATTTTCTCATTAAATATTATATTCTTCTTTCAAGTCATTGCAGCAAGCAATAATATGTTTAGACATGTTTATTAGGGGTTCACGCACGAAGTGCTGAAACCCTATTGTAATTGTACTGATTTTTAGACCCGAGCCGGTGATGACCGGGAGGGCCTATTGTTTTTGCTCGGATTATTTATTTATTTATTTATTTTTTTTTTTTCTGCAAAATGATCCTAAATTTGACCCAGTGAACATGTACAAAAAGTCATTTTTATTGGTCCCAGACTTCAAGCTCGGCGAAAAACTTATGTATTTGAAGTCCCCGGAAAAAAAATACAAAAAATGACTCAGTGGCGACCCCTAGAAAAGTCAAAATACATTGGGCCTACGGAAAGTGAAAGTAACTTTTTTCCAACTTAGAAAAATGAAACTTGGTACATCCATAGGACACCTCAGGGCAAACAGAAAAGTCAATGACAGCCACACCCTAAACTCAACAGGAAGTCCGCCATGTGGGGTGAAAAGCATGGCCACTAAAATCGCACCCCTTGCGCAGAAAGATGCAAATCATTGTGTTTTAATCTAAATAGCCCCAAATTTGGTAAGTATCATCTAGACACGTGTGCCAACCAAAGTTGTGACTTTGTTGTTGATATCTTATGCATGACCACCTAAATTGCACCCCTTGTGTCTAAAGGCTTTTCATCTAAACAGCTCCAAATTTGGTGAGTATCATCTACACACGTGGACAAAATTGTTGGTACCCTTCGGTCAATGAAAGAAAAACTCACAATGGTCACAGAAAAAACTTTATTCTGACAAAAGTAATAATAAATAAAAATTCTATGAACCAATGTTAACCAATGAAAGTCAGACATTGCTTTTTAATCATGCTTCAACTGAATTATTTTAAAAAATAAACTCATGGAACAGGCCTGGACAAAATTGTTGGTACCCCTAACTTAATATTTTGTTGCACAACCTTTTGAGGCTATCGCTGCAATCAGACGACTCCTGTAACTGTCAATGAGACTTGTGCACCTCTCAGCAGGTATTTTGGCCCACTCCTCATGAGCAAACTGCTCCAGTTGTTTCCGGTTTGAAGGGTGTCTTTTCCAGACGGCATGTTTCAGCTCCTTCCAAAGATGCTCAATAGGATTGAGGTCAGGGCTCATAGAAGGCCACTTTAGAATAGTCCAATGTTTTCCTCTTAACCATTCTTGGGTGTTTTTAGCTGTGTTTTGGGTCATTGTCCTGTTGCAAGACCCATGACCTGTGACTGAGACCAAGCTGTCTGACACTGGCCAGCACATTTCTCTCTAGAATCCCTTGATAGTCTTCAGATTTCATTGTACCCTGCACAGATTCAAGACACCCTGTGCCAGATGCAGCAAAGCAGCCCCAGAACATAACAGAGCCTCCTCCATGTTTGACAGTAGGGACAGTGTTCTTTTCTTGATATGCTTCATTTTTCCGTCTGTGAACATAGAGCTGACGTGCCTTGGCAAAAAGTTCCATTTTTGTCTCATCTGTCCATAGGACATTCTCCCAGAAGCTTTGTGGCTTGTCAACATGTAGTTTGGCATATTCCAGTCTAGCTTTTTTTATGATTTGTTTTCAACAATGGTGTCCTCCTTGGTTGTCCCATGTAGTCCACTTTGGCTCAAACAACGACGGATGGTGCGATCTGACACTGATGTTCCTTGAGCATGGAGTTCACCTTGGATCTCTTTAGAAGTCTTTCTGGGCTCTTTTGTTACCATTCGGATTATCCGTCTCTTTGATTTGTCATCAATTTTCCTCCTGCCACGTCCAGGAGGTTGGCTACAGTCCCATGGATCTTAAATTTCTGAATAATATGTGCAACTGTAGTCACAGGAACATCTAGCTGCTTGGAGATGGTCTTATAGCCTTTACCTTTATCATGCTTGTCTATAATTTTCTTTCTATTCTCCTGCGACAACTCTTTCCTTCACTTCCTCTGGTCCATGTTGAGTGTGGTACACACCATGTCACCAGACAACACAGTGACTACCTGAAGCCCTATAAATAGGCCCACTGACTGATTACAAGATTGTACACACCTGTGATGCTAATTAGTGCACACACCTTGAATTAACATGTCCATTTGGTCACATTATTTACAGTCTTTTCTAGGGGTACCATCAATTTTGTCTAGGCCTGTTCCATGAGTTTATTTTTTAAAATAATTCCGTTGAAGCATGGTTGAAAAGCAATGTCTGACTTTCATTGGTTAACATTCATAGAATTTTTATTTATTATTACTTTTGTCAGAATAAAGTTTTTCTGTGACCATTGTGAGTTTTTCTTTCATTGACCGAAGGGTACCAACATTTTTGTCCACGAGTGTAGACACGTGTGCCAAAAAAGTTATCAATTTGTTTTTTGAAACATTTGTGGCTGTGGTCGTAATGAGTTTGTGAAGAGGCAGCCATTTCTTTGGGAAATAAATGCCATTTCCCAATTGCCAGGATCCTTCCTTTAGAGGAGGCCCCTCCAGAGCCAAGACTAGAGTCTTAGAAAACTCCTCAGAATCCTTTGGAACTTGTAACCTTGTACTTTTAGACAAGTTATATTTACATTTTGCCTTTTTAAACAGGGGGGTGCAGCGATTCCTGAGTCATCTCAAATCTCCAGCCAGTACTTTGTTTTTCTCGCCTTAGCCCAAGCATAATTTATTATTTTCAAAGGGTCAGACAGCTCCCAGGAAAACCAGGGAGACCTTTAACTCTAAATTACAAGGTGGTGTAGCAGGCCCCAGCAGTAGCACAGATCCAGTTATTTGACATCACCGTGAAGTTTACAATTTAAAGCACAAAATGCAATCCTCCGAGTGCATGTGTCCCCGCGGTCTCAAGGGAGGCGAGGGCCTTTATCGCCGCTTGCGGCTTTAATTTATTATTATTATTACATCAATTTTATATAGCGCTTTTCCGGGGACGCAAAGACGCTTTACATATCAATTATTCATTCACTCCGTAGTCACACACTGGTGGTAGTAAGCTACATCTGTAACCACAGCTGCCCTGGGGCAGACTGACAGAGCCATTCTGCGCCTACGGCCTCTCCGACCATCTCCAAGTACATTCACTAAACAGTCTTACACATTCATACGGGGCAAGGTGGGTTAAGTGTCTTGCCCAAGGACACAACGACAGTATGAACTGTGGGGAGAGCGGGAATCGAACTACCTTCCGGTTGAAGGACGGCCGCTCTACCACTGTAGCCATTTTCCAAGATGATGGGACAACATTTTGTTTGTGTTGAAGGTTCTCAGTCATCCAGGACATCTTGAAAAAAAGGAGACATCAGGAGTCACACTTCCCTTTCAGAGCCATTGACCATGAGACCAGAACAGCCTGGTCCATCAGGTTTGGTTTCAGGGGAAACTCCTCCCTTCTAGAGCTCAGTTCTCCTACCATAACTATCAATTCTCAGAATTGATAGTTTCTTGGAATTAGAGACAAAACGTCTTCACCTTGAAAACTGAGTCAAGATGCTTTTACTTCAACTTTTTTTTTTTCGTTTTAAGTGATAATGTTATAATGTTAATGTTATTGGTGAAAGTAGAGAGTCTTTGCATAATTTGAGAACATTTGTATCCAGCCCTTGGACATCCTTGGCATCTGCTGGTTGCCTCTAATTATGGGTAAGCAATGCAAGTGCATTTGTCTCAAAATATAGACTTGTGGCATTATTCATGGTTTGAACCTAAAATCCAAAAGGAGAGCTGCTGAACTTGATAATTGCATGGATAAGAAGGTGAGACCAGATAGGACAAAAACACAATTTTGCCACTGTTTTTCTAATCACTGAGGTTGCATTAACCAGGTATTTTCTGCCATTTACGGTTCTTTTTTTATCAGTGATGGAAAAATCTGAATGTCATTCGTTATTTTGAGGGTGATTTATTGTAAATCTTACTCTTGTCCAGTTGGTGGCAAATGTACATCTTAATAAGTAATTATCTTGAATCGTCCAGGTCACGTTGCGTTCAGTTGCAAAAAGGTCACAACAGCTGAGCGCCAAATAGTTCTGATTTTGTTAATAAAGGTGAAGAAAGAGGATATGATGCAGTGGAGGATGAAGGAGGACAAACAGAAAACAATAAACAGGGCAGGCAGACAGATCCACAGAACAGCAACTGAATTAAGTTAAGTTCATTTTTGTTATTTCCTTTTGTATTCGGCATCATATTTTGTAATATAGTGCGTTCTACATCTGCCTGTTCACTGCAGAAAAAAGAAACTGGACTGTGAGTCATGTGACATGTGTTTAACATTTAGTGCTGTTTTTGTTCATCTGTTCATAAATAAAGAGAATAAACTGTCCTATGCTTGTTCTATTATAAGTATTTTTAAAGTATGAAAATAAAAAATGACAAGTAATAAAATATTATGACGGAAATTTTACAATTTTTGTCCATCAAAATGACAGAGTGAGAAACTCTAGTGTGACCTCTGACTGAGAGTCATGCTTTTTAACTTATAGGGCCATATCTTCCCAATCATAACGTAGGTATTTGGCGGAGACGAAAGCTCTTTGAAGGGTGTGTCCAAATAAAAAAGAAATACTAATCTTTAGGGCAAAGACGGTGGTACAAATAGGCCGCAGAGTTGCCACAGATTTAAAGTGGCAGGATTTATGTCTGACGTGTGTTTTGCTTTTAACCAATCACAGGGCTATCCCTCCAGTACAGCACCATTTAAATTATATCATTAAATCATCATTGTCATTAAATCATATTACTTTTATTTCTTTATTTTATAATGTGTAATAATGTATGATTATTCTTTTGTTTAATTTATTGTTAAGCCCTTTTTTAATATCATATGAGAAAAATACTAAGCATTCATGTAAGCCTATATTTATCACTCATTTGATTATAAACATTATATATATATTATTTATATTTTTTGTCAAGTTTAATGTGTCATTTTAATTGTTCAAACCTTCCACAAAACAAAACCTGCAGCTTATTGTCTGGAAATACTCTGTATCAACACGAGGGACACGAGGAATGTGGATGAGAGCAGCACCAAAGAGTTCGGAACTGTATTTTTGTGATGCTCCAAGGCACAGATCCAAGCTGAGTAGGTATGACCCCAATTGGCCAATAGGTGGTGCTACAGCAACCTAAAGCGCGAAAGGGCTCATAACTCCTAAACCGTTTGGTCCACACTCAAGTGCTTTATACCATTGGAAAACTGAGCCCCTGGCGAACAAAACGTTTATCTCCGATTTTATTTCCGTCATTAAAAATTTTCCGCAATTTTGAATTTTGTTGAAAATATACTTTTGCGAACTAGTCCCTGGTTTTTTAAACGATTGGAACCAAACCAGTGTCAAATTGTTCTCTGGTGTATGATTATCAATATTTATCAAAAAAAAGTTAAAATTTTGATTCGTTTTTGCTAAGGGGCTTCAAAATGTATACGTTCAGAAAAAGCATGTTTTACTAAAAAGCTTATAACTCAAGAAGGAAATGAGATATCTTCACCAAACTTGTGTATGGCGTCACTTTGTGGATAGGATAAAAAAGTCGTGACGATTGGCCACTTGGTGGCGCTATAACATAAAAAAACATAAAAAGGGCTATAACCACGCGACCGCTAGTCTGATTGACTTGAAAATTGGTATGCAGTGTCTTGGCCCAAGGTACTAGGTATGTCTATAAGGACATTGGCGTATCTCAAAAAACATGACCGCCATCGACCAATGAAATCTGAGCACCTATTAGACAAGGTTAACGGAGGCCGATCGAAAACGAAACTCGATGGGCCTGTTTGACTCAAGGTTCTAGAGGTCTGTAAGAATTTTGAAAGAAATCGGCCACTAGTTGGCGCTAACGAGTTTTTATGGCTCTGTAATCACGTGGTGTTTGACATATCTACACAATATGCATATCATTTGATAGATCTCTTCATGTTGAACAACTTTGTCAATAGAACCACTGTTGTCAATCAAAGTGTTCATTAAATATTCACAATTATGTCAAAAACCTACTTTTGCGAACTAGTCCCTGGTTTTTTGACCGATCGGAACCAAACCAGTGTCAAAATGTTCTCTGGTGTCTGATTATCAATATTTATTGAAAAAAAGTAGAAATTTTGATTCGTATTTGCTAAGGGGCTTCAAAGTGAACGTTCAGAAAAAGCCTATTTTACTAAAAAGGTTATAACTCAAGAAGGAAATGAGATATCTTCACCAAACTTGGTACACATGTGTATGGGCTCACTTTGTGGTTAGGATAAAATCGCGACAATTGGCCACTTGGTGGCGCTAAAACATGAAAAAACATATAAAGAGCTATAACCATGCGACCGCTAGTCTGATTGCCTTGAAAATTGGTATGCAGTGTCTTGGCCCAAGGTACTAGGGATGTCTATAAGGACATTGGCGTATCTAAAAAAACATGGCGGCCATCAACTAATGAACACTAACATGCTCAAAAGCCTAGTAAGGCTGAACGAAAACTCAAAACTTCACGAAAGTAGGTGGGCACATGCAGCACGTGTCTAAATAGCATGCAAACGTTTATGGAGATTGGACTATAGGTGGCGCTATAACTGTTAAAAATCTTGGAAAACCATGCGTTTCCTATGCTAAATTACCTATTTTGGCTGTAAATTGACTTTTCCATCCATTATTTCAGTGATTGAAATCTTGCAAAATAAAACATAATGTTTTTAATGCCTCTGTGCTTAAAAGGCCTTAAAAGTGTGAACCCCGCAAAATGCTGCTTGCAGCTTTAATAATAATTAGATTTTGCTCTGTCCAAACAGTGGCAGGTCATAGTGACAGACTGAGCCTGTCATTGTCTAATGCTGCATTCTATTGAGATCCACAGAATTAAAGTGGCTCTGTGAGAATGCTGTCTTATCTTTGAACATGTGCCCTTCATTCAGTCTATGGGGCCATATACTACCAGATTACTGTATTTACATAAGTATGTAGTTTTTCCACACAAACACACACACAGCTCACACGCAGAGACACCCCCCTGATCCAGATTCAGCCTGTGTACAAGTATTCAGGTTCAGTTGGTTTCGTAGAACAGACTCTGGGGTCTGCTGGACTGTTCCTGGGGGGTGTTTCTGTTACAATAGACAATGGACTGTGCTTCTGGAGGAAGTTTGTCCACACATCTGAAACTGCATTCAGACTGCATTTTAAAATGACTTAATGGTTATTTACAAAACATAAAAATTTCTAATCTATCTAATTGTACAATTGTAACTTTCCTGACCTAATGCTAAGTGAAATAAACATATATTTTCTCTAAATTGATTCCCTCTTTAGTCATGTTCTTACATGTAGCATGGTTAGTATATAATACAATTGTTAAATAATACAATGTGATAATTTAATGCAACTGATCTAAAAAACATTAAGTTGCTTTGGGATATTTGGACCAGCACTTTCTGTTTTTTGTTTAAAAAGACTTTAGAGTGGATAACCCTGCTGGACTTGACTGTCTGTGAAGATTTTCAGTCATCCAGGTCATCTTGAAGAAGAGGGTTAAAGCAAAAGGACTCCCTTTTTTAAGGTGAAGACGTTTGGTCTCTAATTTCAATAGACTTTATTAATTCTGAGATCAACTGTAAGAGAGCTGAGCTTTGTCTCTAGAGGGAGGAGTTTGACCTAGTTTAGTTTAGTTTATCTATTTGACAGGGACCATCTGCAAACACATTAATCTAACAAAAGAAAAGATGCTTTACACCAGATTATTTCCATAATTACCATCTGCAGCCCCTGGGCAGTGAGAGTGAATGATTGTCTGTCTCTAAATGTTAGCCCTGCGACTAACTGGCCACTGTCCAGGGTGTACCCCGAAGGGCCCAAAGCACTGGGATAGGCTCCAGTCACTCGCGACCCCTAACGGGACTAAGCGGTAGAAAATGAATGAATAAATGACCTAGTTGTCCTGGTTCTGTTCTGAGCAGAGATGTACAATGTCTTCAGTGTTGGAGGTGCACTGTTATTTAGGATCTTAAAAAACAATCGTACATTTGAGTACACAATTAGATTCTCAAAATTTGAAACCAAACCTAACTGACCAGGCTGTTCTGGTCTCATAGCTATAAAAGGGAAGTGTGACTCCTGAAACTACATTACTCTGTTTGTGGGGGTCTTGTCTTTAGGATGGACCAGTTTTTGACGCAGAGTGTTCCCTGGTTTAAAGTGGACTGGAATGTTGTGTTTGTAGAAAATCCTTTTAAGTTTTCAAATAAACCAGACACATAAGGGATAAACTCCTCCTTCTAGAGATATAAGCTCAGCTCTCTTACAGTTGATCTCACGTCTTTTCCTTGAAAACTGAGTCTAGATGCTTTTGCTTTAACCTTTTCTTATGTACTTGACTGTTATCTGTATAAAATATAACATGTAATCTCTTTGTCTTTTTTATGACATGTTGTCTTTCTAGTTGAAAGAACAGTGTTATTTGTTTGAGATGTTTCTAAAGACTACACTATGGTTAAAGAGGAACTACTGATTGTGGTCAGTGCAGGTGAATGATGTGAATGTTCTTGTGTTTTTCACAGAGATCATGTGGTGAAGCGGCCCTTAGAACTGCTGTGGCCTCAGGCTGATGTAGCAGAACAGCTGTCCTGCTCTGACAGTATTGACGCTCTGTCCAATGGCATCAAACCGGACCTGCAAGCTGCCAAACGCCTAGCCAGGGAGGAGTTTGACCTAGTTTAGTTTAGTTTATCTATTTGACAGGGACCATCTGCAAACACATTAATCTAACAAAAGAAAAGATGCTTTACACCAGATTATTTCCATAATTACCATCTGCAGCCCCTGGGCAGTGAGAGTGAATGATTGTCTGTCTCTAAATGTTAGCCCTGCGACTAACTGGCCACTGTCCAGGGTGTACCCCGAAGGGCCCAAAGCACTGGGATAGGCTCCAGTCACTCGCGACCCCTAACGGGACTAAGCGGTAGAAAATGAATGAATAAATGACCTAGTTGTCCTGGTTCTGTTCTGAGCAGAGATGTACAATGTCTTCAGTGTTGGAGGTGCACTGTTATTTAGGATCTTAAAAAACAATCGTACATTTGAGTACACAATTAGATTCTCAAAATTTGAAACCAAACCTAACTGACCAGGCTGTTCTGGTCTCATAGCTATAAAAGGGAAGTGTGACTCCTGAAACTACATTACTCTGTTTGTGGGGGTCTTGTCTTTAGGATGGACCAGTTTTTGACGCAGAGTGTTCCCTGGTTTAAAGTGGACTGGAATGTTGTGTTTGTAGAAAATCCTTTTAAGTTTTTCAAATAAACCAGACACATAAGGGATAAACTCCTCCTTCTAGAGATATAAGCTCAGCTCTCTTACAGTTGATCTCACGTCTTTTCCTTGAAAACTGAGTCTAGATGCTTTTGCTTTAACCTTTTCTTATGTACTTGACTGTTATCTGTATAAAATATAACATGTAATCTCTTTGTCTTTTTTATGACATGTTGTCTTTCTAGTTGAAAGAACAGTGTTATTTGTTTGAGATGTTTCTAAAGACTACACTATGGTTAAAGAGGAACTACTGATTGTGGTCAGTGCAGGTGAATGATGTGAATGTTCTTGTGTTTTTCACAGAGATCATGTGGTGAAGCGGCCCTTAGAACTGCTGTGGCCTCAGGCTGATGTAGCAGAACAGCTGTCCTGCTCTGACAGTATTGACGCTCTGTCCAATGGCATCAAACCGGACCTGCAAGCTGCCAAACGCCTAGCCAAACGTCTGTACAGCCTGGATGGCTTCAAAAAGTCTGATGTGGCTCGGCACCTCAGCAAAAAGTCAGTTAAAGCTCTCTCTGTAAGTCCTTCTGTGTGGTTTGTTTCTGACTGAAATCTGTAATCTGCAGCAATGAGTTCAGTCATATTGTGGCTGCGGAATACCTGAGTAACTTTGACTTCACCGGTTTGTCACTTGATCAGGCACTCAGGTCAGTCACTGTCAGTTTATTCTTACATCTTTTAAATGAATGTAAAGTTGGGGTATTGTGAAAAACAGTCAATTGGTTGTCTCTGTAGACTGTTTCTGAGAAAGTTTGCACTGATGGGAGAAACCCAGGAGCGAGAGCGAGTCCTGGCACACTTCTCTAGTCAATACAGATACTGTAACCCTGAGTGCCTCAACACTGAAGGTAACTTTACTGTGCTGTTGTCATGCTGTCATGCTGTTAAAAGCTCACTATGATAGAAGCTCATGTGCAAAACATGTGTCTCTGTTCCACAGACAGTGTCCACACTCTGACCTGTGCTGTCATGCTGCTCAACACTGACCTTCATGGAAATGTGAGTCTGACTGGAATAATTGTGGTACACTGCTGTAAATCTGTAGAGCACACCTTTTACTTGTCTTTCAGTTCAACATAGGTTTTCTGAATCTGTGCATTTGTTCATTTTTAAGTGTTTGTTGTATGATCTCTTCTGCGTTTTTTACTTTTGTTCAACTCAACTTGAGACATGTGAGGAAGTGCACTAGACCTAATACACTTGGCTTGTTTTGTTGTGTCTGTAGAATCTGGGAAAGAGGATGTCCTGCAGTCAGTTTATCTCCAATTTAGAAGGACTCAACAATGGAAAAGACTTCCCCAAAGAGCTGCTAAAGGTACTCACACAAATGTAGCTTTTACTCCAAAGGGCAAACATTTGTAACTGCAGCGGTTCTCTCTGAAAACAATTTGATTCTGGAAAAATCAGAGAATTGTATACCTTGGTACAAATTATAGGGGCATTGTTCATGTCATTTTACATCACAGGTGATTTAGATTCAGAGTCATTTTATGAGCTCCTGAAAAGAAAATCCTCTGATTGGTCACTGTAACTTTGAGAAAAGGGTGTCGGAAGGAGGGTGGGAGAGACTGAGAGCACAGTCTCACATCGAGCGGATTAGGAAGGTTCAGCCAGACGAGGAACACAGCCACCTGCCAGAAGGGCTGTTTAACCCATGGTGTGCAGTTTGGGGGCACAGCAGAGGAGAGTAAAACTGGGATGTCCTCTGTGTGATTCCTCTGTGTGGGGCCATGGTGCGTCTTTGGTGCAACCGACTGGTTTCCTCGGTAACACAAGGATTTGGAGACAAGGAAGTGATGCTGACACTGCAGAATGAACAGAGAACTGACTTTGAACGCAAAAAACATTTTATATGACTGCTTGTAGCTTTGTCTTTGGCTTTGATATACTATACAGTGGAGTCCTCTGTAATCGAGACACACAGTTATTTTGCCTCCTTGCTGTCAGGATTAGCACAAATGAACTAAACAGAATCCTTAATGCAGCAGAGGACTGAGGTACCATTAGTCTACACTTAATTTATCTGCGCCATCAGTGTTGAAGAAAGAGTCCTGAACCTAGACAATAAAGTCGATGGACCGAGCCGCTCCCGATCTCTATGTTTAGTTCAGAGTCGGCGAAGTTCACGTGACAATGACACGTTCATGAGCCACCGAGCGCAGCGCTCCTGTTCACTCAAACCACTGGGCTTCTCCAATCTCCTGCCAAAACCCCAAGATCAGTCCAAGAAGGTCTAACCACAGCTGTTTTTTATTTTATTTCATTTTTTTATTAAGCTTTATTTAACCAGGATAGTCCCACTGAGATTACAAATCTCTTTTGCAGGGGAGTCCTGGCCCCACGTGTGAGGGTGGGACTGTTGTACATGTCTTTAGTGCTAGAGGAAATCGGAGTACCTGGAGGAAAACTACGCAGACACAGGGAGAACCTAATGGGAATTGAACCCAGGACCTTCTTGCTGTGAGGCAGGAGTGCTAACCACTTTGTCACTGTGACCACTGCTTCATTCACTTTTAGTTCAGATGATGGAACAGAAATGTGGAAGACGGGGGTTTGAGTCCTGGCTTTGTTTGGGTTTTTCACTTAATGACCACATGTCCGAAAAGGGTGAGCGGCATGAAGGTGACGAAGGACCCTTTCGCGCAGAGACGGAGGGACCACAACACGGTCACATTATAACAGGACGCCATCTTGCGCATAGATAGACTCACAGACTGGCGATAGGTCGGCCAAGGCAGGGTCGTTAACGTCAATCCCACCCTCATGCTCAATGAGGTGTAAGAGGTGGGCAAGGAACGCATTAGCTGCTGTCTCTCGGGCGAGGAGGGACCATGAGATGGCACGAAGTTCCTCGCGGATTGACGCCATAAGTGCCGACTCCACTGTGTCAGGTATGCTATGTGACCCTAGTGAGAGGCCGTTTGCCTAGCCGGAAGGGGAGGGATGCCTCGAGGTTGCATCAGCAGCGTGGTTGCTTCTGCCAGGTAGGTGTACGATGTCAAAGCACCATGGGAGAGTACGCTGTTTGAGCCGGAATAGGCGAGAATTTGTTATCTCATCTAGCGTACGGTCGCCGAAGATCTTCACCAGAGGCTTATGATCGGTCACCACGACAAGGTTGTCGCATCCCTGCGTGAAATACCTTGTCTGCTCAAGGCCCCAAGCCACGGCCAGGGCCTCTCCCTCGATGGCTGCATAACGTTGTTCTGCCGAGGACAAAAAACGCGAACCAGCTAGGGTGATCCTCCATCCACCAGGGCAACAGTCCGGGATCCCAGAGGTGCATCCACAATGCTGTTGGAGTAGGAAGTAACCAACGCCCCGCCTGGACCAGTCAGGGCGGAGGCAGGTACGTCTCTACATGTCGTAAATCTCCACGCCCTCACGGATGGCCCCAATTATGGCCTGTTTGGACGTCTAGTTCGGGGGACCAGGAAAACTTGCAGCGCGGGCTGAGGAATGGCTTAAAAGGCGCCATCGTGTCGCGCAACTGGGCATAGTTGGAAACCTGGTTAACCAGGCCGAACCAGCTTCTTATATCCGTAGTGGAGTCCGGGGTGGGGAATTCTCAGATGGCGTCCAAGTACTTTGGTAGAGGCTCAATGGTAGTGTCTGAAACCCTAAAGCCGGCAAAATCGACCTCCCTTTCTGCAAACTGAAACTTGTTCGGGTTCAGCACGATGCCTGACTGACCGACACGTGCTAGAAAGTCAATTGTCCTCCACCAGTGTTTTTCCAAGTCAGTGTCATAGTGGATCGTGTCATCTACGCAACGTTCCTTGCGCTCATAGTCTGAGAGGACCGCATCAAAACGGCGATTGTAGCCATCACCCCATGATTAGATTAGATTAGATTCAACTTTATTGTCATTACACAAGTACAGGTACAAGGCAACGAAATGCAGTTTAGGTCTAACCAGAAGTGCAATAGCAGTAAAGTGCAGGATATATACAATGGTTGCGTACGTGCAGGATATGGAGATGTACAGGATTTACAGGTAATATGTACAATGAATATAAATATACAGATGGTTATTACTATAAAAAGGTGAGTGTGTGCCATAAATATAATTACAGGTGTCTCTTTTCTATAAACAGCATTTACAGGTGGATATGTACTCTAAATGTAATGTGATACACACGCATCGCGCCGCACACATACACACACTCACTCACATACACACACACATACACACACACACACAACCATACACACATACACGCAGGGGAATTAGACCGGGAGAGCTGTACACACAGACATTCCCATACTCACATACACACACAACCATACACACATACACACACTGACATACACACATACACCCAGAATTAGACCGGGAGAGCTATACACACACTCATTCACACACACACACACATACACACACACACATACACACACAACCATACACACATACACACACTGACATACACACATACACACACTGACATACACACATACACCCAGAAATTAGACCAGGAGAGCTATACACACACACATACACACACACACACACATACACACACTCACATACACACACCACCATACACACATACTCACAGGGAATTAAACCAGGAGAGCTATACACACAGACACTCACACACACACATACACACACACACACACTCACTCACATACACATACGCTCGCATACTCACACACACACACACACACACACACATACACATACATACTCACACACACACACACACATATACACACACTCACATACACACACTCACTCACATGCACACGTACACATACATACACTCACACACACATACACATACTCACACACACACACACACACACATACTCACACTCACACACACACATACACACACACACACACACACACACACACACACACACACACACACACACGATATACAGATGTCTCTAACTATGAACAGAATTTTACAGGTAGGTGTAAACAATTGTATGTTAGCTTAAGGTAAGCAGTAGATTTAAGGTAGTGCAAACAGTGGAATGTAAACAGTTGGTAGCAAAGGTGCAGTAGTGCAGGGGATGGTGGGATGGTGGGGGATGAGAGGAGAGTCTGTGAGGGGAGTGGGATGGTGGTGGGGATGAGACGAGTCTGTGAGGGGAGTGGCATGGTGGTGGGGGGGTAGAAGAGTCTATGAGGGTAGTGGGATGGTGGGGGTGAGAGGAGAGTCTGTGAGGAGTGGCATGGTGGGGGTGAGAGAGGAGTCTGTGAGAGGTGTGGGGTCAGCAAGGGTTAGAGTTCAGTAAAGACACAGCTCTGGGAAGAAACTGTTCTTTAGTCTGC
Source organism: Perccottus glenii (assembly GCA_024416835.2). NCBI lineage: Eukaryota > Metazoa > Chordata > Actinopteri > Gobiiformes > Odontobutidae > Perccottus > Perccottus glenii. The sequence continues at coordinate 33,244,603 of CM044552.2, read as the reverse complement.
TGGTTCTAGTCCGGAGGCTCCTGAAACGCCTGCCGGAGGGAGGAGGAGAACAGTCTGTGGGCTGGGTGGGAGGAGTCCTTAAGGATGCTGCGAGCTCGGCAGACAGCGTTTCCTCTGGATGTTTTCGATGGCAGGAAGTGGAGTCCCTGTGATGCGTTGGGCAGTTTTCACCACCGCTGCAATGCCTTGCGCTCAGCGACAGAGCAGCACCCATACCACACTGTGACACAGTTCGCCAGGATGCTTTCTATCGCGCAGCGGTAGAAGTTCACCAGGATGGCCGAGGAGAGCTGGTTCTTCCTCAGTGTCCTCAGGAAGAAGAGGCGCTGGTGAGCCTTCTTGACCAGGCTGGAGGTGTTGGTTGTCCAGGTCATGTCAGCGAGATGTGGGTCCCCAGGAACTTGAAGCTGGACACGCTCGGCGTCCATTCCATTGATGTGGATGGTGTGTGTGTGCCCTCTAGACTCTTTCCTGAAGTCCACGATGAGCTCCTTCGTTTTGGTGGTGTTGAGGAGCAGGTTATTTCGTTGCACCATGTGGACGGTGCTGGATTCTCTTCCTGTAGGCAGTCTCATCGTTGTTGCTAATGAGACCAATCGCTGTAGTGTCGTCTGCAAACTTGACGATGGCGTTGGATCCAAACACAGGCTTGCAGTCAGAGGTGAAGAGGGAGTAGAGAAATGGGCTTAGCACACAGCCCTGTGGTACACCAGTGTTAAGTGTGATGGATGTGGAGCAGGTGGATCCAGATCGGACATTCTGGGGTCTGTTGGTCAGGAAGTCCAGAATCCAGTTGCAGAGTGAGGTATTGATGCCCAAGTCTTCAAGTTTGGCTATTAACTTGGTCGGGATGATAGTGTTGAAAGCCTTGTGGCGCCCTGGTGTAGCGCCAGCGGCCGAAGGGCGTGATAAAGGTGGTAAGAGGACGATCCGATACCCGCAGAGGCACACTGTGGTAGCCGTTCCAGGCGTCAGTGACAGTTTTCCAGGTGTTCTTGGGGATACGGCGTGCAAGGTGGAATGGGGACTCGGTGGCGAATGTCTCTAGTTGGCGAAACTTGTTGAGAGGTGAGAGGTTCACCGTCCTGCGGGGAGAGCCGTCGTGCTTCCGAGTGACAACCGTACGATGGCACCTTGTAACCGGTTCGCCGTACGGGACACGTTCACTGACCCCGAGGGCCTCGTCCCGCAGAAGGTCGTCGTAGACGCTCTGCTGCCAGTGCAGAGGCACACTAGCCACGGTGTGACATGCTCTTGGAGTGGCTGCTGGGTCCACATGTATTTCAATGGGCGGCCCGTCCATGCAAGGCAATGCCCGATGATGGCAGGTGTTGAATGTAGATGAAGCGAATTGTGTGAGAAGCCATTCTTTCATCCGTTCGTTATTTTCTGGTGCGCATGGGAACAGTAATGCAGTAGGGCGTGGAGGAGGGACCGTGCGCTGGGGACACGAGCACTGGGCGTCATAGACAGGTCCCTGCATCCACTGTCGGTGGACCGTGTAGCGCTGACTGACGAGGGCTCGGGTTGTGTGTCGAGAGCGATGGGGCTGACTGACGGGGTGCAGGTCGTCCCGCGAGAATCCACAGGCAAGAAACTCTTCTAGAGACCAAAGGTCTGATTGTGCCCCAGTGTCCGCAATGGCAGAAATTGTTGCCTCATAGTCCAAGCCACGGTTGATGGTGCTGTCACACGGTCTGAACAGCTTGTCAACCGAGACAGTGACAGACACTCGGGGGTGGTCTCTCATCCTGGCGCGTCTCCATTCGCCTTTTGAAAAAATGTGGTGCTCGAGTCTGACAGGTAAAGGTCTGGTGACACTGCTGTGCGACGTTGGAGCACCACGCCGGCGCCGGTTCGCATATTGGCCAGGGCGGGCTCCAGATTGAACTGAAGAAATCTGGGAGATGGGCTCTGACTCCATGGCAGCCTGTTGACCGCCAGTCAATGGCTGTGGTCACCTCTTCCGCCCGCGGGCCCTATAGCAGTCAACGCAAATCTGGTGTGGCTTGGTATTCCATCCACGAGAACCCTCCGTGAAAACCTTAAAGGTGCCTTTACAATCGGGGCAGGAAGCTTCCCTGGCCCTGTCCGCAGGGGCTGGGGTTGGGGAGGGGCTAGTATGTGGACTTTTTTTCAGGCGCTCGAACAACGACAGGGCCGACAGGGTGGATGACGGGAGAGCATTATGAGCCATCTCTTTGTTTTCCACCAGTGCGATCACGTCATTAACGGCGTATGTCTGGGTCGTAGATGCCATTGATCAAGACTTCACGAATACTGTGGTCAGTGTAGTCCACATTCTTGCCACACTCACACACTGCACTGTAGGCGCATGTCTCCGCTTTACCCCGTACTCTGGCAGTGAAGGCACGAAAAGTTTTGTCACGTTCCTGATGTAACTGAAGTAGCTCGGTACGCAGGACGCATGTGGCCACTGGAATGACTGCTAGGGAGCGCATGGTGGCAATAAGATCCATCAAGGGTCCGGAGGCGGCGTCGGGATTGACTTTCAGCAGGCGGTCTCCAAGATCGGGCCCAGCGCACTGAAACAGCTGGAACGGGGCCTGTGCGTCTCCTATACCTGAGCCGATGCGAAAGACGTCCCACCGACGGGTGAACACATTCCATTCTTTTATTGACACGCCAACGTCAACTCTAGGCCGGTCGAGTTTCGGGCCCTGAGGGACTTGGACATGGGCTAGCGCAGCCATGACAGGCGGGCTTTGATGGACAAAACCATGATTAGTCAGCAGGGCAATGGTGAGGGCTTCAGACCCGTCGTCGGACTTGAATGCGCAGCCAGGAACACAGCACTCCACAACAACCATGGCTTCTTCGTGAAGAAATACACTCCTCAATGTCAAGCTGTATGTTTAATGACAGAGATGAGGAAGCCCTGCAAACATATACACATAACAAAATAACATGGAGCTAACCACTCTTACATATGTATCAGGGATATAACCTGGACTCAATTAAGCATAACAGTGATAATACTAGAACAAATCAACTTACATGAATTAAGTAGAACAGCTTAATACTTAAAGTAACAAAAGCAATGTGGCCGACTCCTAACTGAGCTCAGCCACCACCCATCTTAACCACTAGTAGCCCCTGGTGGCCGGTGGTAACCACTGCATCCATGACAAATTACCAGTTGCAATGAATTCTTTGGTATATTTTTCTGAAAGTTTGGTGACTGTATCACCATTACTAGGTAAGATTTCCCACAATTCGGCGGTTAATACATTACATTTTAAGGTCTGTGCCAGTGTATTTATTGCCTGTTCCTGTTCCAAGTTTCCAACTGATGATGGCGTTTGTATGAACACTGAAACGTCTGGGCTTTCTTTGTCTTTTAGTCCAGTAACTACACTCTTGTGTTGTGTCTCTACAGACTCTCTACACCTCCATCAAGAACGAGAAGCTGCAGTGGACCATGTGAGTTCACTTCTTTATCACTGCACTTGTTTAAACACTGTGCTTGTGCAGCCACCGTTTTAGCCACAGTTGCCATAGTAACCACTCCCTCTGTTCTATCTAGTCATGGACTGAACTCCTACAGACATTGCATTAATAATCTTTCTGCTCACACTCTTGGATTTTGCCGTCAGTTTTAAGTCGGGAAATGTACAATTAGACATTAACCATTAGGAGGGTTGTCCTTATACTGATGCCAGTACTCAGATCACAGCCTCTGTTAGAGCCGTTAGTCTCTTCAAATCTTTCAAATCTAATTTACATATGCTTTGCCAAGTACTCTTTTTATTTCACAGTATTATTTCTTCTTAAGTACTCATAATTGTACACGTGGTACTAGCTCATCCCTAGCCTTAACAACTTCACTGTCTTTTTCAGCTGCAATTTCAAATGATAATAGAATTAAAGAGCTACCTGTTAGATTTGTGTAGCTCACACATATCCACAGCCTGGTGCTGGATCATCTGTTTAACTAAACTGTGAAAGCACAGAGTGGGTCGGATCTTTGTTTTAAAAAACCTTTTTGCACAAATGTTGAAATAGCATATAATCACATTGGGACAACAGTAAGGAATATTACAGCCAAATATTATTACTAATCATATATATATTATTACTAAAATGATATTTTAGCTGTGGACAGAAAAAAACTAAAATATTGCATTTCTAAAATTACTATAATATCTCACTCTTTTCAGTGATTGGACTGTAAGTAAACCAAACTAAATGCAGTTATACAGAACGGATGATAATATGTTTTGTTTCTCTGCGCTATAGGGACGAAGAGGAGGTTCAGAAGTCTGTGAACGAGCTGTCTCGCAAAGACTCTGCCTCCCACACCATGAAGCGCTTGGGCACTATAGGAAACCC
>CM044552.2:33132750-33235250 GCA_024416835.2 Perccottus glenii | reverse complement strand
ATGAAATGCCACATTTTATTAATTTTTTCAATAATAATTATGTCCAGCTTTAAATAGTATTATACTTCCTTTTCAGCCATATATGCAATATTTGAGATAATAAATTATAAAAATATAAATGATATAATAAAATGGGCTCAAAAAAGAACACGCAGACAGAGGAAAATGATGATATTAAAAAGTCTCTCAATTTCCTAACTGATGCAATGACAATAGTTAAGACGCAACAGAACCGGCTTGTGGAATTATTGGAGGAGGTTAGACATCTGCGCTTTCAAAACATCGAAAAGGACAAACGGATTGCTTAGCTAGAATGAAGGGTGGACAGTCTGGAGCACTACTCCCGGATGAACGACTTGCTTATCACCATTATTCCCATCAAACCACGTACGCTCGGCACGGTAGCTGAGGACAGCAGAGATGAGCCAGGGGAGGTGCGCTAATTGGAGCAATATGTGGCAGCCTTTCTCCAGTAGAGCTGGACCTGGAGTGCCTTGAAGCATACCACCCTCTAACTAGAAGGATCAATGACGACAGACCAGCAGTCATTCTGAGATTTGTCAAACGCAAATACAAGACAAGACATTTTTTTTTGTATTGCCCGATTCCACAACAATAGCCGCTTAACAGACTGCACTAGACAACATCCCCTGTCGTTAGACCTTCCATCAGGTTCAGAGGAAAAACTCTACAGCTCCAACCAACGTGAGTGTGTACCTACAGCTACAGCTACAGTGAGTGTGAACCTACAGCTACAGCCACTGTGAGTGTGTACCTACAGCTACAGCCACTGTGAGTGTGTGCTTACAGCTACAGTGAGTGTGAACCTATAGCTACAGCCACTGTGAGTGTGTACCTACAGCTACAGCCACTGTGAGTGTGTGCTTACAGCTACAGTGAGTGTGAACCTACAGCTACAGCCACTGTGAGTGTGTACCTACAGTCAGTGTAAGTGTGTGCCTACAGCTACAGCCAGTGTGAGTGTGAACCTACAGCTACAGCCACTGTGAGTGTGTGCCTACAGCTACAGCCAGTGTGAGTGTGAACCTACAGCTACAGCCACTGTGAGTGTGTACCTACAGTTTCAACCAGTGTGAGTGTGTACCTACAACTCCAACCAGTGTGAGTGTGTACCTACAGTTTCAACCAGTGTGAGTGTGTACCTACAACTCCAACCAGTGTGAGTGTGTACCTACAGTTTCAACCAGTGTGAGTGTGTGCCTGCAGCTACAGCCAGTGTGAGTGTGTGCCTGCAGCTACAGCCAGTGTGAGTGTGAACCTATAGCTACAGCCAGTGTGAGTGTGTACGGGCAGCTACAGCCAGTGTGAGTATGTGCCGTAGCTACAACCAGTGTGAGTGTGTGCCTGCAGCTACAGCCAGTGTGAGTGTGTACCTACAGCCAGTGTGGGTGTGTGCCTACAGCTACAGCCAGTGTGAGTGTGTGTCTACAGCTACAGCCAGTGTGAGTGTGTGCCTACAGCCAGTGTGGAAGTGTGCCTATAGCTACAGCCAGTGTGAGTGTGTACCTACAGTTTCAACCAGTGTGAGTGTGTGCCTGCAGCTACAGCCAGTGTGAGTGTGAACCTACAGCTACAGCCAGTGTGAGTGTGTGGCCTGCAGCTACAGCCAGTGTGAGTATGTGCCTGCATCTACAACCAGTGTGAGTGTGTGCCTACAGCTACAGCCAGTGTGAGTATGTGCCTACAGCTACAGCCACTGTGAGTGTGTGCCTACAGCTACCGCCAGTGTGAGTATGTAACTACAGCTGCAGCCACTGTGAGTGTGTACCTACAGCTACAGCCAGTGTGAGGGTGTGGCCTGCAGCTACAGCCAGTGTGAGTGTGTGCCTACAGCAAGTGTGGGTGTGTGCCTTCAGCGACAACCAGTGTGAGTGTGTGCCTACAGCTACAGCCAGTGTGAGTATGTGCCTGCATCTACAACCAGTGTGAGTGTGTGCCTACAGCTACAGCCAGTGTGAGTATGTGCCTACAGCTACAGCCAGTGTAAGTGTGTGCCTACAGCTACAGCTAGTGTGAGTGTGTGCCTACAGCCAGTGTGGGTGTGTTCCTACAGCTATAGCCAGTGTGAGTGTGTACCTACAGCCAGTTTGGGTGTGTGCCTACAGCCAGTGTGGGTGTGTGCCTACAGCCAGTGTGAGTGCGTGCCTATAGGCAGTGTGGGTGTGTGCCTACAGCTATAGCCAGTGTGAGTGTGTACCTACAGCCAGTTTGGGTGTGTGCCTACAGCCAGTGTGAGTGTGTGCCTATAGGCAGTGTGGGTGTGTGCCTACAGCTACAGCCAGTGTGAGTGTGTGCCTATAGCTATAGGCAGTGTGGGTGTGTGCCTACAGCCAGTTTGGGTGTGTGCCTACAGCCAGTGTGGGTGTGTGCCTACAGCCAGTGTGAGTGTGTGCCTATAGCTATAGCCAGTGTGAGTGTGTACCTACAGCCAGTTTGGGTGTGTGCCTACAGCCAGTGTGGGTGTGTGCCTACAGCCAGTGTGAGTGTGTGCCTATAGGCAGTGTGGGTGTGTGCCTACAGCGACAACCAGTGTGAGTGTGTGCCTACAGCTACAGCCAGTGTGAGTATGTGCCTGCATCTACAACCAGTGTGAGTGTGTGCCTACAGCTACAGCCAGTGTGAGTATGTGCCTACAGCTACAGCCAGTGTAAGTGTGTGCCTACAGCTAGTGTGAGTGTGTGCCTACAGCCAGTGTGGGTGTGTTCCTACAGCTATAGCCAGTGTGAGTGTGTACCTACAGCCAGTTTGGGTGTGTGCCTACAGCCAGTGTGGGTGTGTGCCTACAGCCAGTGTGAGTGTGTGCCTACAGCTATAGCCAGTGTGAGTGTGTACCTACAGCCAGTTTGGGTGTGTGCCTACAGCCAGTGTGGGTGTGTGCCTACAGCCAGTGTGAGTGTGTGCCTATAGGCAGTGTGGGTGTGTGCCTACAGCTACAGCCAGTGTGAGTGTGTGCCTACAGCTATAGCCAGTGTGAGTGTGTACCTACAGCCAGTTTGGGTGTGTGCCTACAGCCAGTGTGGGTGTGTGCCTACAGCCAGTGTGAGTGTGTGCCTATAGGCAGTGTGGGTGTGTACCTACAGCTACAGTCAGTGTGAGTGTGTGCCTACGGCTACAGTCAGTGTGAGTGTGTGCCTACAGCCAGTGTGAGTGTGTGCCTATAGGCAGTGTGGGTGTGTGCCTACAGCTACAGCCAGTGTGAGTGTGTGCCTATAGCTATAGCCAGTGTGGGTGTGTGCCTACAGCTACAGTCAGTGTGAGTGTGTACCTACAGCTACAGTCAGTGTGAGTGTGTGCCTACAGCTACAGTCAGTGTGAGTGTGTGCCAACAGCTAGTGTGGGTGTGTGCCTACAGCAACAGCCAGTGTGAGTGTGTGTCTACAGCTACAGCCAATGTGACTGTGTGCCTACAGCTACAGTCAGTGTGAGTGTGTACCTACAGCTACAGTCAGTGTGAGTGTGTGCCTACAGCTACAGTCAGTGTGAGTGTGTGCCAACAGCTAGTGTGGGTGTGTGCCTACAGCTACAGCCAGTGTGAGTGTATGCCTACAGCCAGTGTGAGTGTGTGCCTACAGCTACAGCCAGTGTGAGTGTGTGTCTACAGCTACAGCCAGTGTGGGTGTGTGCCTACAGCTACAGCCAGTGTGAGTGTGTGCCTACAGCTACAGCCAATGTGAGTGTGTGCCTAGAGCCTAGAGCCCGTGTGCCTACAGCAAAAGCTAGTGTGAGTGTGTGTCTACAGCTACAGCCAATGTGAGTGTGTGCCTACAGCCAGTGTGAGTGTGTGCCTACAGCTACAGCCAGTGTGGGTGTGTGCCTACAGCTAAAGCCAGTGTGGGTGTGTGCCTACAGCTACAGTCAGTGTGAGTGTGTGCCTACAGCTACAGCCAATGTGAGTGTGGGCCTACAGCCAGTGTGGGTGTGTGCCTACAGCTACAGCCAGTGTGGGTGTGTGCCTACAGCTACAGCCAGTGTGAGTGTGTGCCTAAAGCTACAGCCAGTGTGAGTGTGAACCTACAGCTACAGCCAGTGTGAGTGTGTGCCTACAGCTACAGCCAATGTGAGTGTGTGCCTAGAGCCAGTGTGGGTGTGTGCCTACAGCTACAGCCAGTGTGGGTGTGTGCCTACAGCTAAAGCCAGTGTGGGTGTGTGCCTACAGCTACAGGCACTGTGAGTGTGTGCCTAGAGCTACAGCCAATGTGAGTGTGTGCCTACAGCCAGTGTGGGTGTGTGCCTACAGCTACAGCCAGTGTGGGTGTGTGCCTACAGCTACAGCCAGTGTGAGTGTGTGCCTAAAGCTACAGCCAGTGTGAGTGTGAACCTACAGCTACAGCCACTGTGAGTGCGTACCTACAGCTACAGTCAGTGTGAGTGTGTGCCTACAGCTACAGCCAGTGTGAGTGTGTACCTACAGCTACAGTCAGTGTGAGTGTGTACCTACAACTACAGTCAGTGTGAGTGTGTGCCTACAGCTACAGCCAGTGTGAGTGTGTACCTACAGCTACAGCCAATGTGAGTATGTACCTACAGCTACAGCCAATGTGGGTGTGTGCCTACAGCTACAGCCAGTGTGAGTGTGTGCCTACAGCCAGTGTGGAAGTGTGCCTACAGATACAGCCAGTGTGAGTGTGTGCCTACAGCTACAGACAGTGTGGGTGTGTGCCTACAGCCAGTGTGAGTGTGTACCTACAGCTACAGCCAATGTAAGTCTGCCTACAGCTAGTGTGGGTGTGTGCCTACAGCCAGTGTGACTGTATGCCTACAGCCAGTGTGAGTGTGTGCCTACAGCTACAGCCAGTGTGACTGTGTGTCTACAGCTACAGCCAATGTAAGTGTGTGCCTACAGCCAGTGTGGGTGTGTGCCTACAGCTACAGCCAGTGTGAGTGTGTGCCTACAGCTACAGCCAATGTGAGTGTGTGCCTAGAGCCCGTGTGGGTGTGTGCCTACAGCCAGTGTGGGTGTGTGCCTACAGCGACAGTCAGTGTGAGTGTGTACCTACAGCTACAGTCAGTGTGAGTGTGTGCCTACAGCTACAGTCAGTGTGAGTGTGTGCCTATAGGCAGTGTGGGTGTGTGCCTACAGCTATAGCCAGTGTGAGTGTGTACCTATAGCCAGTTTGGGTGTGTGCCTACAGCCAGTGTGGGTGTGTGCCTACAGCCAGTGTGAGTGTGTGCCTATAGGCAGTGTGGGTGTGTGCCTACAGCTACAGCCAGTGTGAGTGTGTGCCTATAGTTATAGGCAGTGTGGGTGTGTGCCTACAGCTACAGCCAGTGTGAGTGTGTGCCTATAGCTATAGCCAGTGTGAGTGTGTACCTACAGCCAGTGTGGGTGTGTGTCTACAGCCAGTGTGAGTGTGTGCCTATAGGCAGTGTGGGTGTGTGCCTACAGCGACAACCAGTGTGAGTGTGTGCCTACAGCTACAGCCAGTGTGAGTATGTGCCTGCATCTACAACCAGTGTGAGTGTGTGCCTACAGCTACAGCCAGTGTGAGTGTGTGCCTACAGCCAGTGTGGAAGTGTGCCTACAGATACAGCCAGTGTGAGTGTGTGCCTACAGCTACAGACAGTGTGGGTGTGTGCCTACAGCCAGTGTGAGTGTGTACCTACAGCTACAGCCAATGTAAGTCTGCCTACAGCTAGTGTGGGTGTGTGCCTACAGCTACAGCCAGTGTGACTGTATGCCTACAGCCAGTGTGAGTGTGTGCCTACAGCTACAGCCAGTGTGAGTGTGTGTCTACAGCTACAGCCAATGTGAGTGTGTGCCTAGAGCCCGTGTGGGTGTGTGCCTACAGCTACAGTCAGTGTGAGTGTGTACCTACAGCTACAGTCAGTGTGAGTGTGTGCCTACAGCTACAGTCAGTGTGAGTGTGTGCCTACAGCTACAGTCAGTGTGAGTGTGTGCCTATAGGCAGTGTGAGTGTGTGCCTACAGCTATAGCCAGTGTGAGTGTGTACCTATAGCCAGTTTGGGTGTGTGCCTACAGCCAGTGTGGGTGTGTGCCTACAGCCAGTGTGAGTGTGTGCCTATAGGCAGTGTGGGTGTGTGCCTACAGCTACAGCCAGTGTGAGTGTGTGCCTATAGTTATAGGCAGTGTGGGTGTGTGCCTACAGCTACAGCCAGTGTGAGTGTGTGCCTATAGCTATAGCCAGTGTGAGTGTGTACCTACAGCCAGTTTGGGTGTGTGCCTACAGCCAGTGTGGGTGTGTGTCTACAGCCAGTGTGAGTGTGTGCCTATAGGCAGTGTGGGTGTGTGCCTACAGCGACAACCAGTGTGAGTGTGTGCCTACAGCGACAACCAGTGTGAGTGTGTGCCTACAGCTACAGCCAGTGTGAGTATGTGCCTGCATCTACAACCAGTGTGAGTGTGTGCCTACAGCTACAGCCAGTGTGAGTATGTGCCTACAGCTACAGCCAGTGTAAGTGTGTGCCTACAGCTACAGCTAGTGTGAGTGTGTGCCTACAGCCAGTGTGGGTGTGTTCCTACAGCTATAGCCAGTGTGACTGTGTACCTACAGCCAGTTTGGGTGTGTGCCTACAGCCAGTGTGGGTGTGTGCCTACAGCCAGTGTGAGTGTGTGCCTATAGGCAGTGTGGGTGTGTGCCTACAGCTATAGCCAGTGTGAGTGTGTACCTACAGCCAGTTTGGGTGTGTGCCTACAGCCAGTGTGGGTGTGTGCCTACAGCCAGTGTGAGTGTGTGCCTATAGGCAGTGTGGGTGTGTGCCTACAGCTACAGCCAGTGTGAGTGTGTGCCTATAGCTATAGCCAGTGTGGGTGTGTACCTACAGCTACAGTCAGTGTGAGTGTGTGCCTACAGCTACAGTCAGTGTGAGTGTGTGCCTACAGCCAGTGTGGGTGTGTGCCTACAGCTACAGTCAGTGTGACTGTGTGCCTACAGCTACAGTCAGTGTGAGTGTGTACCTACAGCTACAGTCAGTGTGAGTGTGTGCCTACAGCTACAGTCAGTGTGAGTGTGTGCCAACAGCTAGTGTGGGTGTGTGCCTACAGCTACAGCCAGTGTGAGTGTATGCCTACAGCCAGTGTGGGTGTGTGCCTACAGCTACAGTCAGTGTGACTGTGTACCTACAGCTACAGTCAGTGTGACTGTGTGCCTACAGCTACAGTCAGTGTGAGTGTGTACCTACAGCTACAGCCAGTGTGAGTGTGTGTCTACAGCTACAGCCAATGTGAGTGTGTGCCTACAGCCAGTGTGGGTGTGTGCCTACAGCTACAGCCAGTGTGAGTGTGTGCCTACAGCTACAGCCAATGTGAGTGTGTGCCTAGAGCCTAGAGCCCGTGTGCCTACAGCAAAAGCTAGTGTGTGTGTGTGCCTACAGCTACAGCCAGTGTGAGTGTGTGCCTACAGCTACTGCCAATGTGAGTGTGTGCCTACAGCCAGTGTGGGTGTGTGCCTACAGCTACAGCCAGTGTGGGTGTGTGCCTACAGCTACAGCCAGTGTGACTGTGTGCCTAAAGCTACAGCCACTGTGAGTGTGTACCTACAGCTACAGCCACTGTGAGTGTGTACCTACAGCTACAGCCAGTGTGGGTGTTTGCCTACAGCTACAGCCAGTGTGGGTGTGTGCCTACAGCTACAGCCAGTGTGAGTGTGTGCCTACAGCCAGTGTGAGTGCGTACCTACAGCTACAGCCACTGTGAGTGTGTACCTACGGCAGTAGCTCAGTGGTAGAGCGGCCATCCTTCAACCGGAAGGTAGTAGGTTCGATTCCCGCTCTCCCCACAGTTCATACTGTCGTTGTGTCCTTGGGCAAGACACTTAACCCACCTTGCCTCGTATTAATGTGTAAGAATGTTGAAGGTGTTGGTCGGAGAGTCCGTAGGCGCGGAATGGCTGCCACGTCTCTGTCAGTCTGCCCCAGGGCAGCTGTGGCTACAGATGTAGCTTACCACCACCAGTGTGTGACTGTGGAGTGAATGAATAATTGATATGTAAAGCGTCCTTGAGCTCTGGAAAGGTGCTATATAAATATAACAATTATTATTATTATTACAGCTACAGTCAGTGTGAGTGTGTACCTACAGCTACAGCCAGTGTGGGTGTTTGCCTACAGCTACAGCCAGTGTGGGTGTGTGCCTATAGCTACAGCCAGTGTGAGTGTGTGCCTACAGCCAGTGTGGGTGTGAACCTACAGCTACAGCCACTGTGAGTGTGTACCTACAGCTACAGCCAGTGTGGGTGTTTGCCTACAGCCACAGCCAGTGTGAGTGTGTGCCTATAGGCAGTGTGGGTGTGTGCCTACAGCTACAGCCAGTGTGAGTGTGTGCCTATAGGCAGTGTGGGTGTGTGCCTACAGCTACAGCCAGTGTGAGTGTGTGCCTACAGCCAGTGTGGGGGTGTGCCTATAGCTACAGCCAGTGTGGGTGTGTGCCTACAGCTACAGCCAGTGTGAGTGTGTACCTACAGCCAGTGTGGGTGTGTGCCTACAGCTACAGCCAGTGTGAGTGTGCCTACAGCTACAGCCAGTGTGTGCCTACAGCGACAACCAGTGTGAGTGTGTGCCTATAGGCAGTGTGGGTGTGTGCCCACAGCTACAGCCAGTGTGAGTGTGTACCTACAGCTACAGCCAATGTGAGTGTGTACCTACAGCTACAGCCAGTGTGGGTGTTTGCCTACAGCTACAGCCAGTGTGGGTGTGTGCCTGCATCGACAACCAGTGTGAGTGTGTACCTACAGCTGCAGCCAGTGTGAGTGTGTGCCTACAGGCAGTGTGAGTGTGTGCCTACAGCTACAGCCAGTGTGGGTGTGTGTCTACAGCTACAGCTAGTGTAAGTGTGTGCCTACAGCCAGTGTGAGTGTGTGCCTATAGCTATAGCCAGTGTGGGTGTGTACCTACAGCTACAGTCAGTGTGAGTGTGTGCCTACAGCTACAGTCAGTGTGAGTGTGTGCCTACAGCCAGTGTGGGTGTGTGCCTACAGCTACAGTCAGTGTGACTGTGTGCCTACAGCTACAGTCAGTGTGAGTGTGTACCTACAGCTACAGTCAGTGTGAGTGTGTGCTTACAGCTACAGTCAGTGTGAGTGTGTGCCAACAGCTAGTGTGGGTGTGTGCCTACAGCTACAGCCAGTGTGAGTGTGTCTACAGCTACAACCAGTGTGAGTGTGTGTCTACAGCTACAGCCAATGTGAGTGTGTGCCTACAGCCAGTGTGAGTGTGTGCCTACAGCTACAGCCAGTGTGAGTGTGTGTCTACAGCTACAGCCAATGTGAGTGTGTGCCTACAGCCAGTGTGGGTGTGTGCCTACAGCTACAGCCAATGTGAGTGTGTGCCTAGAGCCTAGAGCCTGTGTGCCTACAGCAAAAGCTAGTGTGGGTGTGTGCCTACAGCTACAGCCAGTGTGAGTGTGTGCCTACAGCTACAGCCAATGTGAGTGTGTGCCTACAGCTACAGCCAGTGTGGGTGTGTGCCTACAGCTACAGCCAGTGTGGGTGTGTGCCTACAGCTACAGCCAATGTGAGTGTGTGCCTACAGCCAGTGTGGGTGTGTGCCTACAGCTACAGCCAGTGTGGGTGTGTGCCTAAAGCTACAGTCAGTGTGAGTGTGTGCCAACAGCTAGTGTGGGTGTGTACCTACAGCTACAGCCACTGTGAGTGTGTACCTACAGCTACAGCCAGTGTGGGTGTTTGCCTACAGCTACAGCCAGTGTGGGTGTGTGCCTACAGCTACAGCCAGTGTGAGTGTGTGCCTACAGCCAGTGTGAGTGCGTACCTACAGCTACAGCCACTGTGAGTGTGAACCTACAGCTACAGCCACTGTGAGTGTGTACCTACAGCTACAGCCAGTGTGGGTGTTTGCCTACAGCTACAGCCAGTGTGGGTGTGTGCCTACAGCCACAGCCAGTGTGAGTGTGTGCCTATAGGCAGTGTGGGTGTGTGCCTACAGCTACAGCCAGTGTGAGTGTGTGCCTACAGCCACAGCCAGTGTGAGTGTGTGCCTATAGGCAGTGTGGGTGTTTGCCTACAGCTACAGCCAGTGTGGGTGTGTGCCTACAGCCACAGCCAGTGTGAGTGTGTGCCTATAGGCAGTGTGGGTGTGTGCCTACAGCTACAGCCAGTGTGAGTGTGTGCCTACAGTCAGTGTGGGGGTGTGCCTATAGCTACAGCCAGTGTGGGTGTGTGCCTACAGCTACAGCCAGTGTGAGTGTGTACCTACAGCCAGTGTGGGTGTGTGCCTACAGCTACAGCCAGTGTGAGTGTGCCTACAGCTACAGCCAGTGTGTGCCTACAGCGACAACCAGTGTGGGTGTGTGCCCACAGCTACAGCCAGTGTGAGTGTGTACCTACAGCTACAGCCAATGTGAGTGTGTACCTACAGCTGCAGCCAGTGTGAGTGTGTGCCTACAGGCAGTGTGAGTGTGTGCCTACAGCTACAGCCAGTGTGGGTGTGTGCCTGCATCGACAACCAGTGTGAGTGTGTACCTACAGCTGCAGCCAGTGTGAGTGTGTGCCTACAGGCAGTGTGAGTGTGTGCCTACAGCTACAGCCAGTGTGGGTGGGTGTCTACAGCTACAGCTAGTGTAAGTGTGTGCCTACAGCCAGTGTGGGTGTGTGCCTACAGCTACAGCCAGTGTGAGTGTGTACCTACAGCCAGTGTGGGTGTGTGCCTACAGCTACAGCCAGTGTGAGTGTGTGTCTACAGCTACAGCCAATGTGAGTGTGTGCCTACAGCCAGTGTGGGTGTGTGCCTACAGCTACAGCCAATGTGAGTGTGTGCCTAGAGCCTAGAGCCCGTGTGCCTACAGCAAAAGCTAGTGTGGGTGTGTGCCTACAGCTACAGCCAGTGTGAGTGTGTGCCTACAGCTACAGCCAATGTGAGTGTGTGCCTACAGCCAGTGTGGGTGTGTGCCTACAGCTACAGCCAGTGTGGGTGTGTGCCTACAGCTACAGCCAATGTGAGTGCGTGCCTACAGCCAGTGTGGGTGTGTGCCTACAGCTACAGCCAGTGTGGGTGTGTGCCTAAAGCTACAGCCACTGTGAGTGTGTACCTACAGCTACAGCCACTGTGAGTGTGTACCTACAGCTACAGCCAGTGTGGGTGTTTGCCTACAGCTACAGCCAGTGTGGGTGTGTGCCTACAGCTACAGCCAGTGTGAGTGTGTGCCTACAGCCAGTGTGAGTGCGTACCTACAGCTACAGCCACTGTGAGTGTGAACCTACAGCTACAGCCACTGTGAGTGTGTACCTACAGCTACAGCCAGTGTGGGTGTTTGCCTACAGCTACAGCCAGTGTGGGTGTGTGCCTACAGCCACAGCCAGTGTGAGTGTGTGCCTATAGGCAGTGTGGGTGTGTGCCTACAGCTACAGCCAGTGTGAGTGTGTGCCTATAGGCAGTGTGGGTGTGTGCCTACAGCTACAGCCAGTGTGAGTGTGTGCCTACAGTCAGTGTGGGGTGTGCCCATAGCTACAGCCAGTGGGTGTGTGCCTACAGCTACAGCCAGTGTGAGTGTGTACCTACAGCCAGTGTGGGTGTGTGCCTACAGCTACAGCCAGTGTGAGTGTGCCTACAGCTACAGCCAGTGTGTGCCTACAGCGACAACCAGTGTGGGTGTGTGCCCACAGCTACAGCCAGTGTGAGTGTGTACCTACAGCTACAGCCAATGTGAGTGTGTACCTACAGCTGCAGCCAGTGTGAGTGTGTGCCTACAGGCAGTGTGAGTGTGTGCCTACAGCTACAGCCAGTGTGGGTGTGTGCCTGCATCGACAACCAGTGTGAGTGTGTACCTACAGCTGCAGCCAGTGTGAGTGTGTGCCTACAGGCAGTGTGAGTGTGTGCCTACAGCTACAGCCAGTGTGGGTGGGTGTCTACAGCTACAGCTAGTGTAAGTGTGTGCTTACAGCCAGTGTGGGTGTGTGCCTACAGCTACAGCCAGTGTGAGTGTGTACCTACAGCCAGTGTGGGTGTGTGCCTACAGCTACAGCCAGTGTGAGTGTGTACCTACAGCCAGTTTGTGTGTGTGCCTACAGCCAGTGTGGGTGTGTGCCTACAGCTACAGCCAGTGTGAGTTTGTGCCTACAGCTACAGCCAGTGTGGGTGTGTGCCTACAGCTACAGCCAGTGTGGGTGTGTGCCTACAGCTACAGCCAGTGTGGGTGTGTGCCTGCAGCTACAGCCAGTGTGAGTGTGTGCCTACAGCTACAACCAGTGTGAGTGTGAACCTACAGCTACAGCCACTGTGAGTGTGTACCTACAGCCAGTGTGAGTGTGTGCCTGCAGCTACAGTCAGTGTGAGTGTGTGCCTACAGCTACAGCCAGTGTGAGTATGTGCCTGCAGCTACAACCACTGTTCTACAACCACTGTTCTTAATGTTCTTATCCCTGTTGGTCACTTGGAACTTGAAACCGGGCACTGATCCTAGGGTAAGTTGTTTTAATAATATGGTTGGCATACAAAATACCTACTATAGTGGCACAAAAACCAGTATTGACATGCACCAGGAACCATTACACTTTTGTTGGAACCTGGACTTCTGGATGGATCTGTATTGGGATTTGCCTAAACTGCAAATTTTTTTTGCTTTGTATAATTTGTCTTTCTCAATTAATGATAGGCATTGCCTGGTTTCAGCATATGATAGGCCGGTTTCAAAATATACTGTGAAATGCAATTGATTATTACACTACTCCTACTTTTCTCTGGAAATGTGCAGCCCAATCCTGGCCCCTGTTTGCAATGTGTCTTGACCCCTGCTGAATTTAAATCAATGCCTGGACTTAAATTTGTTCATCTTAATGTTCGCAGTTTACTACTCAAAATGGACATGGTTAGAATTTGGATTGAATCTACAGATGCAGACATAGTGATAATTTCGGAAACATGGTTGACGAAATCAATTACTAATGAAGATATGAATGTGCATGGGTATAATGTTTTTCGCAGTGACAGGCCAAAGAAAGGTGGTGGAGTAGCTATCTATGTTAAGTCAAGATTTGGTGCATCAGTTGTTCTGTCTGAGTCTCTGTAAGCAAATGGAGTTTTTGGCCTTAAATGTTGAAATATTTAAGTCCCTTTCAATAACTGTTGTGGGCTGTTATAGACCTCCATCGGCCTCCAGGGAGGCTTTATCATCTTTAAAGCTTCTTTTGTCCAGATTAAACTATAGGGAACTTTTACTGGTCGGGGACTTGAATTGGGACTGGCTAAATGTTGTTTCTGATGAATTTAAATCTTTCTGTGATTCTGTCAGTCTTAGCCAGTTGGTAAATGTACCTACAAGGCCAAAAATCCAGATAAATCTACTTTAATCGACTTGATTCTAACAAATGTCCCTCATAAATTTTCAACCATGGGTGTCTTTTGTAATGATCTGAGTGATCATTGTGTTATTGCTACTTCGAGAGGCAGTAAAATACCCAAATGTAAATCACAAATTATTAGAAAGAGGAATTTGAAACATTTTAATGAACAAGCCTATCATCATGATCGATCTTTGATTAACTGGGGACAGCTAGGCCTGTTGCCTGACGTTGAGCTTGCCTGGACACTTTTTAAGGAGAATTTTGAGAAAATTGTAAATAAACATGCTCCTTGGACAAAGCACAGAGTGAAGGGACGGAAAACCCTTGGTTTCTCCAGAGTTGTCAGACATTATTCATCAGCGAAATGTGGCATGGGCTAAAGCTAGAAATGGTGATTCTGCCACTGACTGGTCCATTTTCAGACAACTAAGAAATAAATGTACCTCTCTTATCAAAAAGGCTAAATCTGAATATTATTTATCAGTCACAAGTGAAAACCTCAATAATCCACAGAAATTTTGGAAAGTCATCAAGTCTCTTTCTGTGAATAAAAGTAATGAAGCCCTCCCAAAATTTGTCTTAAAAAACTCTCTTCCAGTCTACGACAGAGTTGATGTCTTAAATTGCTTTAATGAGCATTTTGTATCAGTTGGTTCTCTGTCTGAGTCGACAGGAGTAGTCGCTGTCAATCCATGCACATACTCCTCTGTGTTTTCTGGAGAGCCTTTTAATTTTGTTTCTTTTACTGTGCAGCAGGTGCATGGAGCTCTTAAAGCGTTAGATCACAGAAAACCTCCTGGACCAGATTTAATAGAGCCTTACTTTTTGAAAAAGGCGGCTGATTTTGTTGCAGAGCCCCTTACAATTCTTTTTAATCTGTCAATTCAAAACAATGAAATACCATCAGTTTGGAAGTCAGCTTTTGTTATTCCCTTGTTTAAAGGAGGTGATCCAGCAGTTTTAACTAATTATCGGCCTATATCTAATTTGTGTGTTTTGTCAAAAATTTTAGAATCCCTTGTTTCAGACCAAATAAAAGAGTTTTTATACTCAAATGAACTCCTTTCTAAACTGCAGTCAGGCTTCAGGAAAAAGCACAGTACCATCACTGCTGTTACAAAAGTAATTAATGACATACTTGTCGCTCTTGATAGAAAGCAATTCTGTGCATCACTTTTTCTTGACCTGTCGAAAGCTTTTGACACAGTGGACCATGCTGTTTTAAAGCAAAGGCTTCTTATTATTATTAGTTTCCTGGTTCATGAATTATCTGAGTGACAGGACTCAGTGCATTAAATGTGATGGTCTATGTTCTGCATTAGTGAAGGTACACAAGGGGGTGCCACAAGGCTCAATATTAGGTCCTCTCTTGTTTATTATGTATATAAATTAACTAGGCCACAATGTGTCGGATGCTAATATGCATTTTTATGCTGATGACACGATTATTTATTGTTTTGGATCGTCCCCAGCTAAAGTGGTTGAGTCTTTGCAGAAAGCTTTCGATGTGGTTCAACGTGCAGCTTATTCTCAATGCTGATAAGACCAAACTGATGCTGTTTAGAAATACTAAGAAGGTTTCTCAAGCTCCTCCTCCAAAGTTCACTTTGACTGGAAGTGTCATAGAGGTGGTTCATTCTTATAAGTACCTTGGTATCTGGCTTGATGATGCTCTTACTTTTAAGTCTCATATAGACAACCTTGTGAAGAAACTCAAACTTAAACTGTCCTTCTTTTTTCGAAATAAATTTTGTTTTTCTTTTAAAGCAAAAAAGCAGCTAGTCACTGCAACATTTTTATCTGTCTTAGATTATGGAGACCTGGTGTATAGGACCGCTTCAGCACAATGTCTGTATAAGATTGACACTGTTTATCATGCGTCTCTGAGATTTATTACGAATTGTAAAAATTTGACCCATCATTGTGAATTATATACCAGAGTGGGATGGCCATCGTTGTCCAACAGGAGATCAGGGCATTGGCATATTTTTATCTATAAGGCCATGCTTGGTCTTTTGCCATCCTACATCTGTAGTTTAATCACATGGAGAAGTGTTGGTTCTTATTCATTGCGATCAAATGATTACTTGCTGCTCTTTGTTCCATTTGCCCGTACAGAACTGGGAAAAAGGGCTTTTGTCTATTCAGCTCCTTCTGCATGGAACTTTTTGCAAAAAGACTTGAATTTATCAGAACTTATTTCTTTAAATGCTTTTAAGTCCAGATTGAGAGAACCTGAAATGACCTGTTTAAATTGTAAATGTTTTTAATTATTTGTATTGTATAACTTTTATAAATGTAATTGACTGTGTTTTGCTGCCTCTTGGCCAGGACTCCCTTGAAAAAGAGGTTTTTAACCTCAATGGGACTTTCCTGGTTAAATAAAGGTTTAATAATAAAAATAAAAAAACTGTGAGTGTGTGGCCTACAGCTACAGCCAGTGTGAGTGTGTGCCTACAGCTACAGCCAGTGTGAGTGTGTGCCTACAGCTACAGCCAGTGTGAGTGTGTGCCTACAGCTACAGCCAGTCTGGGTGTGTACCTACAGTTTCAACCAGTGAGTGTGTACCTACAGTTTCAACCAGTGTGAGTGTGTACCTGTAGCTACAGCCAGTGTGAGTGTGTACCTACAGCTACAGCCAGTGTGAGTGTGTACCTACAGCTACAGCCAGTGTGACTGTGTGCCTACAGCTACAGTCAGTGTGAGTGTGTACCTACAGCTACAGTCAGTGTGAGTGTGTGCCTTCCGCTACAGCCAGTGTGAGTGTGTTCCTTTAGCTACAGCCAGTGTGAGTGTGTTCCTTTAGCTACAGTCCGTGTGAGTGTGTACCTACAGCTACAGTCAGTGTGAGTGTGTACCTACAGCTACAGTCAGTGTGGGTGTGTGCCTTCAGCTACAGCCAGTGTGAGTGCGTACCTACAGTTTCAACCAGTGTGAGTGTGTACCTGCAGCTACAGCCAATGTGAGTGTGTGCCTCCAGCTACAGCCAGTGTGAGTGTGTACCTGTAGCTATAGCCAGTGTGAGTGTGTACCTACAGCTACAGCTAGTGTGAGTGTGTGGCCTGCAGCTACAGCTAGTGTGAGTGTGTGGCCTGCAGCTACAGCCATTGTGAGTGTGTGGCCTGCAGCTACAGTCAGTCCAGTGTGAGTATGTGCCTGCAGCTACAGCCATTGTGAGTGTGTGGCCTGCAGCTACAGTCAGTCCAGTGTGAGTATGTGCCTGCAGCTACAGCCAGTGTGAGTGTGTGGCCTGCAGCTACAGTCAGTCCAGTGTGAGTATGTGCCTGCAGCTACAACCAGTGTGAGTGTGTGGCCTGCAGCTACAACCAGTGTGAGTGTGTGCCTGCAGCTACAACCAGTGTGAGTATGTGCCTGCAGCTACAACCAGTGTGAGTGTGTGCCTGCAGCTACAACCAGTGTGAGTATGTGCCTGCAGCTACAACCAGTGTGAGTGTGTGCCTGCAGCTACAACCAGTGTGAGTATGTGCCTGCAGCTACAACCAGTGTGAGTGTGTGCCTCCAGCTACAGCCAGTGTGAAAGTGTATCTACAGCTACAGCCAGTGTGAGTGTGTGCCTACAGCTACAGCCAGTGTGAGTGTGTACCTACAGCTACAGCCAGTGTGAGTGTGTACCTACAGCTACAGTCAGTGTGAGTGTGCCTTCCGCTACAGCCAGTGTGAGTGTGTTCCAGCTACAGCCAGTGTGAGTGTGTTCCTTTAGCTACAGTCCAGTGTGAGTGTGTACCTACAGCTACAGTCAGTGTGAGTGTGTACCTACAGCTACAGTCAGTGTGGGTGTGTGCCTTCAGCTACAGCCAGTGTGTGTGAGTGCGTACCTACAGCTACAACCAGTGTGAGTGTGTACCTGCAGCTACAGCCAATGTGAGTGTGTGCCTCCAGCTACAGCCAGTGTGAGTGTGTACCTACAGCTACAGCCATTGTGAGTGTGTGCCTACAGCTACAGCCAGTGTGAGTGTGTGCCTACAGCTACAGCCAGTGTGGTTTGTGCCTATACAGCTACAGCCAGTGTGAGTGTGTGCCTGCAGCTACAGCCAGTGTGAGGCGTGCAGCCTACAGCTACAGCCAGTGTGAGTGTTTGCCTGACAGCCAGTGTGAGTGTGTGCCTACAGCTACAGCCAGTGTGAGTGTGTGCCTGCAGCTACAGCCAGTGTGGTGTGTGCCTGCAGCTACAGCCAGTGTGAGTGTGTGCCTACAGCCAGTGTGTGTGTGTGTCTACAGCTACAGCCAGTGTGAGAGTGTGCCTACAGCTACAGCCAGTGTGAGTGTGTGCCTGCAGCTACAAGCCAGTGTGGGTGTGTGTCTACAGCTACAGCAGTGTGGGTGTGTGCCTGCAGCTACAGCCAGTGTGAGTGTATGTGCCTACAGCTACAGCTAGTGTGAGTGTGTGCCTCCAGCTACAGCCAGTGTGAAAGTGTATCTACAGCTACAGCCAGTGTGAGTGTGTGCCTACAGCTACAGCCAGTGTGAGTGTGTACCTACAGCTACAGCCAGTGTGGGTGTGTGCCTACAGCTACAGCCAGTGTGAGTGTGTACCTGTAGCTACAGCCAGTGTGGGCATGTGCCTACAGCTACAGCCAGTGTGAGTGTGTGCCTACAGCTACAGCCAGTGTGGGCGTGTACCTGCAGCTACAGCCAGTGTGAGTGTGTGCCTACAGCTACAGCCAGTGTGAGTGTGTACCTACAGCTACAACAGTGTGAGTGTGTACCTACAGCTACAGCCAGTGTGGGTGTGTGTCTACAGCTACAGCCAATGTGAGTGTGTGCCTACAGCTACAGCCAGTGTGAGTGTGTGCCTACAGCTACAGCCAGTGTGAGTGTGTGCCTACAGCTACAGCCAGTGGGTGTGTGCCTACAGCTACAGCCAGTGTGGTGTGTACCTACAGCTACAGCCAGTGTGGGTGTGTGTCTACAGCCAGTGTGGGTGTGTGCCTACAGCTACAGCCAGTGTGGGTGTGTACCTACAGCCAGTGTGGGTGTGCTACAGCCAGTGTGAGTGTGTGCCTACAGCTACAGCCAGTGGGTGTGTGCCTACAGCTACAGCCAGTGTGAGTGTGTGCCTACAGCCAGTGTGGGTGTGTGTCTACAGCTACAGCCAGTGTGAGAGTGTGCCTACAGCTACAGCCAGTGTGAGTGTGGGCCTACAGCTACAGCCAGTGTGGGTGTGTGTCTACAGCTACAGCTAGTGTGGGTGTGTGCCTACAGCTACAGCCAATGTGAGTGTGTGCCTACAGCTACAGCTAGTGTGAGTGTGTGCCTACAGCTACAGCCAGTGTGGGTGTGTGCCTACAGCTACAGCCAGTGTGAGTGTGTGCCTACAGCTACAGCCAATGTGAGTGTGTGCCTACAGCCAGTGTGGGTGTGTGTCTACAGCTACAGCCAATGTGAGTGTGTGCCTACAGCCAGTGTGGGTGTTGGCCTACAGCTACAGCCAGTGTGAGTGTGTGCCTACAGCTACAGCCAGTGTGGGTGTGTGTCTACAGCTACAGCCAGTGTGAGTGTGTGCCTACAGCTACAGCCAATGTGAGTGTGTGCCTACAGCCAGTGTGAGTGTGTGCCTACAGCTACAGCCAGTGTGGGTGTGTGTCTACAGCTACAGCCAATGTGAGTGTGTGCCTACAGCTACAGCCAGTGTGAGTGTGTGCCTACAGCTACAGCCAGTGTGGGTGTGTGCCTACAGCTACAGCCAATGTGAGTGTGTGCCTACAGCCAGTGTGGGTGTTGGCCTACAGCCAGTGTGGGTGTGTGTCTACAGCCAGTGTGGGTGTGTGCCTACAGCCAGTGTGGGTGTGTGCCTACAGCCAGTGTGGGTGTTGGCCTACAGCCAGTGTGGGTGTGTGCCTACAGCCAGTGTGGGTGTTGGCCTACAGCCAGTGTGGGTGTGTGCCTACAGCTACAGCCAATGTGAGTGTGTGCCTACAGCCAGTGTGAGTGTGTGCCTACAGCCAGTGTGGGTGTGTGTCTACAGCTACAGCCAGTGTGAGAGTGTGCCTACAGCTACAGCCAGTGTGAGTGTGGGCCTACAGCTACAGCCAGTGTGGGTGTGTGTCTACAGCTACAGCTAGTGTGGGTGTGTGCCTACAGCTACAGCCAATGTGAGTGTGTGCCTACAGCTACAGCTAGTGTGAGTGTGTGCCTACAGCTACAGCCAGTGTGGGTGTGTGCCTACAGCTACAGCCAGTGTGAGTGTGTGCCTACAGCTACAGCCAATGTGAGTGTGTGCCTACAGCCAGTGTGGGTGTGTGTCTACAGCTACAGCCAATGTGAGTGTGTGCCTACAGCCAGTGTGGGTGTTGGCCTACAGCTACAGCCAGTGTGAGTGTGTGCCTACAGCTACAGCCAGTGTGGGTGTGTGTCTACAGCTACAGCCAGTGTGAGTGTGTGCCTACAGCTACAGCCAATGTGAGTGTGTGCCTACAGCCAGTGTGAGTGTGTGCCTACAGCTACAGCCAGTGTGGGTGTGTGTCTACAGCTACAGCCAATGTGAGTGTGTGCCTACAGCTACAGCCAGTGTGACTGTGGGCCTACAGCTACAGCCAGTGTGAGTGTGTGCCTACAGCTACAGCCAGTGTGAGAGTGTGCCTACAGCGACAACCAGTGTGAACGTATAGTTTTGTTCAAAATAATAGCAGTACAATGTGACTAACCAGAATTATCCACGTTTTTAGGTAATTTTTTATTGCTAAGTGGCAAGTTCCCAGTAGGTGCAGTAGATTCTCAGAAAACAAACAAGACCCAGCATTCATGATATGCACGCTCTTAAGGCTGTGCAATTGGGCAATTAGTTGAAATGAGTGTGTTCAGAAAAATAGCAGTGTTATATTCAATCACTGAGGTCATCAATTTTGTGAAAAAAACAGGTGTGAATCAGGTGAACCCTATTTAAGGATGAAGCCAGCAGCACTTGTTGAACATGCATTTGAAATCCTGAGGAAAATGGGTCGTTTAAGACATTGTTCAGACGAACAGCGTACTTTGATTAAAAAGTTGATTGGGGTAGGAGAAAACCTTTAAAGAGGTGCAAGAAATGTTAGCTAAAATAATCTCCAATGCCTTAAAATAGAGAGCAACACCAGAAAGACGTGGAAGAAAACGGAAGACAACCATCAACATGGATCGAAGAATAACCAGAATGACAAAGGCTGAGCCAATGATCAGCTCCAGGATCAAAGACAGTCTGGAGTTACCTGTAAGTACTGTGACAGTTAGAAGATGTCTGTGTGAAGCTAATCTATTTTCAAGAATCCCCCACAAGTCCCTCTGTTTAAAAAAAGGCATGTGCAGAAGAGGTTACAATTTACCAAAGAACACATCAACTGGTCTAAAGAGAAATGGAGGAACATTTTGTGACTGATGAGAGTAAAAATGTTCTTTTTGGGTCCAAGGGCCACAGACAGTTTGTGAGACGACCCCCGAACTCTGAATTCAAGCCACAGTCCACAGTGAAGACAGTGAAGACAGTGAAGACAGTGAAGCAAGCATCATGATATGGGCATGTTTCTCCTACTATGGTGTTGGGTCTATTTATTACAGACCAGGGATCATGGATCAGTTTGTATTTGTCAAAATACTTGAAGAGGTCATGTTGTGTTTTGCTGAAGAGGACATGTCCTTGAAATGTTTGTTTCAACAATGACCCCAAACACACGAGTAAACGAGCAAAGTCTTGGTTCCAAACCAACAAAATTAACGTTATGGAGTGGCCAGTCCAATCCTCGGACCTTAATCCAATCTGAAGCTGTTTCTGAAGCAAAACCAAGAAATGTAAATGAATTGTGGAATTGCCCAATTGCACAGCCTTAAGAGCGTGCATATCATGAATGCTGGGTCTTGTTTGTTTTCTGAGAATCTACTGCACCTACTGGGAACTTGCCATTTAGCAATAAAAAATATACTAAAAACCTGGATTATTCTGGTTAGTCACATTGTACTGCTATTATTTTGAACAATACTGTATACCTATGATCAATCAGTCTCCATACATTTGGTGAAATAAATATGTTTTGAGTTTGCTTTTGAAAGCCTCAACAGTCAGCTCGCCGTACTTTAAGCCGATGAGTCCTCGTCAATCTGAAGGAGGAGATCGTTAGTCACTTTAACTAAAGCTGTTTCAGTGGAATAAGAGGCCCTAAATGCAGACTGAAACGGCTCGAGGAGGTCATTTTCCGATAGATATAGAGTAAGTTGTTTTAACACAACTTTTTTGAGGACTTTAGACAGAAAAGGTAAATTGGAGACCGGACGGAAATTATTCAGGCATCCAGGATCCAGAGTAGGTTTTTTGAGCAGGGGTTTGACCACAGCCTGTTTGAAGAGGGAAGGAACGGTGCCAGTAGACAGGGACAAGTTTATAATGTTTAACATAATTTGCCCTACCAGAGGCGATTTCTTTAAGACTGCAAGGGAAGCTCGGCTTCTCTTATAATGTCACAAAATTAATGGTCAAATATGTACTATTGTATTAACATTTTATTGACTAAAAATGCGTTAGAAAACGTTCATCTCAAAGATGAGTTCGTTCAGAATCAGTTACATATAGCAGGTCGGCTGACTCGATTTCCTTCTCATACATTCCCGCAGCGTCACAGTGCATTTCCCTATTGAAGCCCAGCGTCCATTGACTTCAATGGGGCTGTTTTGAACGTTTTTTTTCAGCGCTTCGAAACTAGAAGGTCATTGGATAAACGCTGCGATTATGTCCCGCCCACGGACGCTCAGCGTCTCTGGGGGTGAATGGGGAGTGGGCTGGCCCGGACTCCGAGCTTCTGCGTGATGATTGGAGGGTCCTGTCGAAAGACTGCATCTCCTTTTGACTGACAGCGATTCTGTACTATAAGGAATCACTGAAGCTATTCGCGCTCAGTCCCATCGCGGATTTCTCAAGTTCAGTCGAAATAAAAACTGCTGCAACCTATTTCTTTGATATTTGCTTGGCAAAATTGCTTGATTTTCATCATACATTTCACACAATTATACACCACATTCCTTGTTACAGTTTTACAGAGTTTAATATATTTTTTTTTAGATCGTTCATTCATTCATTCATTCATTCATTCCTTCATTCATTCATATAACGTTAGTAGGCTAGGCTAGCGTCGTGGGTAAAACTGCGCACGATGGCAGACGGTGCTAATATTGCCGACCTGATTTTGGCGAAGCCATTTGAAAGTGTTCCTTACGAGGAAAAACTTAGAATTAAACAGCAGGGCAGATCAACACCTAAGATTGATTTAGTGCAAAAGATAGGGAAAAATAACAGGTCTTTTCAGCTCTCCTGGTATGACAAAGTTAGCTGGCTGACTGGAAGTGCTGTGACAAATAAAATGTACTGCTGGCCATGCCTCTTGATGAAACCATCTCACGGATGTGTTGTTTGGTCAAAGGTGGGGTTTGGAGATCTGTCTAACTTTGACAGGGCATATAAAAGACATGAAAAGAGCAATGAATGTGAGTGCATGTGCAAGATTAAGTTGCATGGGCAGGATCAGGGTTGAGCATGCAATAAATGAAGGTGCTCGTATTCAAGTGGCTAAACATAATGAAATAAGGAACGTAGGGCAAAATTTACTTTTAAATAAATAGACAATTTTATGATGTAGGCCGAAAATGAGCTTCCCCTCTCTGACAGACCAGTAGCCGCCACTGTGCCCTACATAGGGCCACAGTTCTTTAAGCTGTTTTGCTGGCAGGATATCCAGAAGGCACGTAGTTGCTTTACATGAAGAAACCACCTTTGTCAGCTCATCGAGGGATACAGGATCTAAGACTGAGAGACGAGAGGTCAGTGGATCCAAGTGAATGGGACCCGGAGCTGAGGAAGACAAAACCAAAATATTATCCCTGACATCTTCAATTTTATGTTTAAAGAAATCTAAAAAGTCTTGTGCACTAAAGGGAGAGGAGTCTTCAGTTGTTCTTGGTTGGATTAGTTTAGCAACTGTCCCAAATAGAAACCTGGGGTTATGCCGGTTTTCTCTGATTAGAGATGAGAAATAAGCCGTTTTTGCAGTGCTGAGGGCGTGCTTATAGGTGTTTACACACAAACACCACTTTTGATAATTTAGATTAGTTTTTGACTTGCGCCATATGCGTTTAAAACTCCTGCAGGCCTGTTTTAAAGCCCGGGTTTCCTCGTTATACCATGGTGTAGGTCGTCTGGTTGGTCTGGGCTTTGTCCTGAGGGGTGCCACTGAGTCAGTGATGGTCGAGAGGGTTGCATTGACCTCCTTTGTGTAGGCTTCTATTGAGTTTCCAGGTGGAGTTAAATTAGGAAGAACATCTGTCAGCCGTGTGAAAAACATTTCCACTGCAGCTAATTTTTCATCAATTATTACTCCCAAGAATTTAAGTTCTTTTACTCTTTCTATTTCAATATCATTTATCCTAAGCTTTTTGTTTACAGTTGTAGCACGATTGCCAAAAATTATAAATTTAGTTTTACTTAAGTTCAGTGTTAGTTTATTTGCATCAAACCAGCTCTTTATCTTTTGTAATTCATTTTCCACTGTATCCAAAAGTTGTTCCAGATTTTCTCCAGAACAGATTAAATTAGTTTAAAGTAAACAGAAGAAATATTCTAAATGTCCCCGGTTGACTAAAGGCTTAGAAAATGCATGTAAAAAGAAAAATAATCTCTATTAATCATTCATTAAATTAAAAACAAAAGAAGCTGAGAATAGATATAGGTTTGACAAAAATAAAATAGCTGACAAGAGAGAATGAGAATAGCCAAAAAATTATATACATAAACAGCAGGTTATCCTTTTTCTCAAAAAAGGATTAAAGAAATAAAAAGGACTTACCCAGAATATTTTGTTGACTCAAATGGTGAATATCACAACATAAACAGGGTCATTAACAGCTTCAAAACATTTTTGTAAATATTGGCCCTGACTTGGCAGCAAGAATCCCAGACAAACAAGTAGAGCACAATATTGAAACAAAAATTAAAATAATTCAAACACTATCTTTCTTCGACAGTTAGTGAGAAAGAAGTAATCGATATTGTCCGAAAATCCAAAAATAAATATTCTCCAGTCACTCCATCAATATGGCACTATTAGAAAAAGTTATAATTAATATCAAAACACCTCTAACGCACATCTGTAATCTGTCACTTCAAAACAGTTGTGTTCCACTATTCAAAAATGAAAATAAACATAATTTTTCCCAATTACGGGCCAATTTCACTGCTTCCTCCATTTTAAAAAATCCTAGTAAATATATTTAATTTAATTATATTTACTTAAATGTGTTAAAAAATATAAACTGATTAATGAAAGTCACTATAGATTCAGAAGTAAAAGTTGATTGATGCAACAGAAGAATTATCAAATGCACTGGATAATAAAACAAAAATTACTATTGGAGGTAGAAAGGTATGGGATACAAGGGGTGGCTGAAAACTGGGTAAAAAGCTACTTGTGCAGATTGTTAAGTCCTCGTCTGACTGTTGTGTAATTTCTTGCAGTGTCCTCCAGGGGTCAGCATTGCGCCTTAAATTATTCAATTTGTACAGCAATGATATATTTACTTTTTCACAGTTACTTAATTGTGTTTTGTTTGCAGGTGACACCACCCTTTTCTATTGTGATGACAATTATTATAAGCTTAGTAATAAATAAGGAATATAAAAAAATAGTACGGAAGCGTAGTACTGTCTATGTTAACCTTTTTTTTTTTTTTTGATAGTTTTCTGACTTTTTTTTTTTTTGCCAGTATCATGTAATAACATTATTTCATGATAATTATCACATTATTTCATGATAACCTTCCTTTTTTAAATGCTTTATCGCTACGCTTCTGTAGCAACGCAAGGAAGCAAAGAGGAAGCATGGCGTCGCGTCTTACTTCACTTACTTCTGTCAGTCTGCCCCAGGGCATCTGTGGCTACAGTTGTAGCTTACCATCACCAGTTTGACTGTGTATGAATGAATAATGGATGGCCTGTAAGCGCTTTGAGACCCTTGGTCCCTCGGGAGAAAAGTGCAATATAAATCCAATCCATTATTATTATTATTATTACTTCAGCCTTGGTCTAAAACATGGCGAGATATTAATGTGATGAGTATGAGCACCTTGAGACATTTTTTGAAACGAATGAGATTGTATTGGCGGAAGAATCAGTCAGATCTGATGGATGTAGCAGTAGAGGTGGGCAGATCGATACTAATATCGATAATATCGATACCAACGTTGGTATTGGTATTGATCGATACCAACGTGAAAATATCGATACTTAAGTTTCAGTTTCTCTCGTTTTGCGACCTGGCCGTGTTTGTCAAAATGCTGCTGCTGTCACAAAGCAGAGCAAGCTCTCAAGAGTGCTGCTCGTGCTCGACACTGCTCTCCTCCCCCTCTCCTGTGTTGTACCGTCACGTGACTCACCAGTAGCGCTACCACCAGCAGTCAGGCGCGCGCGCCGCTCAGCCGCACATGTCTAACAGCAGTCAGTCACAGTAATTGGTTTTTATTTATATATATATATTTTTTTAATCCTGAAAAGAAGTGCACTAAAGAGGAGAAACGTTATTTTGTTCTCATTATATCGTATTACAAGGAGAATTTGTTTTACATTTTTTATATTTATTTTGAAGTAAAACTTTGTGACTTTGTTTATTTAAGAAAAAAAATCCTGAAAAGAAGTGCACTAAAGAGGAGATACATTTTTTGTTAACATGCTACTTGAAAAGAGAATTTGTTTTTACATTTTTTATATTTGTGAAGTAATCATTTTGTAACTTTGTTTATTTAAATAAAACAGAAGTAACCAAAAGTTGTTTCTGAACAAAAGCTTTTGTAGTACTGATTAATAACCCAAAATGCAAATCACAAAAACAAATTAAAAGTCATGAAAATTCATTTAGATTTAGGTTGAAGACGCATCCATCTTAATTATTAAAAAGTATCGGTATTGGTATCGGTATCGGCGATACTGGCCCTGTATTTACTTGGTATCGGATCGATACCAAATCTAGCGGTATCGCACACCTCTATGTAGCAGCATTTCTTATTGATCAACTGGATGGACACAAAAAAACGTAGGGATATAAATTACATCATCTCAACTGTATCCAGACTGGCTTTATCATGCTTCCTCTTTGCTTCCTCGCGTTGCTACGGAAGCGTAGTAGGCTACGTAGTACGTTGCTTCTGATAAAGCATTGAAAAAAGAAAAGTTATCATGAAATAACAGTTCCAATAACCACCTTAAAAACCCCTTATGGATAGTGGAAAATCAAGGACCGTGACGTCGCCCGGTACGGCGCAACCGGGGCCCCACCCTGGAGACAGGCCTGGGGTTGGGGCTCCTATGCGAGCGTCTGGTGGCCGGGTCTTTCCCCACGGGGCCCGGCCGGTCTCAGCCCGAAGGAGCGATGTGGGGCCAACCTCCCGTGGGCCCACCACCTGCGGGAGGAACCGTATGGGGCCTGTGCAAAGTGGATTGGGTGGCAGTCGAAGGCAGAGGCCTCGACAACCCACGCTAGGGATATGGAATGTCACCTCGCTGGCGGGGAAGGAGCCTGAGCTTGTGCGGGAGGTTGAGAGTTCCCGACTAGAGATAGTCGGGCTCACCTCCACGCACAGCTTGGGCTCTGGAACCCAAATCCTCGAGAGAGGCTGGACTCTCCACTACTCTGGAGTTGCCTGCGGTGAGAGGCGGCGGGCTGGTGTGGGGTTGCTCATAGCCCCACAGCTCAGCCGCCATGTGTTGGAGTTCACCCCAGTGAATGAGAGGGTCGCTTCCCTGCGCCTTCGGGTAGGGGATAGGTCTCTCACTGTTGTTTGTGTTTACGGGCCAAATGGCAGTGCAGAGTACCCGGCCTTCTTGGAGTCTCTGGGAGGGGTGCTGGAAAGTGCTCCGACCGGGGACTCCGTCGTTCAACTGGGGGACTTCAACGCTCACGTGGGCAGGGTGGACGGTGGAATGAATACTTCGAGGATCTCCTCAACCCCACCAACACGACTTCCATTGAGGAAGCAGAGGCCGAGGGCTCGGAGGTGGACTTGTCCATCACCCAAGCCGAAGTACCCGAGTACCTCAAGTTTCTGGATGTTGTGGGGCTGTCTTGGTTGACACGCCTCTGCATCAGCGGTTGGGGACAGTACCTCTGGACTGGCAGACCGGGGTGGTGGTCCCTCTTTTTAAGAAGGGGGACCGGAGGGTGTGTTCCAACTACAGAGGGATCACACTCCTCAGCCTCCCCGGGAAAGTCTATGCCAGGGTACTGGAGAGGAGAATGTGGCCGATAGTTGAACCTCGGATTCAGAAGGAACAATGCGGTTTTCGTCCCCTGTCGTGGAACACTGGACCAGCTCTATACCCTCTCAAGGTGCTGGAGGGTTTATGGGAGTTTGCCCAACCAGTCCACATGTGTTTTGTGGATCTGGAGAAGGCATTCGACTGTGTCCCTCTTGGGGGTGCTCTGGGAGTATGGGGTCTGGGGTCATTTGCTAAGGGCTGTCTGGTCCCTGTACGACCGGAGCAGGAGCTTGGTTCGCATTGCCGGCAGTAAGTCAGACCTGTTCCCAGTGCATGTTGGACTCCGGCAGGGCTGCCCTTTGTCACTGGTCCTGTTCATTATCTTTATGGACAGGATTTCTAGGAGCAGCCAGGGGCCGGAGGGAGTCTGGTTTGGGGACCACAGGATCTCGTCTCTGCTTTTTGCAGATGATGTTGTCCTGTTGGCTCCATCAAGCCAGGACCTTCAGGGTGCACTGGGACGGTTTGCAGCCGATTCTGAAGATTCAAGATTCAAAGATTCAAAGTGTTTATTGTCATGTGTACAGACAGAAAGCATGTTTCCCTATACAATGAAATTCTTACTTTGCCGTCCACAGTAAAATGTCACACAATTAAGTAAAAATAAAAATAAAAATAAGACAAATATACAAGTAATAATAATGGAAGTATACCAAAAAAAAAAATACAAATATACAAAAAGTGTAAAGTGTAGTAAGGTGAGGTAGTGCAGTTGTGATGGTGTAAAGTGACGGTGTAAAGTAAAGTGAGGTAGTGCAGTAGGTAAACAATTGTTCATGTAATGTTGTAATTGTGATTGTAGACTCTATCTGCTGTTTAGAGTCTTATGGCAGAGGGAAAGAATGAGTTCTTCATTCTGAAGTCCTGCATTTCACACTTCTGTACCTCCGTCCTGAGGGTAGAAGTGTGAACAGACCATGTTGGGGGTGGGAGGGGTCTTTGAGGATGGAAGCAGCTCTTCTGTGGACTCTGCGATGGTAGATGCTCTGCAGAGAGGGCAGTGGAGTCCTGGTGATCTTCTGCGCAGTCTTCACCACTCTCTGCAGGCGTTTGCGGTCCATGACAGAAGTGCTGCCGTACCACACAGTGATGCAGCTGGTCAGGACACTCTCAATGGTGCAGCTGTAGAAGTTGCTGAGGATCTTGGGCGACATGCCAAACTTCCTCAGCCTCCTCAGAAAATACAGCCGCTGTTGAGCCTTCTTGACCAGCTGTGTGATGTGAGGTGTCCAAGTGAGGTCCTCATTGATGTGGACACCCAAGTATTTGAAGTTGCTCACCCTCTCCACTTCAAGCTCCCGGATGAACAGTGGCTGAGGCGTTCTCCTCTCCCTCCTCATGTCCACTATCATCTCCTTTGTCTTGTCCGTGTTGAGGGTGAGGTTGTTGTCTTCACACCATGACACCAGACTGGCCACCTCCCTCCTGTAAGCTGCCTCACACCGCCAGCGATTCGTCCTATCACTGCGGTGTCGCCAGCAAACTTCAGGATGATGTTGTCCTTGTGAGAGGCGACACAGTCGAGGTGTACAGGGTGTAAAGGATGGGGCTGAGTACACAGCCCTGTGGAGTACCAATGTTTGTGATGGTGCTGGCTGAAGTCCTATTACCAATCCTGACAGACTGAGGCCTGCCAGTCAGGAAATCTAGGAGCCAGTCACAGAGGGTGGGGTGCAAACCAAGTGTGGACAGTTTGAAACACTCTCACTCACAACTCTCGAAACACTTCATAATGATTGGAGTGAGTGCCACTGGCCTGTAGTCATTCAGGCAGGTGGGTGGGTTCTTCTTGGGCAGGGGGACGATGGTCGTGGTCTTGAAGCATGATGGTACAATGCGCTGGCTGAGGGAGAGGTTGAAGATTGAGGTGAAAACATCAACCAGCTCGTTGGCACATGCTCTGAGGGCCCGCCCAGGAATGTTGTCTGGTCCTGCTGCTTTGCGGGGGTTGATCTTCCTCAGAGCTCTGTGTACCTGTGTTGTTGAGATGGTTGGTGGAGGGGAGGGGGTTGGGTGAACCAGGTGTGTGTGAGCTCCCTCTCTGCAGTGTTGCTGGGAGCCTCAAAGCGGGCGTAGAAATTGTTGAGGTCATCCGGCAGGCTGTCTGTTGATGCGATGTTGTTGGTGGTGGTCCTGTAGTCTGTGATGTGCTGCAGGCCTTGCCACATCCGCCCTGAATCTGCAGTAGAGTAGAAGCTGTCCAGCTTCTCTCTGTACTGCCTCTGGCCGCTGTGATGGCTTTTCTCAGTCCATACCTGCAGCTTTGTACTGCTCATTGCCTGATCTAAATGCAAGAGAGCGAGCACGCAGCATGTGACGACCTGACTGTTTATCCAGGGCTTCTGGTTAGGAAACTTCCTGATTTGTATGGTGGGCACGATGTTATCAACACAAGTGCTGATGTACCCAGACACATACTCAGCATAATCCTGTACGCTAATGGAAGAGTCCTCCACAGTGGCTGCAGCTTTAAACACATCCCAGTCTGTCAGTGCAAAACAATCCTGCAGGGTGATCTCGCTCTCCGGGGTCCAGAGTTTGATCTGGTTGGTGACAGGGTGTGCTTGTTTCAGTCTTTGTCTGTAAGCAGGGTACAGGAACAAAGAGATGTGGTCCGAGTGTCCGGCGGGGGCGGGTGCAGCCCTGTATGCACCACGATGTTGCTGTAGACGTGGTCAAGAGTGTTTTTATCACGGGTGGGAATGTCAACATGCTGGTGGTATTTGGGGAATACAGTCCGCAAACTACAGTGGTTGAAGTCACCAGCAACAATAAAAACAGCGTCAGGATGAGCCGTTTCTAACGCGCTAACCTCCAAGTCTGAGACCATGGTTCTCAGTTGGATAAGGGTGGCTTGTCCCCTTCAGGTTGGTGGAGAGCTCCTGCCTCAAGTGGAGGAGTTCAAGTATCTTGGGGTCTTGTTCACGAGTGAGGGAAGGAGGGAGCGTGAGATTGACAGACGGATTGGTGCAGCTTCTGCAGTAATGCGGTCGATGTACCGGTCTGTCTTGGTGAAGAAGGAGCTGAGCTGTAAGGCAAAGCTCTCGATTTACCGGTCAATCTACGTTCCTACTCTCACCTATGGTCATGAGCTTTGGGTCATGACCGAAAGAACAAGATCCCGGATACAAGCGGCTGAAATGAGCTTTCTCCGCAGGGTGGCGGGGCACTCTCTTGGAGATAAGGTGAGGAGCTCGGTCACTCGGGAGGAGCTCAAAGTAGAGCCGCTGCTCCTCCACATCGAGAGGAGCCAGCTGAGGTGGCTCGGGCATCTGTTTCGGATGCCTCCTGGAAACCTCCCTAGGGAGGTGTTCTGGGCATGTCCCACCGGAAGGAGACCCCGGGGAAGATCTAGGACACACTGGAGGGACTATGTCTCTCGGCTGGCCGGCTGGAGGAAGTGTCTGGGGAGAGGGAAGTCTGGGCGTCTCTGCTTAGGCTGCTGCCCCCATGGTAGAAGAAGCGGTAGAAGATGGATGGATGGATGGATGGATGGATGGATAACCACCTTGCACCTGAATGGAGCAGTGTCACTAATGACTCTGATTTTAGACAGACAGATTTTAAACAACCTGCAGCCACTGGATGTCTGAGATGCACTGCAGGACAGGGTCTCACTTTAAAATGACTTTAGAATGACTTTCAATCAATCAATCAATCAATATTTATTTATATAGCGCCTTCCAACAACCACAGATTGAACCAAGGTGCTTAACAACATTAGTAATAAATAAACATATTTACAAATAGGTTTAAAACATATTTACACAATAAAAACAGAGCAGTGTCACAGAGCCATTAAGTGCAAAAAGCCATTTTAAATAAATAGGTTTTAAGTTTGGCTTTAAACAGAGGCCGGTCAGTGATGGAACGTAACTCAATGGGCAACGAGTTCCAGAGTTTAGGACCGGCCACTGCAAAAGAACGATCGCCCACAGTTTGAACCGGGACCGGGGCACCTTCAGCAGATGTTGCCCATCAGAACGTAGAGCTCTGCTGGGTTTGTGAGGGGTCAGAATCTCACACAAATAAGAAGGTGCAAGGCCCGTGAGTGCATTAAAAACAAACATTAAGATTTTAAAATTAATTCTAAACTGGACAGGGAGCCAGTGCAGGGAGTACAGGACAGGTGTTATGTGCTCGTGTTTACGACTGTTAGTTAGCAGTCGGGCAGCAGCGTTTTGCACAAGCTGCAAACGATGAAGTCCAGTTTGGTTAACTCCCACATAGAGCGCATTGCAGTAGTCTATGTAGGAGCTAATAAAAGCATGGATGGCTTTCTCCAGGTCAGCACGACTTAAAAAGGGTTTAAAGAATGACTTTAGAATGTCTTTTTAATAGGACAGTTAAAGATGTGTTCTCCTGAACTTCAACAAAAACTGTGAAGTTGAATGGAGTCAAACAAGCACCAGACCAGTCCAAACCAGATATTAGTCGTTTTTTTTTCAGCGTGAAACAATTCTTTCATTCTTTGTATGTATTACTTGTAAATCCTTCTGTCACTAAGTAATGGTCATTTTCTTTGCAGAAAACCCGTTATGGTACATATGCTATGCTGATGAGGGCAAAGCTCCAAAATGCTTCTGAGGACATTGCTGCCCTCGAGTCGCGGTTGTTGAGTGATGGGGGTCTGCACAGAGCTCACTCCAGCCCTGCTCTGCCTCAGTACAGCGCTGAGATGGACAAGAGCACCAGGTCCAAAAGCCTTAAAGTCACCTCCACACAGAGCAAGACCAAAGACCAAAGCAGCAACGGGAGCAATATGAAGCCAGACGGCAGAGATGATGTGCCATAATCTGCCAATATGTTTTACTCATTTAAGTAAATAGCTGTAGATTTTCACAAGAGCTTTACTGCCTCATTTCCTCCTTTGTTTCAGTTCACCACCTTATTTTAATATTAGAAAGTTCAGAAATGAGACAAAAGACTGCTCTGCTGATATGGAGCAGGTTTCCAAGGCAACTGTGTATAACGGACACAACATATGGGACAGAAAATAGGATGGAGCAAAACACTCCAGACCAAAAACAGTAGCTACTGCCGTGACACAACACAGCAGTACTGACAACCACAACGAGCCAATGAACGTTGAATTTAATAATCAATGGATGGACAACACTAAGCTCTTGCTGTCTGCTCTGGGCATGTTAGTGTTTTTCAGTTGTGTTTGCACCTCCTGACAATCCTCCAAACTGTTTAATTTACATGTGTTTTTGAATAAGGTTTGAAACAATGCAATTCAGACTGCACTTTAAATTATTTTTTGTGTTTTATATGTTTTCTTTTGTGGTTTGTATTTTTTATGTTTTTTCCTTTCTTGATAAAATAAGAAGACAATGCTGTAAATTGGAGGTTAGCTGAGCTACACCTGTAAAATATATCTGCATCAGCATCAAACGTTGTAACCTCTCAATGCTGTAGTGGATATATTCACTTTATAAAAAATAGGCCAAAAAAATTACACACTTGATATTCACAGATACTGAGCCATTTTGGAAATACATGAACAGACCACAATCACCGCTTCTTGAGTTGAGGCTTCAATTGCTTTGGATTTAAGGATAAAAAATAAAAGAGCCGACCTAGAGTATAATTGAACTGTAAATGCAAATATATATTTTGTTTTTCATTTTGTGTCATGTTCACATTAACCCAATATTTTATGCTGGGGCTTCAGTACAGCCTGTGTTTTCACTCCATTTCCATTGTTCAGTTTGACTTTGTCCTTTGTCTGGAATCGACACCCTTGTGCAGTTTCTCCGGCAGTATTGTGGATTATATGCAGGGTGGTATTTACTGCCTCAGTTCTGACACATAAAGGGATTGTTTGATGCAGTGAATGAGAACAAATGTGTTTCAAAGTCATTCCCACTTGAAGCTGAACCCTCAGTATGCACAAGTGTAAATAGTTCAGTGATAAGCCATATTGTAGTTAGTATAGGCTGCATTCTAGGGTACTGGTTTAGTATATTAAAGGAAAACCCTTTTTGAAACCAACCAATTTATTTTTTGTGTTCATCAACAGCTAAATTTAATCTATTTTTAGATTCTATTTTTTTAGGGCTCATCTTGAGTCTGATTGTTTGCTGCCAGCTCAGATCAGCGGCTCTTCATAACGTCTGCCTCAAGTCTTGGTTCTAGTGTTTGAATCACCTCAAAGGCAAAGAACAATAAACATTATCTCAAATCTGTGGTGGTCTATTTTCCAAAGAAACTACATTATTGCCCATGTTTTTGATAAATGTATTCATTTTCTACCACTTAGTCCCATTAGGGGTCATGGGTGACTGGAGCCTATCCCAGCAGCTTTGGGCCTGAAGCGGGGTACACCCTGGACAATAGCCAGTGGACAGACAGACACTGACAACCATTCACTCTCACATTCAGTCACTAGGGACACTTAAGAGTTGCCAGTTGACCCGTACATGCATGTGTTTGGACGGTGGGAGGAACTGGAGTACCCGGAGAGAACCCACAGTAATCGGTGGAGGACACAGAAATGCTGGAGTTGGCCGAGGATAGTCGAGTCGGTCAAGGTTTGAACTCACAACCTTCTTGCTGTGAGCACTAACCACTCTGCCGCTGTACAACCCAATGTATTGCTAATGGTAGGTAAATCATTTCTGGTGACTTAAATATGTTCTCAAGTTTTTAACACTGTATTTTGTTTTATTGTAGGCAGAAATCGATTTGAAGGAAATACTTACATTGCATTACAAATGACACAGAAATAATGAAAACAAACCAAATTCATGTTCAAGACATGAATATGACACTTACATCCTCAATGTAACATGGTTCCTTGTACATTTTAATCATTAATATTAGTCATATATTATACAAGTATGTCTCATCATTTTAGATGCTACAGTGTCTGTAGCCAGTGCAAAGCTGGTGCTGTGTGTGCTTTACCAAAATAATAATAATAATTAACATCCACACAAATACAAACTGATCAATATTCTGCACACTTTATTTACACTTTGTGGAAGCCTACAATCTGCAGCTGTCCCAGGTGAGTCAATGTAGAATATGATCTACCTCTGTTTGTTTTCAGTGGGCAAAAACAGAAACTTTATTTCTTCCATGATGATTGCAGAATACACTGGTACTGATTTAGTGCAGGAGCTGATGGAATTTGTATTTCTGCAAGCCGAGCAAAAAAGTCTGCCATTATTTACAAATGTGAGACAGTAAAGTTTATTCTTTTCTATTCATAAATTTATTTTGGAAGACTGAAAAAGAATACAAGTTTGATCCAAGCCTTCCTTTTACCATTTACATCCTACCGCATACTCAATGGCCTCCTCACATTAAACAAGTCGGTCCCAAACCGTGAGTCCGAGTCAGGTATTGAGTCTTGAACAATGTCACTGGCTTGATTTCTGCTTTTTACTTTGACATTTAAGCTCACGTTAGTAGATTGTTTTTTTCTTTCAATGTAAGTCCAATATGGAGACAGATATAAAGAAAAAGATGTGAGTTGTTCTGAGCTGTGGTTCCAGTAGAACACTCTATATGCCCATTATTGGTTTGCTACAGGCTGCTCTTCGTCTTCCATTGCTTGGCTGCCAAAACCACTGTCCACTGTTGTTTCTGAAGAAAGACAGAGTTCGAGTTGAGTGTGGATAATATCCAAATGCATGATGTCATGTTAAAACGTGGCTCACCTGTGCTGTGTTTGTCCTCTCGACGCTCGGTGTCTCTCAGCAGCTTCACTCCTTCTGTCAAACCCAGAGACTGAAACGCTTCCACCAGGCCCTCCACTGGACCTCCACCCAGCTGGAGACACAAAAGACAAAAAGAAATTCAGACTCGACTTGCTGGGCTGATATTGTACAAAATGTTCTGCTGGCTTGTTTAGAGGGTCACCTGGTAGTGCTGCAGCAGCTGGTGGCAGGGAGTTGGACTGTCTTCATAAAGGTGAGTTAGGGTCATCATCCCCAGCTTCTCGGCCAGTTTCCTCCAAGGAATGTCTCTGACGCTGAGCACTTCCATCAATCGTGTCAGAGTGTCACTGTCCAGGCCCGAGCCCACCACTGTTGGACCTACATAAGAGTCAAATAGTTATCCATCTGATTTATGTCCTGCTATGTAATCAAAGGTCACGGGTCATATTGACTTAAAAAAGGATAGATGACACATTAGACA
This sequence comes from Perccottus glenii, assembly GCA_024416835.2. Classification (NCBI taxonomy): domain Eukaryota; kingdom Metazoa; phylum Chordata; class Actinopteri; order Gobiiformes; family Odontobutidae; genus Perccottus; species Perccottus glenii. Next base: position 33,199,547 of record CM044552.2, on the reverse strand, counting down.
GGGGTCTATTCTATTTATTCATTTGTTTTGCCAGAACATTAACCCTGAACTTTTACAAAATGTTGATGACCACAACTCACATTTTGCAAAAAAACAAAAAACATTAAGTTCATCTGCATTTATAATTTGTATATGTATATGCACTTCTTTCCTGTGTATCTGACAATATAAGATGAAAACATAAATGCTGTCAAAACTAAGCAATGCAATTCCAAATGAGAGTGAGAATTAGTTTATTGTTTTAGGACAGCGTACAATGTACATTAGTTATAGCTTAACAAATAATTTCCATCTGTAGTCCTATTTTGTACATGTCTTTAGTGGTGGGGGAAACCGGAGTACCTGGAGGAAACCTACACAGACACAGGGAGAACATGCAAACTCCACACAGAAAGGCCCTGCCCTGGATGGGAATCGAACCCAGGACCTTTGTGCTGTGAGGCCAGAGTGCTAACCACTCTGCAGCTAAAGGTTCAGCTGTCATAGCATCATTTAGTTCAGTGTGCTTCATTAAGATGTGCATCAGCCACATTTAATGCTGTTTTGACTTTTTTTTACATTTACATTGAAATAATCAATAAAACCTCTGTATTTACGTATTCAAAAGTAAAAAAAAAAAAATCTAATATCAATGGCTATGACGCCTTAATCTTGTTAACTCTGCATTCTGCCTTTGTGTTTTCACGGTGCTGCTTCTTCTCCTGCCGTCACTCACTTTGGTGTCAACTCCTCTCTCCTTCTGTGTACAAGCACCCCCCCCCCGCTCCTCTCTCCTTCTGTGTACAAGCACCCCCTCCTCTCTCTCTTCTGTGTACAAGCACCCCCTCCTCTCTCCTTCTGTGTACAAGCACCCCCTCCTCTCTCCTTCTGTGTACAAGCACCCCCTCCTCTCTCTCCTTCTGTGTACAAGCACCCCCTCCTTCTGTGTACAAGCGCCCGCTCCTCTCTTCTGTGTACAAGCGCCCCGCTCCTCTCTCTTCTGTGTACAAGCGCCCCGCTCCTCTCTTCTGTGTACAAGCCCCCGCTCCTCTCTCCTTCTGTGTACAAGCACCCCCCCTCCTCTCTCCTTCTGTGTACAAGCACCCCCGCTCCTCTCTCTTCTGTGTACAAGCATCCCCCTCCTCTCTCCTTCTGTGTACAAGCACCCCCTCCTCTCTCCTTCTGTGTACAAGCACCCCCTCCTCCTCTCTCTCTGTGTACAAGCACCCCGCTCCTCTCTCCTCCTGTGTACAAGCACCCCCTCCTCCTCTCTCTTTACTGTGTACAAGCACCCCCGCTCCTCTCTCCTCCTGTGTACAAGCACCCCCGCTCCTCTCTCCTTCTGTGTACAAGCACCCCCTCCTCCTCTCTCTTTACTGTGTACAAGCGCCCCGCTCCTCTCTTCTGTGTACAAGCGCCCCGCTCCTCTCTCCTTCTGTGTACAAGCGCCCGCTCCTCTCTCTCTTCTGTGTACAAGCACCCCGCTCCTCTCTTCTGTGTACAAGCGCCCCCGCTCCTCTCTTCTGTGTACAAGCGCCCCGCTCCTCTCTCCTCCTGTGTACAAGCACCCCCGCTCCTCTCTTCTGTGTACAAGCGCCCCGCTCCTCTCTTCTGTGTACAAGCGCCCCGCTCCTCTCTCCTTCTGTGTACAAGCACCCCCTCCTCCTCTCTCCTTCTGTGTACAAGCCCCCGCTCCTCTCTTCTGTGTACAAGCACCCCCCGCTCCTCTCTCCTTCTGTGTACAAGCGCCCCCCCGCTCCTCTCTACTGACTGCTTGTCTGTCCTCACATGATTGGTTCAGTCGACTCACTGCCTTCTATTACTTTACACGCCTGACTCCCATTGTTCACAACTGTACCCATCACTAATTCATTTAGTCTTTGGTGAACTACTGGGAAAGTGGTCGCCCACAATGCATTAGTGTATCTGTTGAAAGCATGGTGTGCATTTTTGGAGGTTGTTACCTTCGGTGCTGCTCTTTTTGGTCTTCTTGCTGCTGTGATAACTCGATGATGGACCTGGTCTGGATGTTAACAGGTCTCTCACCTGAGGAGAACACGGTAGAGCACAGCTGATGGAATAAGAGGCTATGCCTGATAGGCCTACTTTAATGAATATCCTTGAATATCTAGTTTTATTTGTCTTGTCAAGAGTCAATGTCAGTACCTTTTGGCAGGTGGCCAGGTCCAGAGGCGTGTGTCCTGCTCGTCTTTTACGGGAGTAGATTGGTTGTGAGACAGTCTCTCTCTCTCTAACTGGTTCATCATCATCATCTTCATCAGAGGAGGAACTGAAGAAGACTGGCTCATCGTTTTCCAGCTTTTTATCAGCTCCTTAAAGACATCATATATGAGATTTATTTTGGAATGGAAATGTCTCTTCTTCTAAACGTATTGTCCTTTGTCTAAAACAACGTGATGAATGTATTGTTTCTGTCAGGGCTCATACCTGATGGTATTCGACTCTACAGTATATCTGTGCACAGAAAGCACCACAAATACGTCACCACTTCAGTTCTCCGGATTCATTTCTTACCTGCAGCTATGAGCATGGAGCAGAGTGTCGGAGAGCCCTGACTGGCTGCCAGGTGCAGCGGCGTGTTCCCTCCATATGTGCTGATGTTCACATCAGCTTTTAACTGTAGACACAAACACAAAGACAAACTATTTCCATTTTGTTGCCCAGAACAAGTTGAAAGTTTTTAGCCTTCTGTTGAATCTGATTATTAGTCAGTCTTTGTCTGAGATCCGGCCTAAGACAGACCCCACAATCCAAAATGAAATCAAATATGTGGAGGATTAACATATAAATTGCAGAAAGATCAGTGATGGATTGATTGTTATATTGTCTTGTAAAATGGCAGAGCTACTTGTCAAACAATGTACCTGTTGAAAGTGTGCTGTCATACCTCTGTGATGAGTGAGCAGGCCACCTTAAACAGGTTGGCTGTGACAGCCAGGTGCAGGGCAGTGCAGCCACTCTTCTGCTCTGGAGCATTGATCTTGGCTCCACTCTCCACCAGCAGACGCAGACAGCGCTCTCCATCTCTCTTAACGGCCAGGTGCAGTGGCTGCAGGCCTAAGGACACAGAGATACATAACCCTACTTGACAATGGAAAACATTTGATAATTACTTCAGTGCAAAACAGAAATTGTGTGTAAATCTTGTGTTCTAGATCCAATAGTACGAGCGCCTAGAAACACACTCCAGGTTTGGGTGAGTAGTTACTCACTGAAACAATTCATGAATTTCTTTTGATTATGTCAGACATAATGGCCATTGGTGAGGCCGGCCCCACCCATGAGTGGGGCGTGGCTTCTTGCTTATTGACCTTTATTTTGCTACATTTACACCAGTAGCGGTTTTAGGCACGGGCGAACCGGGCAGCCGCCCAGGGCGTCATTTTTTCGTGACACATTTGGGGCGGCAGCACGAGCAAAAAAAAAAAAAAAATTAAAAATTCCTCTGCGTCGCGAAGCGGTTTTCATCATTTATATCATTTCACTGTGTGTGTAATTGGCTAATTGGCGCTCCCTGCAGCTGCCGGCGCCCCTGCTTGCTGAAAATGTACCATGCACAGAAGTTGTGTGTTGTGAGAGAAGTGTAAAAGGGGGAGGGGCGAGAGGCGCGGGCGAAATTTCACCTCTGGGTCTCTCTCAAATGGAACGGACAGCCTATAGTTCCTGCAAATGAAACTAGGTAATACAAAACAATTATGCGGTCATCAAGGTGAATTGGTTTAGTCTTGACTTCTGGTCGTGAGTGACAGTTGGGGGGATGGGAAATCTGTTGATTGTCGAGTGCCAAATAAACAGAGATGGAGAAGAAAAGGTCAAAGCCATCAGGTGCCCAATTTGGAAAAAAAAGAAAAGAAGAGGAGGAGAAACAAGCAAAAGATTAAGGTATGCAACTATGTTCTCTCTCTCTGTATGATTACAGTATCCATTTCATGAATGAAGAGCTAATGTTAATTGGTGGTGGGTATAACTCTTTGTTAGCCTTTTTGCTAATGATGCTTGCTATGCTTATACAACAATAATTTGGTTTCAACTCAATCACGAGATATTATAGTTACCTGATGTAACTACAGTTCTACGAGTGTGTGCGTAGCCCACCTACGGGCTTCGCTAGTGGTTACCTCTCCCTGGCGCGAGCCAGACTTCTGAGAAAGATCAAAGCATTCACCGCGCCAATCATGCCAGTGTACTGGCACAGCCTCAGGGGCTATATAAACCCCCTTGCCCAACGCTCTCCCTTCTTCGAACCAGCTCAAAAGAGGGAAGAAGTCCAGCTGGGCCTGAGAGTAGGTGGGCTACGCACACACTCGTAGAACTGTAGTTACATCAGGTAACTATAATTTCTACTTCGTGTGTGCTCCGCCCACCTACGGGCTTCGCTAGTGGTTACCTACCAAGGCGAAGGCCGTAGGGGATAAATGTACTCCCAGCTAGGGATGGGCGATATGGCCAAAAATCCATATTGCGATATACATTGCAGCCTCTTGCGATAACGATATATATTGCGATATATAAATTATAATAGAATCATTTCAGAACAGGTTACATAGATCCTAAGGAAAGCCAAACTGCTAAATGTATTTTTTAATGTTATTCCTGTATTCCTGAAAAGGAACTCACAATCTTCTTGCATAAAGCAACAGCACGGTCAATTCGGGGATCTTTCACACTTTTTTCTGTTGACAAACGTGTAAGATTTTATATGTTAATTTAATCTATAATCTCTCTCTCGCGCTCTCTCTCTCTCTCGCTCGCTCCCGCGCCGCTCTTTGGCTGCATTGCCTGGCTATGCTAGCTCCGTGAAGTCTTCACGGAGACTTCACGAGAAACATTTACCAATCTGTTGTACTACCTCAAAACGAAACATGTTACTGAATACCAGCTTGCCAGCTTGGTGAAGTCTTCACGGAGCTGGCAAAGCTGGTATTCAGTAACATGTTTCGTTTTGAGGTAGTACAACAGATTAGTCGTGTTACCTCTCTTAGCCGGAACTGTTGCCCCACACACTCTACAGAGTAGAATTTGCTGCTGCACGTCAGACGAATTACGTCCAAATAATGGATGTTGCGTCTTTTTCACCAGCTCCTCCGTTTCGCTTTCAGCCATGTTTCAAGCTGCAGCTCGTGGCTGTAAATTTTGCGGGAAATTGCGCTATCAACATGTATTATCGCGGTAGTGCAATAGAATTAAAATCTCTATCGTATGCCAATTTTTTATCATTTATATCGCATATCGTTCATATCGCCCATTACTACTCCCAGCTGGACCGGTTCACAACGATTGGCGCGGGAACAAACAACATCAGGAGCAATGCCGGCCCGCCTCTCCCAAGAGCAGCCAAGCACGCCCCACTACAGGTCACGGCGTCCAAACTGCCTCTCCCAAGAGCATCTGTCGCCGTCCTATGTGAGCCTAATCAAGCTGTGCCCAGGACCGCCTCTCCCAAGAGCATCCTGGCACCCTGATCAAACTTCCAACTTCAGTGTCCGTGGTCGGGGGATGGGCCGCCTCTCCCAAGAGAATCCATCCTGCCCGCCGAGCCCGTGACCGCCTCTCCCAAGAGCACACGGGCTGCACAGACAAAAAACATCCAAAAAGGAACCGCCAAGCTGTGGTACAAGTGTTCTCAGCCGCAATAACAGTAACACCTGCAGTGTGCGCCAGCCTAGGTGACGAGGTTCTGGCCTCTATTCAACACTGAATGAGTGACAGAGCTCGCAGACACGTCCATGAGATAGGATCGCACAAAAGTGGACACAGAGGACCAAGATGCCGCCAAGCATATATCTTCCGCAGAGACACCTCTACACAGGGCCACCGACGTGGCAACCCCTAGGGTAGAGTGTGCCCTGATCAAGGCTGGGGGAGGGCGGCCTTGAGCCACGTAGGCCGCTCCAGTACCCCCACAGATCCAGTGTGCTAGGCGTTGGGCCAACAACAGTGACCCATGCCCCTTGGCCGCGCACACAAATAACTGGTCTGATGTCCGAAATGGATGGTGGACACCACTGCTGGGGGAAGTCCTATATTCATAAGCTTCCCCCTTTCAACCTCCAGACTAGGAGCCTGCGGGTCAGGAATGGTCGGGACTGAAGGGAACCCCCGGCCTGCAGCAGTGTGTCGGGTTGGTCGGGGAGAGGCCACGGGTCCGTCACCGCCATCTGCACCAGGTCCGGGTACCATGCACCAGGTCCGGGTACCATCTGGCACCCGGACTGTCCGGAGCCACCACCAGGATGTGAAGGCCCTGCAACCTCACCCTGTGAAGCAGAGGGGATAAGAAGCGTAGTGGTGGGAAGGCATAGAGGAGGCCTATAGGCCATGACTCTTGAGCCAGCGCGTCCACCCCTAGCGGTGGGTCGTCTGACGATCTGAGCGAGAACCAGAGTGGGCACTGAGCGTTCTCTGCACTGGCGAACAGGTCGGCCACAGGCTGACCGAACCGGCGCCAAGTCTGTCGTGCGACCTTCAAGCTGGGGGCAAAGTGCAGAAGCACCCTTTGCACCGCTACCATCTCCAGTACATTTATGTGGGATAGCGTTGGCTCCCAGGCCCCGCCCACTGCGAGCCGGCCTAAGGTCCCGCCCCATCCGGTGAGTGATGCGTCCGTGAACACCTCCACATAGTGTGGGGCGCATCCCATGCGCACTCCCAGTTGGACGGTCCGGGTGAGCCAGAATTCCAGATCCTGTCGAGCCCCCAAGGACAGTGAGACCCGGGTCTGTCTGTCCTTCGTGGGATGTAACCGGAGCCGAGCAAACCAGCGTTGGAGCCTTCTCATATGAAGGAGCCCCAAGCTTACCACCGGGTGAGCTGCCGCCATCATGCCCAGTAGGCACCGTACCAGACAGGACGGTGCAGATGGAGCTACCACCAGCCTCTGAGCCAGACTCCTGAGCGCCACCTGTCTCTCCACGGAGAGCCGTGCGAGCATGGTCTGTGCATCCAACTCCAGTCCCAGGTACGTCACCTGTTGTGCTGGCAACAACGAGCTCTTGGCCTGGTTCACCACGAACCCCAGCTTTGAGATGTGACGCAGTACTCTGTCCGTATGCTGCACAGCTTCCTGGCGAGAGGGAGCAAGGATGAGCCAATCGTCGATGTCAGTCAAGATCCTGAGACCCTGACGACGAAGCGGCTCCAGTGCTGCCTCCACGCAAAGGTGCGTGGGGCGAGGGAGTAGCCGAACGGGAGACGGTTGAACTGAAAACACCGCTCCCCGATGGCGAACCTGAGAAATTTCCTGTGCCCCGGTAGGATGGAGACGTGAAAATAAGCATCCATCAGGTCGATTGAGGTCATCCAATCCCCCGGGCGGACACTCTCCAGGAGGTGCCTGGTAGTTAACATGCGGAACCTCCTGGTGGTCACATACTCGTTCAGGATGCGCAGGTCCAGGATTGGTCTCACTCCCCCGTTTTTCTTTGGGACCAAGAAATAGGGGGAGTAAAACCCTCTCTCCGCCTCCCCTCGGTCCAGTTCCGAAACTGCACCGCAATGCAGGAGTGAAGAGACCTCCTCTTGGAGCTGTGTGCGAAGGACACCGCGGAAGGGAGGGGGTCGACGGGCAAACTGCAGGGCATAGCCCCTCCTCAGCGTCCTGTCCAGCCAGGGCGATAGAGGGCCGAGAAGGCGGGTCCACGCCTCCAAGAAGTGCGATAGAGGCGCACCATGTCCTGAACGGGAGGATGAGTCGCCCACCCGCCATCACAAACCCAACTGGAGGTTCGGGATGCGGGGGGCCCCCCCAGAAAGGGCTGCCCTACCCTCTTGGGAGGGGGCACTGCTGGGGTTCTGTGGGTGACTGGGGGTGGGTTGCTGTCTGAGCTAGAACCCCCTAGGTCCGGGGACCTGGGGCAGGGCCCCAGAATGAGTCGCCCCACTTTTACAGGTGGTGCACCCCTAGTAGCTGACGGTGTGGCCGGGGGTAGCGAGCCCTGGTCAGCATCCCCGCCCTTGCAGCTCAACACAGGGCGCTGCCTGAATAACTGCGGGGCAAGCCCACGGCCCCAATATCTGCACACCGCCCTGGCAGTTGCAGAGTGGAATCTGGGCCGTTTACCAGCAGCCTTAGAGTTACAGGAGAGCGCGGGGGAGCGCCTCTTAAGCCCCTCCCTTGGCAGCATGGAAGGCGCCTGTACTGCTGTAGGTGCGCCGGACCCACTTAAGCCAAGCACAATTTGTCTGCGTGGCGTAGTGGAAGGGGGCGGACCATAAAGAGCCGGAGGGGAAGACCCAGAAGCGTGCTCTTTTAATGAGAAGTAACGGGCCCTACGGCCTTTATTGATATGATTATCATTAAAGGACGACTTGTAGGAGCGGGAGGAGCCAGCGCCCTATTACGTTGAAAACCTCCTCTTCTCCCGGCGTTTTCCGCCCTGCGCTATAAGAGGCGGGACAGGATCAGCAGCGGCAACGGTGGGGCGTGCCATAGCTCGCTCACGGGGAGTCGCGGACACCTGGTGCCGGTCTGCACGACGGCGCCAAATGTCGTGCGCTGGCGTCGGCTGGAGATGAGGAGCAAGCTGCTGGGACGCTTTGGAGGCTGATTCTAGTCGGTCTACAAGAGACTGAATATCAGGACCAAACAGGGATGAGGTGGAGAGCGGCAGACCGAGGATGCGTCTCTGCTCCTGTTCTTTCAGGGAAGACAGGCCGAGCCACAGGTGTCTGGCGCCGAGCTGAGCCGCGCTCATGGTGCGGCCTCCATCCACGGCGAATGCTTGGGACATCCTCAGGAGAGCAGCCGCTGTGGTCTGAACCTCATCTATCTCCTCGGGCGTGAGGACCGATCGCTCATGTGTGAGCTTGTCCAAGGAGCCTGCCAGGAAAGCCATATTGCTAGCCAACGCCACCACCTGAGCGGCGTTAGCGCAGCAGCGATCCATCAGCGATGCCATCAATCTGTCCCTCTCTGATGGTAGAGCCGACACCGCCGCCACGGGTAGATGACGGTAGCAGGCACATCCTCACCCCGTCCTCAACAGGTGGGACGCCGGTGATGTCGTTCCAGCCCACCACATTGCAATATGCCAGATATCCTCGGCGGGCCTCGCCGAGAGCGGGCTCTGCCATTCTCGCTGGGCATAATGGGCGATGGGTGTCATCAGAGGGCAGAGAGTCGCCACGCGTGGCCGAGAACGAGTCTGTGACGCTAGCCCCAGTGTGAAGTCCGCCGGAGCAGTCTCAAGCTGCTGGGGCGGAGCGGGTCTCCATACGAACGCAGCGGAGGCAAACAGCTGCGGCAGATCATCTAGCGGGTACCGATGAGCTGGCTGGAGATCAGGGACGGAAACTCCAGTACCGATGGATCCAGCGTCATCGCCACGGGCCTCCCCGTCCTCACTACTCGCTGCCCAATCCAGCTGAGGTGGGGTAGCGGCAGGGGACACCGCGATGGATAGCGGTGGCAGGTCGGGTCGAGACGGGGAAATAGGACCCATGAAAGCCGCGCGGCGCTCGTACTCCTCTCTGGGAAGTCCGAGGCAGGCGGAGCAGGCCGACCGCTCCAGCTGATGACTCCATCCGAGGCAGGTGAAGCAGCAGTCGTGGCCATCCTCGGGCAGCAGCCAGGCGCAGCAGGCGCAGCAGGAGCGGCAGGAGCGGCGGTGCCCGACACCGGTAGGTGGCAAATCTCGGGCACATTCCATTGCACATTCCATTCTTCTAGCTAGTGTGATCTTCGCTCTTTTAAATATCTCAGAAGTGCTGAGAGAGAAGAAGGAAGAGCGTTGGGCAAGGGGGTTTATATAGCCCCTGAGGCTGTGCCAGTACACTGGCATGATTGGCGCGGTGAATGCTTTGATCTTTCTCAGAAGTCTGGCTCGCGCCAGGGAGAGGTAACCACTAGCGAAGCCCGTAGGTGGGCGGAGCACACACGAAGTAGAACTAATTTATAATATTGTGCTTTGCAATAAAACTGTTACAAGTTCAGTTATTATTTCCATCTGTTGGTTTAACGTTAGGCTCTGTAAATAACCAACAGCATTTTCAAATCTTTAGGTTAAAGACGAACATTTGCTATTTATTTGCTACACAGTGTGCTAAGTATAGTTTCCTAAGTATAGTTTTACAAGTCATAACTAAAAGTGTGTCATGCATAGAATTTGAGGCAGTAACCAAAGAGCTAATGGTTCTTTCATGAAAGTTAGATTAATATACAAATTAAAATATCCTGAAACCCAAAAAGTTTTTGGTGATTAAAAAAATAAAATCCCATTGTTTTTGCCTATACATATAATTTAAAGTAATTTTATTTTTTAAACAACTGAGTCCTAGTGACCATAGCATAACATGAATAAAATATAATTTTTCAATAATTTTTTTTTTTACCATTGGTTTCTATGCTCTAAACAATGTGATGACATGAAAGGAAAAAAGTGAAAAATAAATAAATAAATAAATGTTTTGTTTCCGGGTCTAGGAGGGTATAGCGTGTAATGACATACATTTAGTGTGTAAGAGCATGTTTATGTAACCCTTCTATTATGTTTTGAGTCAATTTGACCCCAGGCTGTTTTAGCTTTATAAAACATTATCCTATGGTCTTTTGGTTTCAAATGCAATTCAATTGCAATTTCAGGAGCACTTCTAAAATATTTTGGAGCATCCTCTGCCACTGGTCAGGGTGAACCAACCACCTCCCCCACTACACAGGCCTCTTCTGGAATGGTCTCGACCCTTCAGGATGAGCCAACCACCTCCTCCACTACACAGGCCTCTTCTGGAATGGTCTCGACCCTTCAGGATGAGCCAACCACCTCCTCCGCTACACATGTCTCCACAAATATCTGATATTGAGGATGAAGACCTCTTTGCCTCTACTTCTCCCCAGTATGAGCTTTCAGGTGTGTGTATAATAAAATATAACTGTTTGTGCAGAACTTTGTTTGTTATTTTTGTGTGTGTGTGTGGGGGGGGGGGGGCGCTCGAAAGGGGTCTCGCCCAGGGTGTATTTCAATGTAGAACCGCCACTGATTTACACTGAGTTAAAAACACAAGAGGTGCTCTGCTCACTGCCAGGGCAGAGTAAACAGTGACACACCTCCTCCTCTGTCCAGCAGTAAACTTTCATTTACCTGAGTATCACAGACTACTGCTGTACTACCCGCTCTTGTTACTAAAACAACATTAAAGCTACAGAGCCTTCGGTATTCAAATGTAAAACCTTTAGTAAATCATCATAAGGTAGACTTCATTTCAGAACAGTTCACTTCTGTCTGGTTTGCTCTCTCCTTTAGAGTACATTGAGTAGAGGTGGATTAAGGTTGTCAGAAACCTCCTAGTCTAACAGACTCTCTGAGCTTAATGTGTGAACAATACAGACTTACACTATTGTTCAAAATAATAGCAGCTTTTTAGTATATTTTTTATTGAAAAATGGCAAAAAAGTTACCAGTAGGTGCAGTAGATTCAAACAAACCCAGACCCAGACCCAGCATTCATGATATGCACGCTCTTAAGGCTGTGCAATTGTGCAATTAGTTGAAAGATGTGTCCATCCATCCATCCATCTTCTACCGCTTATCCGGGGCCGGGTCGCAGGGGCAGCAGTCTAAGCAGAGACGCCCAGACTTCCCTTTCCCCAGACACTTCCTCCAGCTCTTCCAGGGGGATACCGAGGCGTTCCGCGGCCAGCCGAGAGACATAGTCCCTCCAGCGTGTCCTAGGTCTTCCCCGGGGTCTCCTCCCGGTGGGACATGCCCGAAACACCTCCCTAGGGAGGCGTCCAGGAGGCAATCGAAACAGATGCCCAAGCCACCTCAGCTGGCTCCTCTCGATGTAGAGGAGCAGCGGCTCTACTTTGAGCTCCTCCCGAGTGACCGAGCTCCTCACCTTATCTCTAAGGGAGCGCCCCGCCACCCTGCGGAGAAAACTCATTTGGGCCGCTTGTATCCGGGATCTTGTTCTTTCGGTCATGACCCAAAGCTCATGACCATAGGTGAGAGTAGGAACGTAGACTGACCGGTAAAGGACATACTTTACAGCTCAGCTCCTTCTTCACCACGACAAACCGGTACATCGACCGCATCACTGCAGAAGCTGCACCGATCCGTCTGTCAATCTCACGTTCCCTCCTTCCCTCACTCGTGAACAAGACCCCAAGATACTTGAACTCCTCCACTTGAGGCAGGATCTCTCTACTAACCTGAAGGGGACAAGCCACCCTTTTCCGACTGAGAACCATGGTCTCAGACTTGGAGGTGCTGATCCTCATCCCAGCCGCTTCACACTCGGCTGCAAACCGTCCCAGTGCACGCTGAAGGTCCTGGCTTGATGGAGCCAACAGGACAACATCATCTGCAAAAAGCAGAGACGAGATCCTGTGGTCCCCAAACCAGACTCCCTCCGGCCCCTGGCTGCGCCTAGAAATCCTGTCCATAAAGATAATGAACAGGACCGGTGACAAAGGGCAGCCCTGCCGGAGTCCAACATGCACTGGGAACAGGTCTGACTTACTGCCGGCAATGCGAACCAAGCTCCTGCTCCGGTCGTACAGGGACCGGACAGCCCTTAGCAAAGGGCCAAGGACCCCGTACTCCCAGAGCACCCCCCACAGGGCGCCACGAGGGACACAGTCGAATGCCTTCTCCAGATCCACAAAACACATGTGGACTGGTTGGGCAAACTCCCATAAACCCTCCAGCACCCTGGAGAGGGTATAGAGCTGGTCCAGTGTTCCACAACCGGGACGAAAACCGCATTGTTCCTCCTGAATCCGAGGTTCAACTATCGGCCGCATTCTCCTCTCCAGTACCCTGGCATAGACTTTCCCGGGGAGGCTGAGGAGTGTGGTCCCTCTGTAGTTGGAACACACCCTCCGGTCCCCCTTCTTGAAAAGAGGGACCACCACCCCGGTCTGCCAGTCCAGAGGTACTGTCCCCGACCGCCACGCGATGTTGTAGAGGCGTGTCAACATACACAACATCCAGAGACTTGAGGTACTCAGGGTGTATCTCATCCACCCCCGGCGCCTTGCCACCGAGGAGCTTCCCAACTACCTCAGTGACTTCGGCCCGGGTGATGGACGAGTCCACCTCCGAGCCCTCAGCCCCTGCTTCCTCAGCGGAAGACGTGTCGGTGGGGTTGAGGAGATCCTCGAAGTATTCCTTCCACCGTCCAACAATATCCCCAGTTGAAGTCAGCAGATTCCCACCTCCACTGTAAACAGTGTTGGCAGGGCACTGCTTCCCCCTTCTGAGGCACCGGACGGTTTGCCAGAATTTCTTTGAGGCCGACCGATAGTCTTTCTCCATGGTCTCACCGAACTCCTCCCAGACCCGAGTTTTAGCCTCCACGACCACCCGGGCTGCAGTCCTCTTGGCCTGCCGGTACCTATCCGCTGCCCCAGGAGTCCCGCGGGCCAACCAGGCTCGGTAGGTCTCCTTCAGCTTGACGGCATCCCTTACTTCCGGTGTCCACCACCGGGTTCCGGGGTTGTTGCCACGACAGGCACCGGAGACTTTACGGCCACAGCTTCGAGTGGCCGCATCGAGAATGGAGGTGGATAACATGGTCCACTCGGACTCAATGTCTCCAACCTCCCTCGGGATCTGGTCGAAGCTCTGCCGGAGGTGGGAGTTAAAGGTCTTTCTGACAGTGGGCTCTGCCAACGTTCCCAACAGACCCTCACAGTACGTTTGGACCTGCCGAGTCTGTCCAGCTTTCTCCCCCGCCATCGGATCCAACTCACCACCAGGTGGTGATCAGTTGACAGCTCCGCCCCTCTCTTCACCCGAGTGTCCAAGACATACGGCCGGAGGTCAGATGAAACAACTACAAAGTCGATCATCGACCTCCGGCCTAGGGTGTCCTGGTGCCACGTGCACTGATGGACACCCTTATGCTTGAACATGGTGTTCGTTATGGACAAACTGTTGCTAGCACAGAAGTCCAATAACAGAACACCACTCGGGTTCAGATCCGGGGGGCCGTTCCTCCCAATCACGCCCCTCCAGGTGTCACTGTCGCTGCCCACGTGAGCGTTGAAGTCCCCAGTAGAGCAGCGGAGTCCCCGGTCGGAGCACTTTCCAGCACCCCTCCCAGAGACTCCAAGAAGGCCGGGTACTCTGCACTTCCATTTGGCCCGTAAACACAAACAACAGTGAGAGACCTATCCCCGACCCGAAGCGCAGGGAAGCGACCTCTCGTTCACCGGGTGAACTCCAACACATGGCGGCTAAGCTGGGGGGCTATGAGCAAGCCAACACCAGCCCGCCGCCTCTCACCGCAGGCAACTCCAGAGTAGTGGAGAGTCCAGCCTCTCTCGAGGATTTGGGTTCCAGAGCCCAAGCTGTGCGTGGAGGTGAGCCCGACTATCTCTAGTCGGTATCTCTCAACCTCCCGCACAAGCTCAGGCTCCTTCCCCACCAGCAAGGTGACATTCCATGTCCCTAGCGCCAGATTCCGTGTCCGGGGATTGGGTCGTCGAGGCCTCCACCTTCGACTGCCACCCAATCCACTTTGCACCGGCCCCTTAAGGTTCCTCCCGCAGGTGACAAACAAGACAATGACTCCAAACACACAAGTAAACGAGCAAAGTCTTGGTTCCAAACCAACAAAATTAATGTTATGGAGTGGCCAGTCCAATCCTTGGACCTTAATCCAATCTGAAGCTGTTTCTGAAGCAAAACCAAGAAATGTAAATGAATTGTGGAATGTTGTTAAAGAATCATGGAGTGGAATAACAGCTGAAAGGAGCCACACAGATGTGAAGCAGTTTAAAAAAATAAAAACTGTGATCATACAACTAATTATTAGTTTAGTGATTCACAGGATTGACAAATCCTAGAAACAAAAATAGTTTTGAGTTTGTACAGTCAACGGCAGACACTTATTTATTATTTTTTGATATTTAAACACACTCATTTCAACTAAGCACAGTCTTGTTTGTTTTCTGAGAATCTACTGCACCTACTGGGAACTTGTTTGTCACTTGGATTATTCTGGTTAGTCACATTGTTCTGCTATTATTTTGAACAATACTGTATGTATTTGTCACTTATTTCAACACTGATCAAATAAATGTTCCCTTTCCATCAATAATGTCAGTAAATGTCTGTAATGTTTTGCCATCGCAAACATCGCAACCTTTTTTAACAACTCATTTATCGAGCTAAGCTAAAGTTGTTTGAATCTGCCACTGCTCTGTCCATAACCATAATAACCCGAGGACCCACACGTTTATACAAGATGTCCTTGGACTGCTGGTTCAAAAATATCTTTTTTGCAAATTAGTTTAATAACATTACGGACATGTCAATTAACTAAAGTATTATATTAGTATTTGGAGTGGCCAATGAAATTAGGGGCGCCACTGGAGTCAAGTTCTCTTTTTGTTTGCGCTGCAGTAAATTTTAAATAATAATAAAATAATCAGTCTAATCAGGGGCCTCTGCACATGTGGGGGCCCCTAGGCTGCAGCCTACGCACACCTGTGCGTTAATCCCACAGATTGTAAATAAACATGGATGTCGTGTGCCCACGGCCTTAATTAATGCATAGTAAAACTATAATTTTCAGATAGCATATGTAAACCCCCCCCCCCCACCATGTGGTAAAAACTAAGCTCTAGAGACCAGAGCCATCTTTTGTACCAGGCTGATAATTTATCAACTTTATTAGGTTCATAGGTTGATGAAAAATCTCAGTTGGTTCTCGTGATCCTGTCTCATCATGTCTTGGCTTGTGGGATTTGTGTCTCGTCACACCCGTACCATTAGAGATTGAACTGCATTGTTTTTGTGATACAAAAGTGTGCATTACCATGATAGTCCACAGTGTTGACCAGGTGAGTGTGCTGTTCACCAAGGTGAGCCAGCAGCAGGCGCAGGACAGAGCTGTCCCCGCTGAGAGCCGCCAGGTGAACAGCACTCCGGCCATCTCTGTCCAGAAGGCTGGGGTCTGCCCCCGCTCTGAGCAGCAGCTCCACCACCTTCACCTGCCGCAAGCTCACAGCCAGGTGCAGAGGTGTCTGTGAACAGAACAGCACAAGAGGTAAATCCTGCAAAGTATGACTTTAAGGCTTTATTTATAGCCTGGAGACTGACAGACAACTTGCTGTGTACCACTCTACTGAGTGAGCCTTCTTTCATATTCTTTTGGATCATTGTTCAATGTTTGGTCCAAAACAAATGTGCATGTTTGGACGGTCATTACACTTACATACACTTGTGTTCTTACAGACCCTGGCAGAATTTGTGATTGTTTGGCCATTTTTCAGAGAATATAAATGATAGCACAAAAAGGTTTCTTTCACTCATAGTGGTGGCTGGGTGAAGCCATTAATTGTCAAACAATTGTGTTTACATTTTTTAATTCAAAATGACAACTGTGGGTGAGGCTCTTTATTTTCTCAGATGTAAAGCTGTTCATTCTTTTTGGTAAAAAGCCTTCAGTTCCTGTAAATTCTTGGGCTGTCTTGTATGAACTGCACGTTTGAGATCTCCTCAGAGTGGTTCAATGACACTGAGGTCAGGAGACTGAGGCCAGTCCAGAACCTTCTCTTTCTGCTGCTGTAGCCAATGACAGGTCGACTTGTGCTTTGGATCGTTGTCATGTTGGAACGTCCAAGTACGTCCCATGAGCAGCTTCTGGGCTGATGAGAGCAAACTTTCCTCCAGTATTTTCTGAAAACATGCTGCATTCATCTTTTCCTGTGCCTTTGTAGCTCAAAATCTCCAAAACATCCACCTCCATGTTTCACAGTAGGACTGTGTACCTTTCATCGTAGGCCTAGACTCCTCTCCAAATGTAATGATTATGGTTGTAACCAAAAAGTTTAATTTTGGTCACATCAGTCCAAATGACTTTGTTCCAGAAGTTTTGAGGCTTGTCTTGTCTCTGTGCTGTTTTGTAATCGGGATGCTTTGTGAAATGGATTTCTCGACCATGCTGCATCTTGAAACAGCCACACCACCTTTTTTCAGAGAGTCCTGTATTTCAGCTGAAGTTATTTGTGTGTTTTTCTTTGCATCCCAAACAATTGTTCTGGTAGTTGTGACTGAAATCTTTGTTGGTCTACCTGACCTTTTTATATTATATAACACTGCTGATTGACATTCTAAATGCCTTGTATATCTTTTTATATCCCTTTCCTGTTTTTTACAGTTCAATTACAAAACTGATAGAGACATACCACAAGAGACTTACAGCTGTAATCGCAGCAAAAGGTGGCGCTACAAAGTATTAAGTTAAGGGGGCTGAATAATTTTGCACGCCCAATTTTTCAGTTTTTTATTTGTTAAAAAAGTTTGAAATATCCAATAAATTTAGTTCCACTTCATGATTGTGTCCCACTTGTTGATTCTTCACAAAAAATTACAGTTTCATTTCTTTATGTTTGAAGCCTGAAATGTGGCAAAAGGTCACAAAGTTCAAGGGGCCGAATACTTTCTCAAGGCACTGTATATATATATATATATATATATATATTTATATGTATATAATTTATATATATACACACGTGGACAAAAATGTTGGTACCCTTCGGTCAATGAAAGAAAAACTCACAATGGTCACAGAAAAAACTTTATTCTGACAAAAGTAATAATAAATAAAAATTCTATGAATGTTAACCAATGAAAGTCAGACATTGCTTTTCAACCATGCTTCAACGGAATTATTTAAAAAATAAACTCATGGAACAGGCCTGGACAAAATTGATGGTATCCCTAGAAAAGACTGTAAATAATGTGACCAAATGGACATGTTAATTCAAGGTGTGTGCACTAATTAGCATCACAGGTGTGTACAATCTTGTAATCAGTCAGTGGGCCTATTTATAGGGCTTCAGGTAGTCACTGTGTTGTCTGGTGACATGGTGTGTACCACACTCAACATGGACCAGAGGAAGTGAAGGAAAGAGTTGTCGCAGGAGAATAGAAAGAAAATTATAGACAAGCATGATAAAGGTAAAGGCTATAAGACCATATCCAAGCAGCTAGATGTTCCTGTGACTACAGTTGCACATATTATTCAGAAATTTAAGATCCATGGGACTGTAGCCAACCTCCCTGGACGTGGCCGCAGGAGGAAAATTGATGACAAATCAAAGAGACGGATAATCCGAATGGTAACAAAAGAGCCCAGAAAGACTTCTAAAGAGATCCAAGGTGAACTCCATGCTCAAGGAACATCAGTGTCAGATCGCACCATCCGTCGTTGTTTGAGCCAAAGTGGACTACATGGGAGACGACCAAGGAGGACACCATTGTTGAAAACAAATCATAAAAAAGCTAGACTGGAATATGCCAAACTACATGTTGACAAGCCACAAAGCTTCTGGGAGAATGTCCTATGGACAGATGAGACAAAAATGGAACTTTTTGCCAAGGCACGTCAGCTCTATGTTCACAGACGGAAAAATGAAGCATATCAAGAAAAGAACACTGTCCCTACTGTCAAACATGGAGGAGGCTCTGTTATGTTCTGGGGCTGCTTTGCTGCATGTGGCACAGGGTGTCTTGAATCTGTGCAGGGTACAATGAAATCTGAAGACTATCAAGGATTCTAGAGAGAAATGTGCTGGCCAGTGTCAGACAGCTTGGTCTCAGTCGCAGGTCATGGGTCTTGCAACAGGACAATGACCCAAAACACAGCTAAAAACACCCAAGAATGGTTAAGAGGAAAACATTGGACTATTCTAAAGTGGCCTTCTATGAGCCCTGACCTCAATCCTATTGAGCATCTTTGGAAGGAACTGAAACATGCCGTCTGGAAAAGACACCCTTCAAACCGGAAACAACTGGAGCAGTTTGCTCATGAGGAGTGGGCCAAAATACCTGCTGAGAGGTGCAGAAGTCTCATTGACAGTTACAGGAATCGTCTGATTGCAGTGATAGCCTCAAAAGGTTGTGCAACAAAATATTAAGTTAGGGGTACCAACAATTTTGTCCAGGCCTGTTTCATGAGTTTATTTTTTAAAATAATTCCGTTGAAGCATGGTTGAAAAGCAATGTCTGACTTTCATTGGTTAACATTCATAGAATTTTTATTTATTATTACTTTTGTCAGAATAAAGTTTTTTCTGTGACCATTGTGAGTTTTTCTTTCATTGACCGAAGGGTACCAGCAATTTTGTCCACGTGTGTATGTGTATGTATTAGTGTTGTCAAAAATATCGATATTTCGATAAATATCGATACTGAAATATCTCAAACGATACGATACTCATTTCCCGACGTTTCGATACCGAGTATCAATATCGAGTATCGATATCGAGTATCGATATCGACGGAGAGGGAACGTTTATTTTAATCAGAAAATACAGCTCTTCAGCTCCGTGTCAGTGTCAAAGCTGAACAACAGCCCTTTATCCTCTAGTCCCGACTGCTTTGACTGGACAGTTTTCATGTCAGGATTAAAAAGACTCGGCTCAGAGGAAAGTGACTACTTCTAATGAGGTGAGTTGTACATTCGTCTGTCAACTTCTTTATTCTGTCGTAGGTTAAGTATTGACATGTTTGTTGCATATTTGACCTCATTTACAAACAACGTGAGTAATTAGTTCACGTAATTCACGTTCATTTGAACCCAACACATGTTCATTTGTGTGATTAAAAAGAGAAAAGGTGTGAAAGGAGGGTTTGGAGATGAGTGACACAGGTTAAGTCTTCCTTAAGTTGTGTCAGTTTCTGTGTGAATCCTAAATCCTGTTACAGAACTAATCATAAGCATTTTTATTAAAATGTTACCCCACACGGGGAAATATTGTTTAAGAGGCTGTAGGTGTGGAATAAATGAGACTTTACTTTAAAGAATTAAACACATATCATTTTATTAAAAATTTCCAGACCCCTCACGATGAGGAAAGTTAACTAAGGTCCAAGCGGACCTCGGCTGATTTTATATTTATCTTTAAATAAAAAATTAAAAAATAATAATATTGTGACAGTTGTTTTCCCTTTGGTATCGAAAATGGTATCGAATATCGATATTTTTGAAGGTATTGTATCGAAGTTAGAAATTCCAGTATCGTGACAACACTAGTATGTATGTATATATATTTATATATTTATATTTATATATGTTTGACTCTACAGTTGGGAGAGTACCTGTCGCAGATAGTTGGCTGTGTTGAGGATGTGTTGCAGCTGCCCACTGAGCAGAGTATGGACCAACTGTTGAATCACACTGGTCTGCTGATTGATAATGGCCAGGTGCAAAGGACTGTGGGAAAAAAGACCACACTTAAACAGAGTGCCTTCAGGGTGTGTGCGTCAGATGCAGATGTTCAGACGTACGTGTCTCCGTTGGCGTCCTGAATGCCACACAGGTGTTTCTGGATGGACAGCAGAACACTCACTTCTCCACTGCTGCAGTAATGAAGCAGGGCCGCTGCCATCTGTCTGGCGCTCTGCGACGCCTTGCTCTGGAGGCTCACCGCTAAACACACACACACACTTGTTTTTGTTTTTTTTACAGCTATGAACCACTGTGGTCTGTACTCATAAATACATTTTAAAGGTCATCCATTCTGCCTTTTAACCCTTGTTACTTTAATAAGTCAGATGCTTTTTTGTTCATTCAAAATCAAAGTGGATCATGGCAGTGGGGGGCTTAAAGGTACAAACACAAAAACACGAGTACCTGGTAAGTAAGACAGAATAGTGGACCTTTAAGAGCCACAGTTGATTTATTCCCAGCACCAGTTTATCCTCATCCTGTCCTTGTGTGAATGTCTGTACCTATCTGAAAAAGCCTTTGCTGCAGCAGACTGCCTGTTTGTTCCACAGTTTGTCTTGCAGTCTCTCCGTTCTGTTGTGTTTGTTGTGGAGAGTCTGCATCTTGAGGTACAGAAGCCGACATCTGCGCACCTCCAGTGAAACCAGTAAAGTTAACTAATGGGAAGGTCCCCCCGGCTCCATTCATGTGCTGGTTGAACTGAAATCCTGCAACGATACACAAGAGCAAAACAATCTCAGTTAGGTAACAGCTCTTCCTTTCTGGACATGTTTATGAAATATGTTATTAATGATTAAAGGCAGACACATTCCTTTTGAAAAGCAGGATCATTCTGTCACAGTAAGGCTGCCCACACACGGTACACTTTTTTATCAATCAGTGTGGCCGGACCAAAGCCAAGTTACAAGAACGTTTGTGTCCACAGAAGCCTAAGTACATGGTTTTAGGAGCCGACACTGCAGTAGCCAATGAAAGCCTGAGTTGTCTTAAACAGTCCAGTGAAGTTTAGTAAAGCACACAGTTTGCTGGAATTTTGTCAAAAAAGGAAACAAGAGGTCGAAATTTCAGGCTACACTATTGTCCTGCTCCAAGAACTGCTCTGAAGGAAACAGTGGAACAGAAGCTAAAGGGTGTGGTTAAACAGTAAATGACAAGGCCTACTGTAGGTTACTGTAAAACATCATTTAGTCAAGGCAGGTTTCTGGTGTGTGGAGTGAAACAGTCCCAGTCAGTTGGTTTATTGTTTCTCTGTTTAGGTCTGCTCCATGTGTTTGTGCTCTCATCAGGTGAAACTGTCAGAATTAAAAATAAATGACTGAATAAAGATTTTGAAATAGTCTAGTGTGACCAGCCCAATATGTTTCAAATATAATGATAAATGATATGATAAATATAATGATAAATGATATGATAAATATAATGATAAATGATATGATAAATGATATGATAAATATAATGATAAATGATATGATAAATGATATGATAAATATAATGATAAATGATATGATAAATATAATGATAAATATGATAAATTTAATGATAAGACAAATCAGAAACATAGTGTGCAGCTGCAGTAAACAGCACCGTGACTGTTGTGTGTAGAATTCCCCTGAAATATTGATGTTCTTTTTCTAAAACCAGTTGCCCACCTCCTCCTCCTCCTGCTCCTGCTCCGCCCCCGAACCCCTCAGCCCCACCCCCTCGGCCCCCTCCTCTCCAGTTCTCATAGTGAGGCAATGGCTTCTGCTTCTTCCTCAGCACCTCCTCTTTGTCTAAAACAACACAAATGTTATCAGAGTTTATTATTTAAAAAGATGTATAAAAGATGTTGGAACACCCCATTCATTCAAAATATTAAAAACATCATAACCCTATGTATAACAGGTAATTTACCTGAGGTCACAAAAACTAATAACAAAAGAAAAACACAAAAACAGATAATAATACATAAAAAATAGATTCTGTTGCTTTATTGTGATTTGACAAAACAGTCTCATGTTTGAAATATATATATATATATATATATATATATATATATATATATATATATTCCTATTGTATTTAATTGTACTTTTATTACATATGATTATTCAGAATGAATATTAGCACACCAACAGTGAGCAGTGAGCCACACTGACACTGCAGGCAGCTGCTCTTTCTGAAGCCCTTTGAGGCAGAAATCAAACTGAACTGAACATTACTTGGTAGTGTGCAGCCAGACCAGTCGGTGGTGCTGTGAATGAACCTTTTGAAATCCAGAGCAGCACAAAGGCCGGGTGTAGGTTGTGTGTGCAGATGCTGACCTTGGACTTGTGGGATGTATGTGAAGTGTTTGGGGTCGCTCCGGTCTCCAGCCTTCTTCCTCTTCAGCTGCAGGAATACTGTGACCGGCCGTTCAATCTCAGTGCTGCGGTACTGTGGAGTTTTGAACACTATCGCGTACTGTGGACAAACATATGCATGTCTTCATATGACAACAGTCTAAACACAGAAATAGTGTAAACACTGTTATGTAACATATCACGTGTTCTACTTTGGATTTGAAATGTTTACAAAGTCCCATCAATGCTAAACCACAGCAAAGCCCATATGTATGTAATAATCATTGGAGTATATGAGAAGGTTTATGTGAGTGATTGTTTACCTGTTTATGAACGTCTGTGGGTGAAAAGTCACCAAAGGCCTCCCACCCTCCTTCCTCATCTTCATAAAAACGGATTTCTATATCATCTGCAATGGACAGTTTATTGTATTTAGACAGAGTACAAAGAATTACATTAAGCTCAAAAGAGCTTATACCAGATTGGACTTTACAAAGCTAATTTCTATCTGCAGTCACAGAAAAGGAAAAGGTCAAGTAGAAAACATTACATTATAGCAGCTTCAAGTACATTTACATAAACTTATCCTGAAACACATCCTGGTTATCTGTAGCTCTAATCTATCCTAGTGCATTTTCAAACACATTTGAGACAGTCTTGAAGGAGACAATATCACAAAGCTTCCATAAATGGAAGTACAAGTAAAATACAATCATATGCATGCATCTCGGGCTTCCGATACACCAAGTGTTTACCTCTTTAGAGAAGGTTGTCAAATTGTTTTGGCTCAACAGTTCGGTGGGGAACTTATCCCACTTTCTAGTTGCTTTAGAAGAGAAGCCAGATTGTGCAAAGGCTGTTTAACGCCTGAGGATACTCCACTGCCCTCTGCTGGTATTTCTCGTTACCCTTTACCCGACAAAGACTTTAAGGGCTGGAGGAGCCTGGTTGTGGACAATCTTGAAAACCAGTTGCAGTTCAGAAAAATATTCAAAGTTGTTAAAGTTCAGCAAATTGTATTTATTCAGTTTGTGACTATGATGATATGTTGCACGTTTTGGTCAAGGATTTGAAGAGCCTGTTTATAAATTGACTCAAATGGTTTTACTGTTGTTTAATAGGTTTGTGACTAGCTCGAGATGCAGTAAGAAAAGTGTGGTAAAATCATAGCATTTGGTTGAGAGTGAATTTCTTATACTTTTGAAAGTAGCCAGGTTGTATTTTAGAGTCTGAGACATCTCTCTGATGTGTCTAACAAGGAAGGCTCTAACATTTATATTCAATTACATTTTGGACATGTCTGTGAAGGTTCTCAGTCATCCAGGACATCTTGAAAAAAAGGTTAAAGTACATGTACTACATGTACTACATGTACTACATGTACTACATGTAGTACATGTACTACATGTAGTACATGTACTACATGTAGTACATGGTCATGCTGTTGGTTTAGCCTCCTTTATCTGAACACAATGTGTGCAATTGTTTAAATTTGAACTAGTTTAAAGAATTTGTAGACACTTGGAATTTGTGGAACTTGGAATAGATGTTCACAGATGTTCACAGATGTTCACAGATGTTCACAGATGTTCAGTGTCAAACACTACGCAAATCAAGAAAATGTGTCTAAGAACTGTTTTAGTTACAGCATAGTGCTTCCTGAAGTCAAAGTGCAATAGATTGTTTGTAGATGTCCTACCAGTTGACTGGTCAGTTCGGAATTCTTTAAAAAAGAAACTATGTTTGCACAACAGGAATTACCTAAGACAAGAAATCTTAGAAAAATATAAATGATACCTTTCTGGACTTTGTCACAAAGCAGAAATATCTCATCTCCACCGAGCACTGAGCCACAGGTTTTATCCATCCGAGTGATTTTCAGATTAGAGGCGTTTGGTGATTCTGTGGGTGAAGCACAGTTAGTAATTAAAATTGAATAATGTTCCATTTTACATTCTAACTTTAGTTTATTTTTTACTCATTCCAATTAGATAAAGCTGTGTAAAGCTACAAAGGGCACACGGACTGCTGTCGTAGATAGGGTTGGAGACGACAGGTTTGAGAGCGCGGGTGAAGCCTCCGTTGCTGTCCTGGAGGTAAGCTGTGAACTTCAACCTGACAATGTTTAGATCCATGGTCCTGCCCAGGTCTTTGGCCTCTTTCAGACAGGACAGCTCCTCAGCCTCTGCACAAACACAGACAGCAAGATGTTATTCTGGTGCAACAAACCAGCTCCCACTCCTAATAAGAACAACCTTTACTTTAAGTGTAGTTATAGCCTATATCCTCAAAAGAGTTGAGGTTATGCAGTCATCTGGAGGATAATAACTTATTTAAATATTTTCAGTCAGGGTTTAGACCCCTGCACAGAAACTGATTTAGTCATGGTCATCAGTTATTTGACCACAGTATCTTGTTACAGAGGTTGAGAGTCAGTGGGATTAGAGGACCACCTCTCTGCAGACAGACACCACTTTGTTAAAGAAAATAAACAATCATCAGCATGGACAATAGTTAGCCATGGAGTACCACAGGGCTAACATTGGCTCTTTTTGGATTTCTTATTAAGTCATTGGCAACATGCTCGGTATAAAAAGAGCCTCTCAGAGCGACAGTGTCTCTCAGAAGTCAAGATGGATATTCTTCCAATGCTGCAGCGAAAAATAGTGGAGCAATATCAGAAAAGAGTTTAAAGTTGTCATCATCTACAGTTCATAATATCCTCCAAAGATTCATAGAATCTGGAACAGTCTGTGCGTAAGGGTCAAGGACAGAAAACCAGACTAGATGCCTGTGATCTTCGGACCCTTAGACGACACTGCATCACAAACAGGAATGTTACTGTAATGGAAATCACAACATGGGCTCAGGAACACTTCCAGAAAACCTTGTCAGTGAACACGATCTACCGGGCCTTTCGCTGTTGTCGACTAAAACTCTATAGATCAAAAAAGAAACCATATCTAAACATGATCCAGAAGCTCAGGTGTTTTCTCTGGAGCCAAGGCTCTTTTAAATGAACTGTGGCAAAGTGGAGCATCATAAAGAGGAAGATACGACAAAGAAGAACTAAGACAGTTGAACAACTAGAAGACAAGACAAGTATTAGACAAGAATGGGACAACATTCCTAAACTTGAGCACTTGTCTCGTCAGTCCCAGACGTTTACAGACTGGTATAAAAAGAAGAGGGAAACATGGCCTTGTCCCAAGTTTTTTGAGATGTGTTGATGCCATGAAATTTAAAATCAACTTATTTTTCCCTTAAAATGATCATTCTTTTTCAGTTTAAACTGAGGTTATCCTACTTGGCCCCAGAAATCTAAAAGACATACTATCAGACTAGACTCTAAATGGTGTTAGCTTTGAGTTAGGAACTGTTAGGAACCCTGGAGTTATATTTTTAGTTATTAAAGTTATAGTTATATCTGCACAACATCAGCCAAGATTAAGTATATTTGATCCAAACGTGACACTAAAAAACAAATTCCAGCATTTGTTACTCACTCAGATGGATGAACGTATCTTATCATGGACTATATTCACTTTCATTCCTTTGTTCATATGATGGATTACTTGTCAGTGACTGTCCTGGACACATTCCAACACGGCCTGTCGTGCTGTGGTTCTCCCTGAGGTTTTTTAGAGTTTTTCCTCTGACCCTGATGGAGGGTCTAAGGACAGGGGATGTTGTTTAGTTCAGCTTGTTTATTGGCTGTCTTGTCTTTGTAAAGGCCTTTAAGTTAGTTATTGCACGTGGTAAAGTGGTTAACACTCCTGCCTCACAGCAAGAAGGTTGTGAGTTCAAAACCCGGCCGACTCAAACATTCTCGTCTAAATCCGGTCTTTCTGTGAGGAGTCTGCATGTCCTCCACGTGTTACCGTGGGTTCTTTCCGGGTACTCCAGCTTCCTCCCACCGTCCAAACACATGCATGTACAGGTTAATTGGCAAATCTAAAGTGTCCCTAGTGAATGAATGTGAGAGTGAATGGTCTGTCATTGTCTCTAAATGTCAGCCCTGCGACTAACTGCCTAAAGCCCAAAGCTGCTGGGATAGGCTCCGGTCACTCGCGACCCCTAACGGGACTAAGGGGTAGAAAATGAATGAATGAATGAACAGTTGAGCAAATACAGTTAGATGATGCAGAACTAAGTTTAAATGTTTAAAGCCAGGACATTTGATTCAGTAAATACAGTAGAAACAGACCATGTAAAAGTCACTCTTAACCCAACTTTAGCTGTTTTTCTTTGTGTGGCACAATGGCAGTGGGGACAACGATGCAGACGTGAGGGAGCTGTGTCCTGATGAGCCTTACGTCTGATGCCTTTATGTTTCAGTACATGGGCCTCTTTTGTTGCAATTTTTTTTTTATCTCTGTGTGTTCCACTTTGACATTGAACATACACACGTGGACAAAATTGTTGGTACCCTTCGGTCAATGAAAGAAAAACTCACAATGGTCACAGAAAAAACTTTATTCTGACAAAAGTAATAATAAATAAAAATTCTATGAATGTTAACCAATGAAAGTCAGACATTTCTTTTCAACCATGCTTCAACGGAATTATTTAAAAAAATAAACTCATGGAACAGGCCTGGACAAAATTGTTGGTACCCCTAACTTAATATTTTGTTGCACAACCTTTTGAGGCTATCACTGCAATCAGACGATTCCTGTAACTGTCAATGAGACTTGTGCACCTCTCAGCAGGTATTTTGGTCCACTCCTCATGAGCAAACTGCTCCAGTTGTTTCCGGTTTGAAGGGTGTCTTTTCCAGACGGCATGTTTCAGCTCCTTCCAAAGATGCTCAATAGGATTGAGGTCAGGGCTCATAGAAGGCCACTTTAGAATAGTCCAATGTTTTCCTCTTAACCATTCTTGGGTGTTTTTAGCTGTGTTTTGGGTCATTGTCCTGTTGCAAGACCCATGACCTGCGACTGAGACCAAGCTGTCTGACACTGGCCAGCACTTTTCTCTCTAGAATACCTTGATAGTCTTCAGATTTCATTGTACCCTGCACAGATTCAAGACACCCTGTGCCAGATGCAGCAAAGCAGCCCCAGAACATAACAGAGCCTCCTCCATGTTTGACAGTAGGGACAGTGTTCTTTTCTTGATATGCTTCATTTTCCGTCTGTGAACATAGAGCTGATGTGCCTTGGCAAAAAGTTCCATTTTTGTCTCATCTGTCCATAGGACATTCTCCCAGAAGCTTTGTGGCTTGTCAACATGTAGTTTAGCATATTCCAGTCTAGCTTTTTTATGATTTGTTTTCAACAATGGTGTCCTCCTTGGTCGTCTCCCATGTAGTCCACTTTGGCTCAAACAACGACGGATGGTGCGATCTGACACTGATGTTCCTTGAGCATGGAGTTCACCTTGGATCTCTTTAGAAGTCTTTCTGGGCTCTTTTGTTACCATTCGGATTATCCGTCTCTTTAATTTGTCATCAATTTTCCTCCTGCCACGTCCAGGAGGTTGGCTACAGTCCCATGGATCTTAAATTTCTGAATAATATGTGCAACTGTAGTCACAGGAACATCTAGCTGCTTGGAGATGGTCTTATAGCCTTTACCTTTATCATGCTTGTCTATAATTTTCTTTCTATTCTCCTGCGACAACTCTTTCCTTCTCTTCCTCTGGTCCATGTTGAGTGTGGTACACACCATGTCACCAGACAACACAGTGACTACCTGAAGCCCTATAAATAGGCCCAACTGACTGATTACAAGATTGTACACACCTGTGATGCTAATTAGTGCACACACCTTGAATTAAACATGTCCTTTTGGTCACATTATTTACAGTCTTTTCTAAGGGTGCCATCAATTTTGTCCAGGCCTGTTCCATGAGTTTATTTTTTAAAATAATTCTGTTGAGGCATGGTTGAAAAGCAATGTCTGACTTTCATTGGTTAACATTCATAGATTTTTTATTTATTATTACTTTTGTCAGAATAAAGTTTTTTCTGTGACCATTGTGAGTTTTTCTTTCATTGACCGAAGGGTACCAACATTTTTGTCCACGAGTGTATGACAAAAACATAAATGTCAATTGTGAGAATGTATTGCATTGTGTGAGTCCATTTCACAGTCAAATGTTCCTCTTCTATATCTTATAACGGTGGGTCTAAGTCTAGTGTAGGCATATGTCCACTGGAGCAGTACAATACCGGTCAATATGGCAGGCTTTCAGAGTAATTTTCATTGCCAAAAAGGGGAAAACATCCCAAATGTACAAAGAAAAAGAAATTGTTAGTCCCTCTAATATAAAAAGCTGCTGCATCTCTACATTTTCTGATTGGGGTTAAAAACATACTGTGTGCAGAGTGTTACCTGTGAGCTGATAGATAGATCCTCTCTGCCTCCTCTTCTCTTCTCTCAGCCTCCGACACAGGATTTCCACCACACCTTTCTTAGTCACATGGAGGATGCCCAAGTTACTGAATCTAAAGGAATGGCCTGAGCATTACATATGATGCTGTGTACAGCTGTGCGTATGAAGCATGTGTGAGTGGTACTGACGAGGCAGTGAGGTCGTTGGGGCCAATGTCCAGCGTGCAGGCGCCGTTCTCGTTGCAGTGACGTCCAACCAGACTGTGAGCGTGCACACGAGGAGGGTCCGTGTGCGTGACCAGCTGCACCTCCACCCGCGCGTGACCCACACAGTTATTGATCTATAACACCATTTAGAATTAATATCTGCTTCAAACATTCACTGCCAGACAACCATCTGATATACATAGAAAACCTATGTTGTTCTAACAGCAACAACTTGTAAACTTTTTTTTTTACATATATATCTATATATATATATATATATATACATATACATATACATATACGTACGTATGTATATATATATATATATATATATATATATATATATACAGTGATGCCAGTAACGCGTTACTTAGTAACGCGTTACTCTATTCTGACCACATTTTTCAGTAACGAGTAATCTAACGCATTACTATTTCCAAACCAGTAATCAGATTAAAGTTACTTAACCAAGTCACTGTGCGTTACTATTTTTGTCATTTTTTTGTCAAGAAAGACATACCTTGTTCCCGTTCTAGCTAGGTGCTTAATTATCCACTCCTTTCCTTTAGAACTTAATGATTTGGAGCGTTTTAAAACGAGATGAGATTACTTCCTCCTGACTTCCGCATGTGCGTCTCGCTAACCAGTCCCCCTTTTCTACACTCAAATTAACGCCACTATAGAGGCGGAAATAAAAGGCTCATTACATTTACATACAGAGGAGACAAATACAATAAAGTACAAAATAAATTATTACTTATTTACTTTTCCCTTAGAGTTAGTTACAAAGGAAGACTGCCTTTATTTTTATTAAAACAAGTATTTATGTTAAGTCAAGAGAGACTGCCTTTATTTATTGTAAAAAACATGTATTTTTTCAGGAAATAGTTTTTAAATTCAACTTTAATTGTCAGGAGATAGATTGTTGATGTTACTGTAAAAAAACACTATAAATAAAGTGATTGTTGGCAAAACCAGTTGTCATTTTTATGTTGTCGACAGCTGCTGAATGTAACTAATAAAGTAACTTGTAAAGTAACTTAGTTACTTTTAAAATCAAGTAATCTGTATAGTAACTAAGTTACTTTTTAAATCAAGTAATCTGTAACGTAACTAAGTTACTTTTTCAAAGTAACTGTGGCAACACTGTATATATATACACATATACGTACGTACGTATGTATATATATATATATATATATATATATATTCATTCATATGTATATATATATATATATACACACACATATACACACATATATATATATATTCCTGAGAAAATATGTTTTGGAGAAAATAGGTACAAAGTTAGACAAGTCACTGTGAAAGCTCTACAAGCATCACGACTGAAAGACTTGTGAGTACAGATCTGTGACTATCATCTCTGAAACAGGCTCGAAACAGTCACAAATAAAAACCTGTGTCACTCTTAAGTTTAAATAAATAAACAAGTGTGTTATATTAATTGTGTTCAGGTGCCTCCTCACATTGCTCCTGAACTGAAAGAACTTCAGCTTCAAACACTTTGAAGCATTTCTAGAAAGTGAAGGTACCTTAATAGTTGGGTAGGTCCTTCTGTTCTTCTCACTGGAGGCCCCTGGGAGCCCCCCATGGGACGGCCCTTCACACTCATAACGGAAACGAAAGCCCCTCTGACGACACAAAACATTGTACAGTTTTGATTTTGTAAAAGACGTGTGAGTATCACTGAACATTGTCTGAAGAAAGGAAATCTACAGTACAGCAGTATAGCATTATACAGGAAAATCATCAACCTTTGTTTCAATTATGAGTCTAGACGTGGTTACTGGAGTGTTATGACAATAATAATAATAATGTTATTAATGTTGTTCAAAGATGTAATAAAAGTAATAACTGCAAACTATACATAATATATATATACACACATACACATGTTTATGCACATAGTTGTGCTCATAAGTTTAAATACCCTGATAGAATGTCATTTTTTTGGGCCATTTTTCAGAGAGTATGAATGACACAATTGAATGGTTACTAAAGGTAACCATCCTCACCTGTGACCTGTTTGTAATCAGTGTGTTTATAAGAGGTCAGTGAGTTTCTGGCTCCTGACAGACCCTTGTATCTTTCATCCAGTGCTGCACTGATGTTTCTGTCTGAGTCATGGGGAAAGCAAAAGAATTGTCAAATGATCTACGGGTAAAGGTCATTTAACTTTATAAAACAGGAAAAGGATATAAAAAAGATATCCAAAAAAAATGAGAATGACAATTAGCAGTGTTCTCTAATTAAGAAGTGGAAAATGAAAAGATCAGGCACAATAAAGAGGCACCTAAAGAAAAATGGCCTGTATGGTCGGGAAAGCCATTACTACTCAAATGCCACAAAGCATCCCGCTTACAATACACCAACCAGCTCAGAGACACGCCTGAAAACGTCTGGAACACAGTCATTTGGTCATTTAGAGAAGAGTCAACAAGGTCTACGATGAAAGATACACAGTCCTACTGTGAAACATGGAGGTGTTTTGGGTAATACACAGTTTTAAGAACTGGGGGATGTAAACTTTTGATCAGGGTCATTTGGGTAGTGTCTGTTGTCATTATGATTTAAAAAAGTAAACAGTTGTTTCACAATAAATGGCTTCACCCAAACACTAACTATGAATAAAAAAATGTTTTTGAGTTATTATTCATATTCTCTAAAAAAATGGCCAAAAGAAATTACAAATTCTGCCAAGGTGTGTAAACGTATGAACACAACTTTATATGATTTTAAATGCTATGAACAAAGCACTTAATGTGACGTTTCTGACTCACATTTTGACAGGTTAGTATGTTTGAGATTTACAGAGAGCAGACTGAGCTGAGTGTTACCTGCTTGGGCTCCTCGATGATCTGAATGTAAGGACCATGGGCTGAAACACAAAGTGTACACTGTCATTGCTACATGGTTTTAAATAGGATTTTAAAACCAGTTGGGAGTCATCAGGACTGTTTGCCAACAACCTCAGAAGGCAAACAGACAGAAGAAAAACACATTTGTGAAGTACTGAGAGCCTGTGGATACCCCAGATGGGGATACCCCTGTGGGGGCCGTGAGTCTGCAGTTCACTTCCCTCCCAAAGAGAAAGAGCACTCCTTTGAGGACAGGAATCCTGTCCAGGGAGGCCAAGCAGTTTAAAAAACATATTTGGAATGAATTTCTTTGAACAGAGAAGGTGGACTGAGACACAAGAGCATTAACACCTGATGGGAGCAGTTACACTAACGCCACAGAAGTAACAACTCCCCCAGCAGCACTTACACTGGCCATACAGCCACTAATTAACTACAACAGTGAAAACACACTTAAGCTTTCATGACCTTTAGTCCGGCCAAAGTAAACTCATTGAATCTAATGGAACAGTAACTGACTAATGGCTGTTTACCTGTCTCAGGTATGTAGGGTTCAGTCTTTATGTCCACAGGAGGAATGTAGTCATATTGCATTAAATTAAGATGCAGCTGCAGAAAAGAAACAATGACAACAATTAGACATGTTGAGGTTGCCTCCTGTTTTTCTTGCTCAGGTTTTTGTTTTCGCCGGAAAAAGGAATCAATTTAGACTAAAACCTGACTCAAAAGTGTGTATGCCTGTAGAAATAAACACTTAAAGATTCGATTTTCCACTTTACTCTTGACAGAAGCCTGATGCAGAGCTGCAGATGGTTACTATTACAGCCTCGTATAACGTGGAAGAAAAGGTTCAAGCAAAGGCATTTGGACTAGGTTTTCAAGTTGAAGACATTTTGTCTCTTTTTCAATTCTTATAAGATTTAGATCCAAATATTTTGTTTTTTACTGAGATATGGTGAGCATATGAGATGTGCTTATGTAAAACTTATTATTGGCTCATTCTCTCACTATTCATCCAGTAGAAATATGAGGTGTATCTAATTCTTACCCTATATTCAGTTAAAGTAAGTTGAATGCTACTGTGAAGGTGCCTGTATAAAACTACTTTATTACATAAAACCTGTTAATGCTAACAGATTTACAAGACATGTAAATATCGTTGAAAATCTGCTCATAATAAAAAAAAAATTGCATTAAGCACTGTTAACTAAGATATCCAGAGGCTGAGCCCAGGATCAGACACATATTTGTAACATTTCCATAGGCTGCTGTACTGATGACATCATCTTTGTGTCGATCTGAATCAGATTTTAAAACAGCCACAGACATAACTTTGTATTGTAAACCTGTTCAGTCACTGAAATAAAGATGACTGGCTCTGCATTTTCAGTTTTCACTAAGATGGAATAGAAACAAAGCTGTGGACCCCCCCCTCCTAGTTTTCCTCATCTGTACTTATTATAAAGAGAGGTCTCTGAATCACATTTCATTTGATTATGACAGTGCTCTCTAACCATATTTACACTTGATCTAAAATGTTAATATTATACATTCCTTGCATGTTTATGATTTCATTTACGGGAAAATGCTACAGATTATGATTTAAATTCAGGCTTGTCATAGAATCACTTTATGAAAGGGAAAAGCTCAATATGTACAATAACATGAAAGTAATTTTAATTTGTTAATGTCTGGATGTTTTGAAATCCAGACATTTTCACTCATGTATAAGTGCTTCAAGAACAAAGTGGAACAAATATTATTTTTGCAGCACCAAACTGTTGCAAATGTATGAATTTGTTGAAGGACTTACATCGTTGTCGTAGATGTTGAGCTGAGCCTCAGTCATCCTGCAGGACACACAAAGAGACTTTTGAACTGATCCACACTCAGACACATCCGTGGCCAAAAAGAACCGATCAAAAACAACAACAATCTGTGAGTTCATCGGTTAGTCTCAGTAAAAAACCCCTCCCCCAATTCTTCTCGTCACGTCATCTCACTTCCTGGAAGATAGGCCAAGGAAAACCCCCAGAATTCCAGCTCTGAGAGGGCGGGGTTAGTGCTGCTGATGTAACTCTGCTGCCGCTGTCGCATGTGCAGTGTTCAGGCAATATTACCACAGTAAAGACTGCCTGGGTGCAAAGCTTCAAGAAAATATCACGTGAAAATGTTATCATTCGACAATATTGCCAAGTATATTTGTATTTTTAAGGCTCAAATATTTTAACCTTAATTTATCCAGGAATGTCCAACTGAGATTACAAATCTCTTTTGCAGGGGAGTCCTGTCCCCCGTGTGGGGGCCTACATGTCTTTAGTGGTGGGGGAAACCAGAGTACCTAGAGAAAACCTACACAGACACAGACAGAAAGGAGTGCTAACCACTCTGCCACCCTTAGTTTTACATTTACATTTAGTCTTTTATCAAAAGGTTCCATTCCCCAGTGTTACAGCTGGAACACCACTGGAGGCAAGGGGGGTTAAGTGTCTTGCCCAAGGACACAACGACAGTATGAACTGTGGGGAGAGCGGGAATCGAACCACCAACCTTCCGGTTGAAGGACGACCGCTTCACTGAGCCACTGTCTCCTATATTTCCCACGGACAATGTAAAATTGTAAATGGTTTTATATAAAACAACACATTATTTTACTTTGACTAGTTCTAAACTAAAAACCAGTCTCAATATGATGATGATATAATTCAATAAAAACACACAAAACTACAGAGGAGTAAAACTGTGACCTGAGGCTGAGCAGCCGAGAGCAACCAGATTCAAGTTTCTTTCAAACGCAATTTGACTACATGAGAAATAATAGTCTAAATGGATAACTAAAGTAAGAGGAACAAAGTATTAAGTGAAAGTAATAGAACAAATTTAGAAAAAGAACATCAACCATTGTACACAGAGACCACTTCCTTTCAAAATAAAAGCTTTGAGCTAAACTGTTAGCGCTGCTAACGGCGTTTGGTGTTTATCAGGTGTCATTTTTAGCCTAAAGCCTATCTACCAGGCTACCATTACACAGAATATAGGCTAAATATAACAAATATATGATCCACTCACCAAGAATCTGATTTCACATTATTTTTATTAATTTTGCAAGTTGTGACATGAAAGCTCTGTTTGTAAGCTACATTTAATGTAGATATTTTGTAGTCAATTTTCTAAAGAACACATTTTTTCTCTACCATCAAAAGTTATTAGGCTAAAAGGCACAATGCCATTGCATATTCCCAGCGATGGAATCTATGTTGCACAAGAGATGAGGTGTGGCAACTGCAGATGGGCACAGACATTTCTATACATCATCTACACAAAGCCTACTAGTGTTGTCAAAAATATCGATATTTCGATAAATATCGATACTGAAATATCTCAAACGATACGATACTCATTTCCCGACGTTTCGATACCGAGTATCAATATCGAGTATCGATATCGAGTATCGATATCGACGGAGAGGGAACGTTTATTTTAATCAGAAAATACAGCTCTTCAGCTCCGTGTCAGTGTCAAAGCTGAACAACAGCCCTTTATCCTCTAGTCCCGACTGCTTTGACTGGACAGTTTTCATGTCAGGATTAAAAAGACTCGGCTCAGAGGAAAGTGACGACTTCTAATGAGGTGAGTTGTACATTCGTCTGTCAACTTCTTTATTCTGTCGTAGGTTAAGTATTGACTCGTTTGTTGCATATTTGACCTCATTTACAAACAACGTGAGTAATTAGTTCACGTAATTCACGTTCATTTGAACCCAACACATGTTCATTTGTGTGATTAAAAAGAGAAAAGGTGTGAAAGGAGGGTTTGGAGATGAGTGACACAGGTTAAGTCTTCCTTAAGTTGTGTCAGTTTCTGTGTGAATCCTAAATCCTGTTGTCATAAGCATTTTTATTAAAATGTTACCCCACACGGGGAAATATTGTTTAAGAGGCTGTAGGTGTGGAATAAATGAGACTTTACTTTAAAGAATTAAACACATATCATTTTATTAAAAATTTCCAGACCCCTCACGATGAGGAAAGTTAACTAAGGTCCAAGCAGACCTCGGCTGATTTTATATTTATCTTTAAATAAAAAATTAAAAAATAATAATATTGTGACAGTTGTTTTCCCTTTGGTATCGAAAATGGTATCGAATATCGATATTTTTGAAGGTATTGTATCGAAGTTAGAAATTCCAGTATCGTGACAACACTAAAGCCTACACACTTGCTATGTGCCTAAGATGGGAGACAAGGTGCGGGAGAAATTAAGGTCGGGGATTTACATCATGAAAAGAAAATATTTGGGACCTGTTGTCAGAAATACACTGTGTGCACAATTATTAGGCAAGTTGTATTTTTGAGGATTAATTTTGTACAACTACAGAGCTCTTGGTCAATCCAAAATGTACTTGAACATTTTAGTAGTAAAAGTGTAGTTTTGTCTTTAAGAGAATATCTACATGTACACCATTATTAGACAACTATTAGTGTCAGAATTATTATGCAACTAAATGAAAAACAAAGATTTTCCATCTCACTTGTTTATTTTCACCTGTTAAAGTGAGAATAAGAAACAAACTCAAGCCACCCTTCTTTTCGATAACAGTCACAAGCCTTCCATTCACAGAGTCGGTCAGTTTCTGGATCTGGTCAGAATCAACCACAGCCTCCCAGACACTGTTCAGAGGTGTTTACCTTCACTGTACATGTCCTGCTTAAGAAGGGCCCAAAGGTTCTCAATAGGGTTTAAGTCAGGTGTCATTAGTTTTTATCTTTAAGGCCTTTATTGACCAGACACACAGTGGACAACTTTCATTCATGTGATGGAGAGTTGTCTTGTATAAAAATCAAAGTCTTCTTGAAAGATGCAGACTTTTTCCTGAACCACTGCTTTAAGAAAGTGTCTTCTAAAAATTGGCAGTAGGTCTGAGAGTTGATTTTGACTCCATTTTCAACCCGAAAAAGTCCAACTAGCTCATCTTTAAGATTCATCTTTTAGATTCTTTTTTATATCTACTGAATTATTACCCAATATCCTAAATGCATCATACCATAATATTGTAATATCTGACCATAGCCCAGTTATGCTCCAGTTTACAAAGATATTGCCCAAACAAAATTATAACTACGTTTTAATATCTTTTTGCTTCATGATTAATAACTGACGACATTGGGAAAGTGTCAGACTTTGCCCTGTAAGAAACTTTCAAGGTTGTGTGTAGAGAACTAATTTGAATCTGCAAAATAAAAGGAACTCAAAGCCCATAAGATAAAACAGTTATTATCGACTCTTGAGGAGACTTATAGAACTACTCTTCAACAATCAGATTATAATAACATACTAAAGTTAAAGTATGAGTATAATATTTTAGATAAGCAAATAAGTAAAGATATATTGAAACTCAAAAAGAAACTATTTTCATTGGCTGATAAACCAGAAAAACTCTTAGCCAATCAACTCAGAGGTTCATGAGCAAAACATATAATACGCAGTACTAAGGCTAAATCAGGGGAACTACTTACTAAATTCCTGCTTCAGGGAATTCCACCATGAGCTCTTCACAAGTAAAGTACAAGTAGCTTCAACAATTTCTTTTCAAAGCTTGCAGTTCCACAATTAGACAATAACTGTAAGGTTGATCTTGAGTGCCCGATCACAGAAGCTGATTTGCTTAATGGGGCCAGGACTCCCCTGCAAACGAGATTTGTAATCTCAGTGGGACTATCCTGGTTAAATAAAGGTTAAATAAAATAAATTTTAAAAAACACTTCAGAAACTGTAGTAATCGATTAATATCAAAATAGCAATATTTTTGACAACAGTCAGCGATCCACCTCCATGTTTCACAGAAGGACTGTGTACCTTTCATCGGAGGCCTAGACTCCTCTCCAAATGTAACATTTAAGGTTGTGGCCAAAAGGTTAAATTTTGGTCTCATCTGTCCTAATGACTTTGTTCCAGAAGTTTTGAGGCTCGTCTCTGTGTTGTTTGGTGTATTGTAAGCGGAATGCTTTATGCCATTTGTTTAGTAATGGCTTTCTTCTAGAGACTCGACCATGCAGCCCATTTTTCTTCAAGTGCCTCCTTATTGTGAATCTTAAAACAGCCACACCACCTTTTTTTTCAATGAGTCCTGTATTTCAGCAAGGTTTGTTTTTGCATCCCGAACAATCATATCATTCATATTCTCTGAAAAATGGCACAACTGTATGGTCTCTGTCCATTTTCTAAATTCATTGTACAAAGTTGGAGAATGAGGAAATACCCTGAAAACAAGCATTTTATTTGTAAACTATACGTAAATTAATATTTCACACACACTTTACCACCTCACACAGCCAGACCTTTAACTCAGGTTTCCCAGGTGTCTCAGAGTTAAGCAATTATTTTACCCCAAGGGCCACAATAAAATAACACAGTGACAATGCAGTGAACAATAAAAACATACTGTTTTCCTGTGGTTTAAGGTTTGAACAGCAATATTTACGGTATATTGAACTATATATATTTGGTATCAACAGCTCCAATCCTTTATTCTGTTCTGGCTGTAGTCTGTCAACACTATTAATATTTGTGAGCAAAGCCTGGTTCAGAGCATTTTTTTCATATTATACAGAAATAATGTCCCTGTGTTGATACAGCCCGTCTAATCTGCCGTACATGAGCATCCCTCCTACTGTGAACGTATATGAGGGGGGAGGGAGAGGGGCGGAGGGAGGACAGAGAAGCTTTAATATCCGTAAACAACGGTTGGCTCATGGTAGGTCTGTGGTTGGTACTACTCCATCTCTGAGTGAAGCCAGTTGTGTTGTTTTTGCATCTTAGTGATCAATGCCTC
Source organism: Perccottus glenii (assembly GCA_024416835.2). Lineage (NCBI taxonomy): Eukaryota > Metazoa > Chordata > Actinopteri > Gobiiformes > Odontobutidae > Perccottus > Perccottus glenii. The sequence continues at coordinate 33,160,789 of CM044552.2, read as the reverse complement.
AGCCGTGTGCTCCTGATCCGTGCCACTCACGTTCTTTTATTTGTCAGCATGCTCTAAGTCTCTACACTCAGTTCAGATTCTTAAACACAGACTAAGCACACAGCAGTACTGCTGACTTCAGTAAATGAAGTCCATGCCTGGTTTTTAAGTTCTGCCTCACTCTTTCTCTTTTTAATCTGAGGTGACATGCTAACAGTATTGACACAATGCATTTCCTGTGTTTGCTAACCAGCTAGTTGGATTTTTTTTTTTTTAACGCCAGCACACTGAGGGCCAGAACTGCACAGGTCTGTGTAAAGTAACGCTGAAATACTTGTTTCTGACTTTCAGACTAGGGATTTTACCGAAGTCCTTGTGTCCCCTGGTGTTCCCCTTTGTTGTCGTCAGAACATTTCAAAAGGCTGTTTTCTGTCAAAAAGAAATAACTCAATAACAAACTCAAAAGAAATTGAGTCATATTTTCTTTCTGTTTAGTGTGATATTTTTCTAGAGACAGTCACAGAAACTTACCTGTCACTGTCAAAAGTCCCCTCCTGTGCCTCTGCTTTGCTGCTTTACATAATCACTACTTTAAAACCTCGGCTCCCACACTTCTAATTTGGATCCAAACGACTAAAAAAATACACTAAGGACCAATATTGAAAGATAGTACCACATTTGACTAAAGTTCTGTTTCTAGTTGGTAGGATTGTTCTTCTCCCTGGGTCTCAGTCAGCAAGAAGTTCCCTTCACATCAGTCATTTTTTTACATTTTAGTTTGACTAAAGCCATGCATTGAGAAAAAAGAAGAATAAACTATGCTAATGAAAAGTCTGTAAATGTAAGGGTTTTGGATTCTTCAAGTCAGGTGTTTGCTGTTCCAAACTGTTTATTAAACCATGAATAAAATGTACTTCAGAGCTCCAGCCGTAACAGGGATGTGATGAGGACAAATGTTCCTTCTCCTCAGGGATTTCCCTTCACAAACCAATTTTAGACTGCTCACATCTACATGAGTGTGTCAGATCCAAATGATTACAGGGAACTTCCACTGCTGATTCTTCAGAAACAACCTACCTGAGCTGACACAAGCAGGTGACTGACTGAGCAAATAGAAAGTACCCAACCTTAATGCAATGTGGTAGTGTCCTGAGAGATCAGCTGTTGGGCCGTTGTTATTTCTGTGGTGACAATTACAAACTTCTCCTGTCCATACTTTTCCCCAACAGACTGTGGCATTGAATTGAACTGAGAACAATAACTGAATCCTACACATATGAGCTCAACAGGCATTAAAAGAGCTACATCTGTAAGAGAATAGAGCAGACTGTGGCTGGTTCCAGTCAAGTGCACCTGTACTCATGGCTATTTGTATCTTAACTTGTCCTTAGGGTAGCCTTGTCTATTTACGCTTTGCTGATGCTCATAGTTTGAAAAGATTTCAGCCAAAAGTCTGAGACCATCTCTGTTGTCTCTCTTCTCAAGACAACACTTTTACACAAGTCGCAGTCTCCACAAGCCCACTTTCGGTTTGTGGGTCTGGTTTCCAGCTTAAACTCCTGTAAAAAGCTGCTTTAAGTGTGGACTGTGTTGTTATCTGTTCCATCTTTCAAACACAAAGTCAGCGAGTGAGTGATGGATCTTACCTGAGCCAATGTGGTCCGCGCTGTGCTGTTGTGTGTCTGTCTCTGGGCTCCGTCTGCACAGATTCACATGGGCAGAATATCCGCTACCCTCCAAGGTAAAGGCTTTGAGTGTTACGTTACTGTTTAGGTTTCAAACATATTTTACTTTGGAAAGCGTAACTGTTCCGGTGTATAGGCTTTAAAACCATCACAGTCTATAGTAGACTGTCCGTAACATCACTGACAGAGTTAAACCAACAGTTTCTAAACTCCTAACGCAATTTAAATGGTTGCTCATTCGATTATACTTTGAAGGCAGAGCTTCCGCGGTTCGTCGAAGTGGAAAACCCCGGGACCGAGGCAGGAGCCGAGGGGAATTCCACGGCCACGTAGGTCAGGAGCGCTTTGATTGGTCCATTGTACCCACGTGGTGCAAACGTCTGCAAACAGTGTGCAATATGAATCCACGCAACATAAAAACATATGTCTGTGACTCTTTGTCTGTTTTTTATTTGACCATTTACACATTTCTGCAAAATTCGTAATTTGGGTCAAATGTATCGATGTATTAGCCTACAACTGTACATGAAATGCGTTGTGTCTTTCCGGAATCATTTGCTGATAGTTGATCCTTGATATAATTCTTCTTTAGCTGGACTTTTAGTGCGACACTGACATCTACTGGTCATTGTAGTGAGATTGTAGACGAGAGCAGGCGGCTGCAGCAGTGGGAGGGGTTTCAGTCAAGCCCATAGATTGTAAATAGAAATGGATGCTATCCGCCAGTGGTCCCCTATTTCCCAAAATAGAGCTTGGCAACCGACGTCACAGCGCAGTGCCTCAAAGTCAGGGCTAAAAGATGGTGATTACATCCGGACATTTCAGACTCCTTCGTCAGAGGATGTTACTAAAATGGGCAAAGGAAGTGTTGCCTTGTAAGCCTGTGGGAGGGCATTATGAGCGCGTGCGTGGGTAATTACGCCCACTCCGCTGTAGCCGAGGCTAAGGCAATGGCTAACCTGTTGTTAACACCAGGCTAACGCAAGTGGAGCTTCCCACCCGAGCTACTTTTAGTTCGGTTCAGTACCGCGGTGAAGTTAGATTGACGTTGGACGTTGGATATTCGGCTCCGCACTTTCAGCGGGATGCTTAGTTGTCTGTGTCCGACTAGTGTGTCATGGTTGCGGGGAACTCACTCTCGAAGCACCGGCCTTAGCACGGAGCAATGAGACTTAGGGACCGTCAATAAATGACGATCATGGGAACAAAGTAAATAAATAAATTCAATAGCTTCAAGATAAACAAATTTATTTTCACCAAACTACTTTAAAATAATAGATATAATCTAGTAGTACCATGCACACCTCTTTTTTTCCATTTTTCTCTTTTTTTGAATTTTATATGAATTTTTTATGTACAAAATCAAGGATTTTCTTCAATAGCTTTCAGGTCATGTGACCTAGTCACTTCAATCCACTTCATATTTATAGTACTAGCCTAGTAGTACCATGCACACCACTTTTTTTCCAATTTTATCTTATTTTGAATTTTATATGAATTTTTTATGTACAAAATCAAGGATTTTCTTCAATAGCTTTCAGGTCATGTGACCTAGTTTCTTCAATCCACTTCATATTTATAGTACTAGCCTAGTAGTACCATGCACACCACTTTTTTTTCCATTTTTCTCTTTTTTTGAATTTTATATGAATTTTTTATGTACAAAATCAAGGATTTTCTTCAATAGCTTTCAGGTCATGTGACCTAGTTTCTTCAATCCACTTCATATTTATAGTACTAGCCTAGTAGTATGAACTATGACATGAAGTGGAAAGGAGGAGTAATGACTCATCCTTTTCAACAGGATCAAAACAGCTGCGGGGTGATAGTTGTAAAGGTTGTGTCCTCTAATATTTGATAATATTGTGACAAAACACCTTTTATTAAAGATATTTTTGTTTAGATGGCCAGTGGAATAATGGAGAACTTTCCATTGAACTCCCAAATCCTGTTTAACAAAAAAAAAAAGTTGCATGGCAAGAGAGTGCATAGAAATGGCTCTTAAAATCCTTCAAGGATCAGGTAAGCAGACTTTATGTACGTGTGGTTCTAAAGCCAAATAAAATAAAGCAAAATTAGTTTTTACAATTACAGTTTTACACTTTTAGTACACTTTTTACACAAATAATGACTTCCAACCAGTCCCACTTTTCTTTGAACTTTAGCTGTGACTTGGCATTGTGGCACAATGGCAACAATCAAATTTTTGTTTTATTCTATACCTCTGGGAAAGCTAACCAGTTTGTTTATATCTAATCTAGCCTCTGACAATAGATGACCTCAAAGGAGTAACGCTACCAGTATATTTTCCTCTTGATCAAAAGAAATACCTTTAATACAAAACTAAATGCTACTTTTTATGTTTCTCCAAACAGGCCAAAGAAATCTGCAGGTGCAAGTGGGAACAAGAATAACACTGACTGGGTAAGATAGAAAGACTGATAGATAAAGTGATTAAATTTCCAGATTTACAGTGTTTCTTTATCATACAACAGATGGAGTGTGACAACTGTGACAGATGGTTCCATGTAGAGTGTATTGGGATGGATGATGAAGAAGAGACAATGAAAAATGAATGGAATTGTGCCTTGTGCAAATTAATGTTTACTTTATATGTACATAGCTATTAGTAGTAGTAGTAGTAGTAGTAGTAGTAAATTACACTTTCGTGTTTATTTCATAAATGGATATAGCTAAGCAAGAAGAAATCTTTGCAAACTGCTAAAATCTTGTAAATACTGTGTTGGTTATATAAAAGGTTATTTAAAAAGTGTAAATAGTAAAACCCCTCAAATGTGTGTGTGATTCTAATACAGTGGCATGAAAAAGTATCTGATGCCTTTGGAATTTCTCACATTTCTGCATCAAATCACCATCAAATGTGATCTGATCTTTGTCAAAATGACACAAATGAAAAAACAGTGTCTGGTTTAACTAAAACCACCCAAACATTTATAGGTTTTCATATTTTTAATGAGGATAACATGCAAACAATGACAGAAGGGGGAGGAATAAGTATCTGAACCATCACATTTAATATCTCCCCCTTCGGCAGCAATAACTTCAACCAGACGTTTCCTGTAGTTGCAGATCAGCCTGGCGCATCGATCAGGATCAATCTTGGACCATTGCTCTTTACAAAACTGCTGCAGTTCAGTCAGATTCATGGGATCTCTGGCATGAATTACTGTCTTGAGGTCATGCCACAGCATCTCAGTGGGGTTCAAGTCAGGACTTTGACTTGGCCACTGCAGAATGTGTATTTTGTTCTTCTGAAACCATTCTGAAGTTGATTACTTCTGTGTTTTGGGTCATTGTCCTGTTGGAGCATCCATCCTCTTTTTAGCTTCAACTGTCTGACAGACGGCCTCAGCTTTTCCTGCAAAACATCCTGATAAACCTTTGAATTAATTTTTCCATTAATGATTGCAAGTTGTCCAGGCCCTGAGGCAAAACAGCCCTCTAACCATGATGTTCCCTCCACCTGCTTCACGGTGGGGATGAGCTGTTGATGTTGGTGAGCTGTTCCATTTTTCCTCCACACATGATGTTGTGTGTTCCTCACAAACAGTTCAACTTTTGTTTCATCAGTTCACAAAATATTTTGCCAGAAGTTCTGTGGACTGTCCAACTGCCTTTTTGCGAACATTAAACATGCAGCAATGTTTTTTTAGACAGCAGTGGCTTCCTCCGTGGAGTCCTCCCATGAACACCATTCTTGGCCAGTGTTTTACATATAGTCGATGTAAGCACAGAGATATTGGACTGTGCCAGTGATTTCTGTAAGTATGAGTATTCTGCGCTGAACTCTTGTTATTTTTGGTGGATGGCCACTCTTTGGGAGAGAAGCAACAGTGCCAAACTTTCTTCACTCTAACTTGTAACCTTTCCCGGCTTTAGACAAATCAACAATTCTTAATCGCAGGTCTTCAGAGTGCTCTTTTGAGCGAGCAATGGTGCACATCAGACAAATGTCCTTGAAAGTCCTTAATTTTGTACATAAAAAATTCATATAAAATTCAAAATAAGATAAAATTGGAAAAAAAGTGGTGTGCATGATAATACTAGACTAGTACTATGAATATGAAGTGGATTGAAGACACTAGGTCACATGACCTGAAAGCTATTGAAAAAAATCCATAATTGTTACATTAAAAAATTCATATAAAATTCAAAAAAGAAAAAATTGGAAAAAAAAGTGGTGTGCATGGTACTACTAGGCTAGTACTATAAATATGAAGTGGATTGAAGTGACTAGGTCACATGACCTGAAAGCTATTGAAGAAAATCCTTGATTTTGTACATAAAAAATTCATATAAAATTCAAAAAAAGAGAAAAATGGAAAAAAAAGAGGTGTGCATGGTGCCACTAGATTATATCTATTATTTTAAAGTAGTTTGGTGAAAATAAATTTGTTTATCTTGAAGCTATTGAATTTATTTATTTACTTTGTTCCCATGATCGTCATTTATTGACGGTCCCTAAGTCTCATTGCTCCGTGCTAAGGCCGGTGCTTCGAGAGTGAGTTCCCCGCAACCATGACACACTAGTCGGACACAGACAACTAAGCCTCCCGCTGAAAGTGCGGAGCCGAATATCCAACGTCCAACGTCAATCTAACTTCACCGCGGTTTTTTACCTGGGGTTTTCCACCCTTCTCTCGTTGCCATTGTTTGCTCTCGTTCGTCGAAAGTAAGTGGACTTTATGACTTTCACTGCATTTATCAACTCATTTGAAATAAACTCAAATAGCTGTTAAAATGTTTTAATACTTTATGCTAATTTTATTTGAAGTTTTACTTGCAAGTCTAAAGAAAGCAAAGACTTCAATCGTATTAATACTTTATTCCCACTTCTGGCTTTTGTGCATGTTTTTGGGATTAAAATATAGATTGAAATATTATTTGCTTTTTCTAAATAGAGTTAAAACATGTATTAAATGTACAGAAAGAACCTGTAGATTGTGCAATTAAAGCCAAAATACTATAAATACTTATAAATTAAAATAAAATGATTTTAGATTCATGAACACGCTATGTTTCTCTCTCTAAAATGTTATATAGGGTTAGGGTAAACATTTTATAAGGCTTTTGAATAATGCTTGTGGTATGTAGCTATAATATAGCATGCTAATCTAACTTTTTCTATTGTAGTTTAAAATATGGAAAAGGTCACTGTTCAATTTGCTCACTCTCAAGAGCCCACTGCCCAGACAAGTGCAGTTACACATTACTTTGGAGACTATATTTTACTTAGTTATAGCCACGTTAGACATAACACTTGTAGTTTTCATGATGGACCTGCCCTCTGCTTCTGCCTTCTGCACCTGGAAACATCTGTTAAAACATCTGCAGCAGTTTTTTGTAGTTTTTGATTTTATAACACTAGATGGTAGATTAAATTATAAGTAAGGCATGCCCATACTTAAAGCAGAAAAAAAGTTTGTTTAAAATTGTAAAAACATATGATACAATACATTTCATTAAAAATAAAAAAGTGCAAATGAATTGTAAACAGTTTTTTTTTTATTCTCAGGTGTGTAAAAGGTGTCACATATTTGTGATGCAGTTCCAAAAGGTTTGAGAAGCAACAAACGAAGCCTTGTCCCATCAGGTTGTAAGGGTGAAGGTGGACGTGGCGAGGATGTGATGAGGAGTTTAAAATGACTGCTGCAGGACGAGACCCTGTGGAAAGTCAGACAAAAAAATAAATAAATCACAAAACAAATTCTAGTTGGCCTGTCTCACTCACCACAACAAGGTGCAGGCCTTGAGTGGGAACATATAAGACGGGACAACAACTGTTAAATAAAATGCACATCCAGAAACAGGACATAAGGATTAAAAATAATAGCACAAGACAATACAGAACATGTAAAAATACAATGAACTAGGGTGAGAGGAACATAACAGAGGAAATTATTCTGCCAACTCTATTAAAAACAAATCCTGTCAGACATATTCCACAGACGATGTAAACTATTGCACACACAGGCTCTCTGAAATGTACTTAGGCCCCGTTCATGCAGGCTCTAGGACATATAGAAAATGGTCTAATCAAGTTCAATTCATTTCCCATTTAAGGTTTGCATGGACACAAATGTACATGACATACATAATATTTACACTTTGACACTCAACACTGTCATTTGACATATTATTAACATTCTCAACCTCTCAACCAACATACCTGCCGTGACCGTCTAGGCTTTGGATGTTTGTCTTTTGAAAAAAAGAAATTGGTGTGCACAGCTGTGCTTGTCGAGCAAGTCAAGTCCTTCCCTGTTAAAAGAGACATAAAGAAAAGACATTATAGGGCATTGTAGCTACTTTATTTAATTGATTTATTGTAGAATCACAGTTGTACATATTTTTTATTTAGAGCATTCCTGTATCAACGAGTTGTGTCCATGGTCAACTTGACACCACAAAAGTAATAGTAATCTATGGCGCGCCCTGCAGGAAGCAGTCTGTATCAGTACTTTCCCACTATGTGTCCACTGGTTCTAACTGGTTTCAACAGGTGAGTGAGTAGGTGTCTAATCTAGGTGCAATGTAGCAAAGTGAGCAAATAAGTGTAAAAAGAGTGCATCTCAATAAAAAAATACTAACAAATTGATAGACTAAATAGATTAGAAAAACAGCTTTCAGTCAGTCTGCCGTTTCTTTTCGAGCTTCCAAATAATGGAATATTATTCCAACTACCATCAGAAAAATTAATTTAACTGGATTATTTCACTCTCTTTCCAAAATGTGGCTTTTCAGATCAGACTTGTCAGTATTAAACCCCTCTGTGCTCTGCTGTTTTAACAACTTCTGTTTCTCTTTGCTTAATAAGATGTCTGTAGTGTAACTAATGCATGTTTTCTATTTGTCCTTTTTAATTTTGAATTATTTTTTTGTATTTTATTTGTCTCCCTAATGGCCTGCATGTAATTAATGATGTTTCTGATAAAGCTGCTGCTCTCTTGTGACTCACTGTGCAGTTCTACAATAACCCATGTGGACTAATGTTATTATACAGTTGTACTGTTGGTCAGTATGTACTGTCCTTGTAATAAAGATGACACAAAGCTTTGGGTACCCTCAAATCATTGTGAGAGGTCCAGTTGTGTCTCCTCATCTTCAACACCCACTGGTCCAGTCTGTCTGGATCACCAGAGGAAAACTTAAACAAACAAAAACACATTAAGTGTTAATATGACCTTAAAAGGTTACCAAACTTGTACTGTACATATAGTGTTACAATAACAACTGCAGGTTAGGGTAGATAACAGGGCTTCACATAAACAAAAGATCATGGTCTTAAACATAATAATTTCTCTTAGACTAAGTGACTAAAAAAAGATTATGTTTTAGCATAAGCTATGTACATATGTTTACATTGACAATATTTTTTTAAGCCCAGATTTATAAATATTAAAATAGTAGTTTATACCTTAGATGTATTGAATGTAACTGAAAAGTGTTAACAGCACTAGGTACTACATTGAAGGTACTAGGTACAGTTGTCATACTTTATAACACACTCTGAGGGCAGTTCAATATAAGAACAACAGAGCTCCCAGAGACACCCTCTACACGTCCTAAACGGAGAAATACACATAACACTAGCACAAACTTCTGTGCAATTACCATTTCATTGAAAAAGTTCATTCGTATTTTTTTGCGAGATAATCTTACATTATCTCGTACGTAATGATAGCACGTTATTTTCAAAAGTCATTAGCGGTGGGCTTCAGAACATTGACCTAGCCTAGCGTAGCGTATTTTTCTACAGCCATTAAGCCTGACCCCATTGAGATCCATTGAAAAATCGGCGCCAATTACAAAGTGACTATTTTTTTCACAGTCATCATTCTAAGTATGTCTTCTTTGTTTGAACACATTCTTATTATTTCCGTAATTGTTATATTGATATTTGTCACAAAACTCAAGATATTAAGATTAATAACTAACCAATCAGCTGCCTCCATTCTGCTATGTCGGGGTCACGGGGCGTGATTTGGTCGGTCTTGTTGTTTAAGCCTGAGCTGCTCTCGGATAGTGATGGGAAGTTTGGATCATTTTACTGACTCAGTTCTTTAAGTCTCGTTCAGCAAAATGAACGAATCTTTTTTCAAGTCATTTCGTTCATTTCAGCAGAATCTAATTAAAATGTTACATGTTAAGTTTTTCAACACATTTAGTACTTTTGGAATAAAAACTATAATAACTATAAGCTAATGCATTCATGGCCAAACTTTGAAAAATAAATAATAAATTCATTGCAGCTTACTTCAGGCAGAGAGTTCAACTCACCTCTTAATCCAAATAGTTTTTTCCTTTGTCACTTCATGTTTAGCTTAGCATTAATTCCGTCAACATGTCTGTTCTGGGCCGTGACAGCCTTATGTAGCTGTAGCTAATACATCCATCCGTCCGGAAACAGAAGGACTCGTTCATCTCCTGAGTCGTTCGTTCGTTCACCAAGTCCCAGCCCCATAGAGAAAGAGTCTGCAGTTACCGGAAACAGAAAGGACTCGTTCATCTCCCGAGTCTCTGAGTCGTTCTTTCAAGTCCCCGTAGGCTGAACGCAGAAACAGAAGGACTCGTTCATTTCATGAGTCAGTCTTCTGGTCTGAGTCTCGTTCTTTTGTCACGCATTAGATACAGAAATAAGTTAGCAATAATTAGCACTTTGAGATTGTCCAAATGTAAAGTGCATTACAAATAAAATTTATTATTATTATTATTATTATTATTATTATTAAGTTAATACATACATATATTTCACATAACTGTATAAACAAACGTAATTCTTTTATTTTTTTTACTTTTACAGTTATGTGATGCGTTTCTGGCCTCAAATTGTATCTTTATATTTTTCTTATCCGGGGAAATCACTGATAAAGCAAAGATTAAGACTTTACAGTGGATTCTAATCTTAGGTAATAATTTTATAGTTTATAATAGTTTAAATAATAAACAAAGTGGCACTAACATTTAACACTAAAAATAGACTGACAGAAACAAATGGAACTTTTTAAATTTTCAGATAATGTTTATTGCAGATATATTTTGATAATTTTATAATAATTCCTAAACATAATACAATACAGTCAATAATATGAGTGTAATGATGCGAGAGACTGAAGCGGTCACGTGACAAAAGAACTAGACTCAAGAGATGAACGAGTCCTTCTGTTTCTGCGTTCAGCCTACGGGGACTTGAAAGAACGACTCAGAGACTCGGGAGATGAACGACTCCTTTCTGTTTCCTGTATGAGATGTGGCGCAATGCGCATGCGCGGGTCTGCACAAAAGTGAACGACTCTCTGATATGACTGGTTGTTCCCGAGTCGTATTAAAGACCAAAGATCAAAAAGAACGAATTGTTCATGAACGACTCATCACTACTCTCGGAAGAAGACGCTGGATGTTTATGACAGAAGAGACACTCCCGGAGGGCTAACTATTTTAAATCAGTGAAATTTAAGCTTTTTGCTACACCCAAAGATTGTTTTTAGTTATTCTATGTTTTCCGAAGCTTTTTAGCCAGTATGTCTTTGTTTTTTGTTAATTAGTTTGTTAGATGCTGCTGTTCATGAATGGAGATCGTTTGCTGTTAGCTAAAAGCTAACGCTAGCTGTGTTTGGTTTAATTCAGCTGATTTAAATCACTTCTTCATCGTCCAACTGCACTAAATGAACCACACTCCAGTTTCTAGGTGAGTACATTTTTGCATGTGTTAAAATACTGTTCAGAATATATACAGTTGGCTAAACTATTGAGCTTTTGTTAGCTGGCCCGAAGGTGGTGCTAAAGGTCTAACTTACTGCTCCATTGTTTTAACGATAGTTTAATATGATACACTGGACCAAACTTTTTTAATAATATAAAGATACAATCATATCTAACCTTCAATTTTGGAAGGAATCAGGCATAATGCTCTTATAGTTGTTTTTTTTTTTAATAGTAAGATAAGGATAAATGTCTCTGACTGAATAATTACTGTGTAGTTTGCAAACCTAGTAAAGACCATAATATAATCATAACAATAAAAGCATAAATTAGAAGTGGGGTTAACTTTGGGAGTTGTTGAGACCGCGGTTTGAGCCAGCGGCACAAACTGATAAGGCTCTAGCCCTGTGTGCACAGAAATGTCCTCCACTTAGAAGGACCGCTCCGTAGCAAAGCTACTAGCTTCCTTCAAGTCTACATCTTTGCGAGTCTGACAGCTGCTGTCAATCAATCCGTCACTGTGGGTCTCAGGTTCACGCCCCCGCTGAGCTCCGCCCTCGGTTCTTCCCCTCTGTCTCTGCTGGGCTCTGCCCACTTTTCCAGCATTTTTCAAATTTTGTGAGTGGGTGGAGTTAGGCTCTGACCAGGGGTTTAGTTACACTTTAAGCAAATACCTGGGCTGAGAGAACAGGCAGTGTTGGGCTACATCAAGCCTCTCTCATGGAACCCCTTAAAAAGGTCCTTGAGTAAGGGTGCCATCATACACCAATATACAGCGATATACAGCCGTCCACCAGAGGGCAGGCTCCAAAAGCGGAAATATAAGGAGAAACCCAATGGCGACTTTACAAGTGTAAAAATCATGTTTACAGCCTGGTACAAAAGATGGCTCCAGTCTCTAGAGCTACGCCATTTTATTGCCCTGTCATAATGACATATCAGTGAATATGGGACCAATGGGTGGACATTGTCCATAGTATATACTGTCATTGATAGTACCTTTTCTGCCCATTTTAGTAATATCCTCTCAGCGGCAGAACAGAGCAGCAACAAGACGCGTGAGCACTGTGTAGAGTCATTTTACTGCATTTTACGGCAAATACACTGCCAGTTGTGATCTGTATAAAGAAGCCTATTAGCTTCTGTAGTAACATAATAAACTCACATAAAACACATAGAATATTGCACCAAAGAAAACAACGAGCCACACAAAAGACGAACAGAGGAGGAAAGACAGAGACATGACCCTAGCACAGGAGTCACTAGAGTCCTTTCAGCGGCAAAGAATAACCTGTAAAATTAAAGTATGCCTAAAAGGTGATGAATATGTGTCCCTGTAAATAAAATCATATTCCTTTGTGGCAATAGGCTACATTTAATATAAATGCAATCCAGTCACCCGCAACCCCTAACAGGACTAAGCGGTAGAAAATGTATAAATGTTGTACGAGATAAATCGTCACGAGGTACATGTTTCATTTAATAAAAATGTTATTTGAGCCAAATGAGCCAGTTTTTTGAACAGCTCTTTAAAACAAACTGATTCACAAGATCAGCCTCTCTTTAAAGAGCGTAAATTATACATACATTATAAAGCTATACTATGTGTGCTTTCTCTGGTTGGCTGCTGCTGTTGTTGCTTGTTTTGTTGATTAGCCATTCCATAAACTATAGCTAAGCGAGTTAGTGCCTCCAAATGGAAAACCAAACCAAATGGAAATTAACATTTGTTATCATCATGAACATTGTGTCATTTTGATGATGTAAATTGAAGGAGCAGAATCAGTATGGCTCTAAATATTGGCTCAAGAAAATTGTCAGCCCGTATCGGTCATGACTGATGAAAAAGAAAAGAAAAAAATAGAAAAGAAAAAAAATTGTCCTTGGCACTACAAAATCCATATTGATCGATCCCTAACTCTAAGATATAAGATATTCTAAGTGAGCGGTTGTCCTTCAACCGGAAGGTTGGTGGTTCGATTCCCGCTCTCCCCACAGTTCATACTGTTGTTGTGTCCTTGGGCAAGACACATAACCCCCCTTGCCTCCAGTGGTGTTCCAGCTGTAACACTGGTGAATGGAACCTTAAAGTAAGTCGCTTTGGATAAAAGTGTCTGTTAAATGAATAAATATAAGTAAATACATTGCTTCAGCAAAACAATTGTGTTTAACAGAATGTTTAATAATCCTAGTTCAGCAAGGAACAGTGGGACATGTTTGTGAGAAAATGGTGCTTTTTTTGTATTTTTATTTGATTTTATAAAAAAGGTAATAAAATAAATAAAATGATGTAAATTTGTTTGCAGTGGTTAAGTGCTTGACAAAAATAGAGTATGCTGGAGCAAAGTACACAGACAGGACAAACAGAAAAGTAACAGACTGGGAGGAGCAGTCTTTCAGCATTCCTGCTCTGGGAACAATACAAAAATAAAAACATTGAAAATTAACTTGACGTTATTGGTATTATAGAAATTGGATTTTAGATTCAAATACATTTAAATCAAACTGGTTATAAAAACTATAATGACGAAAAGAACGGGGCCGTTAGTGTCCCCCATAGACATTATATACGTATATAAGGTATACGTAGCCTATATAATGTCTATGAGTTCTCCTTTTGCCGAGTTTCCTCCATGAACTTTGGGGCTGCAGGCTTACCTCCTTTGCCGGGAGTCCGGTGCTGGCTGTGCTGTGCCCGGTAGGCTTCTATCACTTCCCACTCTCCACTGTCTCTTTTGATCGGGAAGTTTAAACTCAGGACGTGGTTGCACGGCTTTATTATCCTTAGAATCCCCCAGACCTTCTTCTTCTGTTCCGTGCTCTCACACGTCTTCAGGTCCTCCACTAGCTTGTCTTCTACTATAGCAGCACCTCGGTCGAAGAAGCCCTCGACCATGGAGAAAAAGTTAGGATCGTCTGGGTCCACTGCGGTACCGCAGCAGAGACGCAGCCGCCGGGAGCACACAATGAGCCGCTGTGTAGCTGCCCGGGGGCAGCACGCTGCCATGTCCTCGAGTAACGATTTCACTGAAATAGCGGTACATTTTAATTTAAATTACCAAAGTTTTGATGAGATGCTGCTGGGTTAGTGAAGTAACGGGCAGGAAAAGGAATAGACACTGGAGACAGGAATAAAGAAGTGAGAACCAAACGGGCCTCCTCTCGTCGACCATGGTGAAACTGGATTGACGTTGGATATTTGGCTCCACGCGTTCACCGGGAGGTTCAGTTGTCTGTGTCCGACTTCTGTGTCATGGTTGCGGAGAACTCACTTTCGAAGCTCCGCCCTCAGCACGGAGCATTGAAACTTGTAGCATTGAAACGGAGCATGTAAGCCAGGTGTTGTTTGTTGAAAGGTATTTAAGGACATTGCTCTTACTACTCGGGGTCAGTAATTCAGTCTTGCAGTCTCTGCTGTGAGTGGCTGAACTCAGATATCTGAATAAAACCTGATATGAACCAGATTGTACAGCCTGGCTAAATTTTTGGACTTTCGGCTTGATAACAGCCATCTTATCATGGTGGAGGGGTTTGAGTGCCCAAATGATCCTAGAAGCTATGTTGTCAGGGGCTATATGTCCCTGGTATGGTCTCTCTCCCAAGGCAAACAGGTCCTAGGGGACGGGCCAGACAAAGAGCGGTTCAGTACCCTTTATGGAAATAAAAAAATCAAGGACTGTCCTGATGTTTTATATATCAGAGGCATTCTTTAAAACCCGGCAGAACTGTTAGAGCTCGACAGCTTGTTCCTGTTACTATCGCTCCACTGGACCAGCCCTCAAATGCAGGCTCTACGTCAAGACTGAATATTGGTCTCCTGAATGTGCGGTCTCTATCCTCCAAAGCACTCTTAATTAATGATCTTATTACTTCTCATAGTTTAGATTTACTTTGTCTTTGTGAAACTTGGCTTAGGCCCAATGTTTTTCTGCCACTAAATGAAGCCTCTCCCCCTGATTATGCATATGCACAGGTAGGTCGCACGTCGAAGCAGGGTGGTGGTGTTGCAGCCTTCATAAAGCTGCATTTTGCTTTACAGGTCCATCATCACAGCCAAAATTTAACTCATTCGAAGTGTTACTCATCAAACATATTCCTTCTCAAATTAATGGAAGAAAGCCATTTTATTTAGCTGTAGTCTATCGCCCTCCGGGTCCCTACTCTTCTTTCTTGAATGAGTTTGGAGTTTTCCTCTCGGACTTAATAACCCACGCTGATAACATCCTTCTAGTTGGTGACTTTAATATTCATCTAAATAAGGAGTGTGATCCTCTGGCCAGAGCATTTCAATCACTGCTTACAACCCTGTCTTTCAACCAGTTTGTTCATGAGCCCACACACATTAGTGGAACCTATCTGGATCTTGTTTTGGCTCGGGGAATAGATGTCTCCCATCTCTTCGTCTCCTCTCTTTCATCTGCTGTTTCAGATCACTCACTGGTGGAATTTGAGATAAGTTATAAACTCCCCTCAAATTCCGACAATTGCGTAGTGTCTACACGTAATTTTAGCGCGGCTGCAATGGAAATGTTTGCCACACGGCTGACAGATGTTCTTCCTAATTTAACTCCACCTGGAAACTCAATAGAAGCCTACACAAAGGAGGTCCATGCAACCCTCTCGGCCATCACTGACTCAGTGGCACCCCTCAGGACAAAGCCCAGACCAACCAGACGACCTACACCATGGTATAACGAGGAAACCCGGGCTTTAAAACAGGCCAGCAGGAGTTTTGAACGCATATGGTGCAAGTCAAAACTAATCTAAATTATCAAAAGTGATGTTTGTGTGTAAACACCTATAAGCACGCCCTCAGCACTGCAAAGACGGCTTATTTCTCATCTCTAATCAGAGAAAACCGGCATAACCCCAGGTTTCTCTTTGGGACAGTTGCTAAACTAATCCAAAAGAAAACAACTGAAGACTCCTTTTGTCTTCCTCAGCTCCGGGTCCCATTCACTTGGATCCACTGACCTCTCGACTCTCAGTCCTAGATCCTGTATCCCTCGATGAGCTGACAAAGGTGGTTCCTTCATGTAAAGCAACTACGTGCCTTCTGGATATCCTGCCAGCAAAACAGCTTAAAGAACTGTGGCCCTATGTAGGGCAAATTATGTTAAACATTATAAACTTGTCCCTGTCTACTGGCACCGTTCCTTCCCTCTTCAAACAGGCTGTGGTCAAACCCCTGCTCAAAAAACCTACTCTGGATCCTGGATGCCTAAATAATTTCCGTCATGTCTCCAATTTACCTTTTCTATCTAAAGTCCTCGAAAAAGTTGTGTTAAAACAACTTAATCTAGATCTATCGGAAAATGACCTCCTCAAGTCGTTTCAGTCTGCATTTAGGGCCTCTTATTCCACTGAAACAGCTTTAGTTAAAGTGACTAACGATCTCCTCCTTCAGATTGACGAGGACTCATCGGCTCTACTGTTATTGCTAGATCTCAGCGCTGCATTTGATACGATCGATCATGCAGTGCTAATCAACAGACTAAAGAATGTGGCATCTCTGGCTCTGCTCTTGCTTGGTTAGAATCCTATCTGTGTGATAGGTCTCATTTTGTCTCTTTTAATAAATCCTTCTCGTCCACCGCACCAGTGAAATTCGGTGTACCACAAGGGTCTGTGCTTGGTCCCATACTTTTTCACTATATGTTACACCATTGTAAGACCTTTTGTTAATTGGTCCTGCCAGTTATCGGCCCAAGTTCAACAATCTTACTGTCTCAACAACTGTGTGTTGGAGTACGGCAACACTGTGAGGAACCTCGGTGTCATTTTTGACCTCACACTATCTCTGCAGCAACATACTGTACACTCACCTAAAGGAACACCATACTAATATTGTGTTTGACCCCCTTTCGCCTTCAGAACTGCCTTAATTCGATGTGGCATTGATTCAACAAGGTGCTGAAAGCATTATTTAGAAATGTTGGCCCATATTGATAGGATAGCATCTTGCAGTTGATGGAGATTACACCACCAGCACCAGCCTGCACAGTGGTAACAAGGCATGATGGATCCATGTTCTCATTCTGTTTACGCCAAATTCTGACTCTACCATCTGAATGACTCAACAGAAATCGAGACTCATTAGACCAGGCAACATTTTTCCAGTCTTCAACTAATTAATTTTGGTGAGCTTGGGCAAATTGTAGCCTCTGTTTCCTATTTGTAGTGGAGATGAGTGGTACCCGGGGTCTTCTGCTGTTGTAGCCCATCCACCTCAAGGTTGTGCGTGTTGTGGCTTCACAAATGTTTTGCTGCATACCTCGGTTGTAACGAGTGGTTATTTCAGTCAAAGTTGCTCTTCTATCAGCTTGAATCAGTCGGCCCATTCTCCTCTGACCTCTACATTTTTTTTTTTTGTCATTTAGCAGAAGCTTTTATCCAAAGTGACTTACATTTAACAGTGTAACATTTACATTTTCACTTTTTAGTTGACGCTTTCAATTTAAAGCGACTTACATTAAGGTTCCATTCACCAGTGTTACAGCTGGAACACCACTGGATGCAAGGTGGGTTAAGTGTCTTGCCCAAGGGCAGATCGGCCCTCGGAATCCCCACGGATTAACTGTCCTGTCTTTTCTATCATTGCCAGAGGCCTTCAGAGACAAGCTCGTATCTAAAGTCTAGAAGAGGACTGGGTTAACACTGTTTTCTTTCAGACTAAAAGGACGAGTGTCTTTGAAAACAGACTTCTACAATGGTCAAAACACCACCCCCTGGTGGTCAAATGGACGAATGACTCTATCCAATCATCAAAAGACAATTTCGTAATTATTACATTAACGTGTAGTGATTATAATGTAATAAGAAATATTAATTTATTAATTTGGGTAAATTATCAACTAATATTTTTATTATCAAAATTATTTCCTCGCACGGAGGCACCAAAAATATACTGTAGCTTACGAGGGTACGTTCGTATAAACATATAGAAGATTAATTTTAATAATTTTAATAATTAATTTTGATATTAATATTAATTAATTAAAATTCATTTCTGATTAAAAGGGGCACCACTCTGATTTTTAACAGGTCCAGAGAAACTGTTTAATCTAGTCTCATTAATCTAAAAGGAAGAGAATTCTCTTGTTTTCGAACATTTCTTAATATAAACAGAGAAACATTAATGTCTTTTATGGGATTTTATAAAAAATTACACAGATCTATAATGGTAAATAACATTGGAACAGGGAAAGGAATTGACAAGACACAGGAATGAACACAGGAATAACACAGGGATAAATATTTGCTTTCAGAGGTTTTGTGAACCGAAGGAATGTTTAGACATGTTAATCTAAACGATGGAAACTAAGTCAAAGTGGCTTTTAACAGAGAAGGAGATGGCGATTTTGGGCAGAGGACATTTAACGACACCAAGGCTGTTGTGTCACGTGTGGACTTACTCTGTAGTCAGCGGGGCTGAGAGACCGGTCCGGTGGGCTGGCCCAGTTCGGTGGGCCTCAGGGGTCCGAGGCGAGAGTCCTGGGTGTTTTCCAGAAGTTTCGTCACGTGCTGAGGAACGTTTCACACATCGGGGTTTGCAGCCCGGGAAGAGTGAGCGTGTCCTGTTGCTGTCCAAGTTAGCCTGGGCCTCCGTGTGCCGTTAAAAGTTTGAGGTTGTGTAAGCTATTGCAATGTCCATGAAAGAATTCTTAGCTGTTGCTGGTTAAAACTTGCTTCTGCGCGCGCTTTTTAGGGGAAGAGCAGACGCTTTAGCAGGCACGGTCTTTAGAACAAAGGAAAGTTTACTCGTGCTAACACGAGGCTCGAAGCTTTGGCCATGGTGGCATTAACGGTCCTGATGGGCCGGCCCTTGTGGGGGGGCAGCGAAGGCGGAGAGGCAAGAGGCTGATTTTTGGCTAGCAGCCAGCTTTTATCACCTTTGAGTCGGGGGCGCTCTTCCGGCAGAAGAGGAAGTTGCTTAGGAACATTTAAACTAAAGTTTAACTAAAGTTTTTAAAACATTCCTTTTGTTTCACCATATTCTCATAACACACACCAAACATTTATATTTGTAGGATTATACAAAGAAAAATAGAGTATTATGAATGTATGTGTAGAATATTGTTGAAACATTAATTACATTTCATTTAAAACAAAACGGAAACAATAAACCATAAAGGGAGTTATTTGGTCACAACTCCGTGTCCTGGAAGAGAACAGTATAAACAACACAATATCAAAAATACATTTTCCTTTAATGTAATAATTACGAAATTGTCTTTTGATGATTGGATAGAGTCATTTGTTCATTTGACCACCAGGGGCAGTCTTTGATCATTCTTGAAAAGAAAAGACAGGACAGTTAATCCGTGGGGATTCCAAGGGTTGTTCTGCTACAAAAGGAAAATGTATTTTTGATATCGTGTTGTTTATACTGTTCTTTTCCAGGACGGGAAGTTGTCACTAAATAACTTCTTATCCTATTTTGTGTGCAGTTTCTGTTTGGTTTTATTGAAATGTAATGAATGTTGCCATAATATTCTGCATATTGATTATCATGCATTTTGTCTGTACAATCCTACATGTGCGAATGTTTTGAGTGTTTTATAAAAACCCAAATACCTCGCAAAGCAAGGAATATTTTAAAACTTAGTTTAACTCCATTAAAATGTTCCAAAGCGACTTCCCCTTCCGCCGGAAGAGTGCATAGGACACGCCCCCGGCCCAAAGTTGATAAAGCTGGCTGCTAGCCAAAAATCTTTATCTTGGCTTCCTGTTGCTTCTCGGATCCTGTCTACGGACAGTCCGCTCCCTGCGGGGACCGCCCCGTCTCGGCAACCTCCCCACACTTCAGGCCTCGTGGAAACGAGCAAATTTTCTTTGTTTAAGGACCGTGCCTGCTAACGAGTTAGCTTGACCGACAAGCACTTGCAGAAGCAAGTTTTTAACCAGCATAGCAACAGCCGAGAACTCTTTCATGGACCATGCAATAACTTAAACAAACTTTTACACGGTACACGGAGATCGAGGCCTGCTAGCTTGGACAGCAACAGGACGTGTGCTCGCTCCCTGGACTGCAAACCCTCTGGACGAGACGTGCACGTGACGGCATCCTTGGTGTGTGGCGCGCTGCATCAGTAAGCAACGAACTTTCTGGAGAACATTCAGGACGCTCGGACCACTGATAGCAACACCACCGAACCGGGCCGGCAGCCCGCTGACTAGAGTAAGTCTGCACGTGACACGCAGCCTTAGCGTCTGTAATCTGTCCAAACTCTAGCCCGAAGCAGCCATCTTCTTTTACCAGTTAAAAGACCCTTTGTTAAGTCTCAATAATTTAGATTAACATGTCTAAACATTCCCTTGGTTCACAAACCCTCT
The DNA here is from genome assembly GCA_024416835.2 of Perccottus glenii. NCBI lineage: Eukaryota > Metazoa > Chordata > Actinopteri > Gobiiformes > Odontobutidae > Perccottus > Perccottus glenii. Next base: position 33,140,066 of record CM044552.2, on the reverse strand, counting down.
GAAAGCAAATGTTTATCCCTGTGTTTATACCTGTTTATCCCATGTATTGTTAATCCTTTTCCTCTCCCCATCATGTTATTCACTTATTGATTTGTGTAATTTTTAATAAAATCCCATAAAAGACATTAATGTTTCTCTGTTTATATTAAGAAATGTTCGAAAACCAGAAGAATACTCTTCCTTTTAGATTAATGAGACTAGATTAAACAGTTTCTCCGGACCTGTCCAAAACTAGGGTGGTGCCCCCTTTTTTTAATCAGAAATTAATTTTAATAAATTAATATTAATATCAAAATTAATTATTTAAATTATTAAAATAAATCTGTTATATGATTATTCATACGCTACGGACACAATGACAGTATGAACTGTGGAGAGAGTGGGAATCGAACCACCTACCTTCTGGTTGAAGGACAACCACTCTACCACTGAGCCACTGCCACCTTGAAATGGTTGTGCGTGAAAATCCCAGTAACTGAGCAGGTTGTGAAATACTCAGACCGGCCCGTCTGGCACCAACAACCATGCCACGCTCAAAATTGCTTAAATCTCCTTTCTTTCCCATTCTGACATTCAGTTTGGAGTTCAGGAGATTGTCTTGACCAGGACCACACCCCTAAATGCACTGAAGCAACTGCCATGTGATTGGTTGATTAGATTATTGCATTAATGAGAAATTCAACTGGTGTTCCTAATAATCCTTTAGGTGAGTGTATTAGTAAGGTCACTAAATTTCTAAAAAAAATTGCTCCTGCCTCTCTTTAGCTGATGCTGAAATTCTCATTCATGCATTTGTCACATCCAGGCTGGACTACTGCAATGTGTTATTCTCTGGACTGCCGAGGAAAAGTACTCACAGACTACAAATGGTCCAAAATACAGCCGCCAGACTTTTAACAAAGACCAGGAAGTTTGATCACATTACTCCGGTCCTGGCTTCATTACATTGGCTTCCTATTCATGTTAGAGCAGATTTCAAAGTTCTCCTGTTAACATATAAAATCCTTTGTGGACGCGCGCCCTCTGACCTATCTGACCTCATCACCCGGTATACTCCAGCTCGTACCCTTCGCTCTCAGGACGCTGGCCTCCTTCAACTTCCTCGAGTAAAGAAGAAGTCTGCTGGCTACAGAGCCTTTTCTTATAGAGCCCCAGTTTTATGGAAAGGGCTACCAGCCCATCTGTCATCTACCTTGTTGTTGGCTGCGGTCCCATCCACCCTTACACAGAGTGGACACTGCCAATATAAATGTTTTTTTTTTTTTTTTTGTGAATATGTTTGTGTATTTCTATGTATTTTTCAACTGTCCTGGACACATTCCTGCACGGCCTGTCCGTCCTGGGAGTGGATCCCTCCTTCTGTGGTTCTCCCTGAGGTTTCTCTTTTTTCCTCTGACCCTGATGGAGGGTCTAAGGACAGGGGATGTTGTCTAGTGCAGTCTGTTAAGCCCTTTGAGGCGCCTGTTGTTGTGATATTGGGCTATACAAAAATAAATGTCTTGTCTTCACCTGATCTCTGGCCGTATGTCTTGGACACTCGGGTGAAGAGAGGGGCGGAGCTGTCAACTGATCACCACCTGGTGGTGAGTTGGATCCGATGGAGGGGCAAAAAGCTGGACAGACTTGGTAGACTCAAATGTACTGTGAGAGTCTGTCAGAGAGATCTTCAACTCCCACCTCCGGCAGAGCTACGACCTGATTATGAGGGAGACTGGAGACATTGAGTCCGAGTGGACCATGTTCTCCACCTCCAAAGTCACCGAAAGTAAGAAATGTGTAATGTCAAAACTGATCTCTCAGTCTTTGGCACTATTGTATGGAATAAGTCATGAAAGCACAACCAGTTCAATGCCATAGAGTCTTTATTGTTCACAACCAACACAATAAACGACTCGAGTAGACTTCCCCAGCAATACTAATGTTTGAACAGTAGACATAAGCTTTTATACAGTTTTGATATGACAGTACAGTAATAACTCTTCCTGTAAAGCTTCGTTCATTATTAACTTTCTGATATTATCCTGTAAGGCCTGGTAGATCTCCTCATTAACTCTCTGATGTCATTTCTGTGAGGCCATGAGGACTCCTCCCTGGGCCCCTCCTTTCCTCTGTAACCTTCGATAACAGGCACCTGTGTCTTTATCTAGACCTTCCCTGTGTGTGTGTGTCTTAAACTTACTCTCTGACATTAGGTTTTCTCTTTTACATTAATAAATGAATGACTAACTAAGTATACAGAATTTAAACACACAACATAAAAATATTACACCACAGATGCCGTCAAGCTGAAGAAGGAGACCTATCGAGCCTGGTTGGCTCGTGGGATTGCCGAGGCTGCTGATAGGTACCGGCAATACCAAGCGGGCTGCAGCCCGGGTGGTATTGCGTCCTCCACTGAGAAAGCAGAGGCCGAGGTCTCAGAGGTGGACTCGTCCGAAGTCACTGGTAGTTGGGAAGCTCCTCGGTGGCAAGGGGGGTGGATGAGATAGACCTTGAGTACCTCAAGTCTCTGGATGTTGTGGGGCTGTCTGGGCTGACACGCCTCTGCAACATCGCATGGCGGTTATTGACAGTACCTCTGGACTGGCAGACCGGGGTGGTGGTCCCTCTTTTTAAGAAGGGGGACCGGAGGGTGTGCTCCAACTACAGAAAGATCACACTCCTCAGCCTCTCCGGGTCTATGCCAGGGTACTGGAGAGGAGAATGCGGCCAATAGTCGAACCTCGGATTCAGGAAGAACAATGCGGTGGTCAATGTACTGGTCTGTGTTGGTGAAGAAGGAGTTGAGCTGCAAGGTGCAGCTCTCGATTTACCGGTCAGTCTACGTTCCTACTCTCACCTATGGTTGTGAGCTTTGGGTCATGACCGAAAGAACAAAATCCCAGATACAGGCGGCTAAAATTAACTTTCTCCGCAGGGTGGCGGGGCGCTCCCTTAGAGATAAGGTGAGGAGCTCGGTCACTCGGGAGGAGCTAAGAGTAGAGCCGCTGCTCCTCACCATCGAGAGGAGCCAGCTGAGGTGGCTCGGGCATCTGTTTCGGATGCCTCCTGGACGCCTCCCTGGGGAGGTGTTTCGGGCATGTCCCACCGGGAGGAGACCCGGGGGAAGACCTAGGATACGCTGGAGGGACTGTGTCTCTCGGCTGGCCTGGGAACGCCTCTGTATCCTCTCGGAAGAGCTGGAGGAAGTGTCTGGGGAGAAGGGAGGTCTGGGCATCTCTGCTTAGACTGCTGCCCCCACAACCTTGTCCTGGATACAGGACCAACCTTGTCCATCTTCAGGTAGAAGATTGATGGATGAATGGATTTGAAGTGGAAGGGCCAAGACCCAGGAGCTAGCAGAATTTTTTTTTATTAAATTAAATTTAAAAAATCATGTATAATCAGAAAAGAGAAGAAACACAATAAAAAGAGGTGTGCGTGATTCTGCCAGACTAGTATTAAAGGAATCAAGTTATTTGAGGTGAGTGGATAACATGCCATTGAAGCTATTGAAAAAAAATCAGTTTTTAAATTTAAAATTCATATAAAATTCAAAGAAAGACAAAAGTAAAAAAAAGAAGGACTACTAGGCTAGTACTATGGATATAAAGTGGATGACCTGAAAGCTATTGAAAAAATCTATATAAAAAAAGGAGAAAAGTGGAAAAAAAGTTGTGTGCATGTTGCCACTAGATTAGATCTATTATTTAAAGTGGTTTGGAGAAAATACATTTGTTTATCTTGAAGCTATTTAATTAATTTATTTACTTCATTCCCCGTGATTGTCATTTATTGACGGTCCCTAATTGTCAATGCTCCGCGCTGAGGGCGGAGCTTCGAAAGTGAGTTCCCCGCAACCATGACACAGAAGTCGGACACAGTCAACTGAACCTCCCGGTGAAAGCGTGGAGCCAAATATCCAACGTCAATCCAGTTTCACCATGGTCTCTTTCTGACAAACTACACCGCCATGAACTGTTGCGTGATGCAGTTTTTTACAAGATGTCCTGATGACTGAGAACGTCCACAGACATGCCTAGCTTGTCGTTAGCTACCGTAGCTAACTAGGATTATTTTGAACGACCTAAAAGGTATTAAAAGAGAGTAGTAAACGTGTTGGCTATCTCCCAGTAGATCTACATAAAAATTACAATAGGCGCTATGATCATCAGCAGAACTGACTCTAAAAGAACCGCTTTAAAGTTTTTAGTATTTTTTTAATAAGAATATATTTTTGTTTTGACGAGAGAAAAAAAAAAAGGACGGCTCCCATATTTCAAAATAAAATGATACGCTTTTAGAGAATAGCCTATTTGATTGCCATATACTATAACTACTTCTTGATTATTTTTTGGGGACTTTTTCTGCCTTTGTATAATCCTACTAACAATTGATTGCATTTCAATTGTATATTGTAATGGATTTTGCTGTTTGTTTATTTATTGCATTTATACCTGCAAAGTAAGATACCAGTGAACGATCTGGAGGTAGTCTAAATGTTCAAAGTGTAATGTGTCCAGCTGGTGCGAGCAGTTTTAGGCACATCTCATTCAAAGAAACTGATGATGCAGGAGGAACAGACAGTGTATTTAATACCATCTCATCTTTTTCTTTTTTCTTTTAACTCTCCTAAAAATGCAGTGCACTGAAATCTAATTTGATGAAAGTTTGGTGTTTATCAGAAACTTTAAGAATTCCATCAACACTAGCGTTGTGTCAGGCCCTTTTTCCACATCTGTACAAAAGCTGGTAAAACACAACTTTTTTTTTCTAAAAGGACCGCAGCATTTATCCTGATACTTTTGTCTTCACAGAGTATGTGTGAGCGGTTGAAGACCCATGTGTTCCTGGGTGCCCCCTCTTCCACCTCAATCCTTGATGAAGCTGTGGGTACATGCAGCTCTTGTGCGTCTGCTTGGACTCATGTGGATCTCAGCTGGCAGGACGGGAGGCTGCGGCCTGCACAAGTTAACAGTACAAAATGTGGTAAATATGCATTTTCTAAACATTAAAATTTGTGTATTTTGGGGAGCGCCACTAGCTTAGTTGGTATAGCACTTGCAAATACACGGGAGACCCGGTTCAAATCTCGGACGGGTCATTGCCCTTTCTCTCACCTTGTTGCTGCTGTAAATAAAGGCAAAAATGACAAAAAACAAAAATTCTTATTTTTATTTTATTTGTTGTAATGGTTGCTAAAGGTGCACTCCAGAGATGGATTAAGGGTCATGTAGGTACCTGGGCAAGGCATTTGCAGAGTAACAATCCAGTGTTTGAACGTAAAGAAATTGAAGCTTTACGCATTTCCTGAAGAAGACAATTACAGCCTGGCACTTTAAGCCACTAACGGCTCAACTCTCAGCAGTCGGGGTTTTATGTAACTTAAGTTAAATGCAACCGAGCAGAAAGACACTTTTAAATTTAAAGGGCAGTCATATGCACACAGCCAGCAACACAGTCATTTCAAGGACACCTACAAAAGTAAACAGAAAAAATACGCCCCCCCCTCCTCCCTAGGACCCCTGATAACCAGAAGCGAGGGCAACCCTGTAATCAGATGGCCCTCTGAAAGTGCGCCCCACTCCTCCTGAGTAGCAGGGCTGGCAGCCATAATCTGTCCCTGGTCCACACACTGCTTGTGTTTGCTCTTTTTTTTTTTTTTTTTTTTTATTAGTGTTCTTCCTAATCAGTGAATTAAAATCAATATTATATATTGACCTTCATCTGTGGTGCCCAATACGTCTCGTTTTACATATTACTATTGTAGAGTTTTATTTATTAAAATTAAATGCATACAGTTGGCCTCTACACAAAACCTGGTTTGTTAAACAAAGGTCGAGCTGTGAAGGTAAAATCACAAATAAATCATGATATGAACAGAGGCAATTAAATTATGCCTCTCCTGTTGATATTTTAGGTTCACAGTTCAGTTTAACAAAATGTGACTTTACAGGGAAGAGAAACAAGAGTTTAAACTATTTTTTTCTTACCCGTGGCAACAAGCATTGACCACCTTGACCAACATTCAATATAGGCTTTATGAAGTAATATATAGTGTACAGTGGCATGAAAAAGTATCTGAAGCCTTTGGAATTTCTTACATTTCTGCATAAAATCACCATCAAATGTGATCTGATCTTTGTCAAAATGACACAAATGAAAAAACAGCGTCTGCTTTAACTAAAAACACCCAAACATTTATAAGTTTTCATATTTTTAATGAGGATAACAATGACAGAAGGGGGAGGAATAATTAACTGAACCATCACATTTAATATCTGGTTGCCCCCTCTTTGGCAGCAATAACTTCAACCAGACGTTTCCTGTAGTTGCAGATCAGCCTGGCGCATCGATCAAAAGAAGGAAGCCACTGCTGTCTAAAAAGAACATTGCTGCAGGTTTAATGTTTGCAAAAAGGCACTTTGACAGTCCACAGAACTTCTGGCAAAATATTTTGTGGACTGATGAAAGGAAAGTTGAACTGTTTGTGAGGAACACACAACATCATGTGTGGAGGAAAAATGGAACAGCTCATCCCCACCGTGAAGCAGGTGGAGGGAGCTTCATGGTTTAGGGCTGTTTTTCTGCCTCAGGGCCTGCTCAACTTACAATCATTAATGGAAAAATGAATTCAAAGGTTTATCAGGATGTTTTGCAGGAAAAGCTGAGACCATCTGTCAGACAGTTGAAGCTAAAAAGAGGCTGGATGCTGTAACAGGACAAATGCTGTAGGCCAGGGTTGCTCACACTTTTTCAGCCCGTGAGCTACTTATAAAATGATCAAGTGAAAATGATCTACCCACTACAAAAATGCAAAACATATACTTATTTACAAATATATTGAGGATTTTTTTTATATGTACAATGTATGTTGATGTACCTTGCAAACCCTAATACTGCACAACACAACATTAACTATGTACAATTTGTCATTACCTGAGTTTACGCTGATGACTTGCACTGAATTGAATCAGCCAGAGATGCATAGTCCGGACAGTAGCTGCTGACAGATGAGGCAAAGGCACTTTGAAAACGTCATCGTAAAAAAAGTCCTCCTCCCATTCCGTATGAAAGCGATAAGTTTTTGTCTTCTTACTTTGTCCAGTTCTCTCACTCATTTTTATACCCTTTCTTAAGTTAAAGAGAAAAAAAACCAGGTTTAATATTGGAGTTAAGTTGCTGAAGCGTTAGTTTTGCTGCACTTAGCGTTGTTGTTTGCGCATGCGCAGTGACCTAAGTGTCAGAAAAATTCAGATCATCTGATTGGCTGCCCTGTATGTCAATCAAGAGATTGGATGGATGAATGATTGGCTGGCGTCTATTTTTTTTTTTTT